>OX459008.1:17042387-17642387 GCA_949774965.1 Diarsia brunnea | reverse complement strand
ATTTTTACCGAGATTGCGGAGTATGAAGTCCGAAGTTCGATTCCGAGGCTGAGAAGAGTGTTATTTGGTAATTTCATCAGGAACTTCTCAGTAACAACCTCGGATTCTGACCGTTTCGTTGACTTTTTTGCCACCGGAAAAAGGAAAAAGAACAAAGCATACAATTTTTATACATTTTTTTTTTACAAATTGTATCATAAATGACGGAGTTACTACCATAAAAAAATACAACCGAATCCAGACCCCATTTTTTTTGTATGTCATTTAAAAATACAGCTTCGTTAAAACAAAACAAAGTCCATATCACTTAATGCTTCATCAGATAAACCCGAAAGCTGTCACGTTGTCGCTCTTTATAAGAATTAGCATCACGTCTTCTCTAAAATCTCTAAGTCAGTGTCCAAAGAGCTTTCTGACGGCATTATACCTAGCTCATATTTCTTTAAGGCGGTTCAAGGAGCAAGCGACTGGAAGTTTGGAGAGGGGAACAATACTGCTTATACCTATAAGTTTTTATACTGACATGGACACACTGAAAACCGGATATTTACTATGTTTACTGTTTGTTTCGATATCCCGGTATTACGGTGCTGTTGCAAGCTCCATGAATACGGATAAACTGAAGTTAAACGAACAAGAAAGAAGATAAACTTCTCATAAACACGCACCCGCAATAATTCCATCCAGCCCGGGTTATGGATCCATGCCCTATTGATGGCAATAGGATCGACCTATTACACATATTTAAGTAACGGGATTTATATATTATGTCACATATCCAAAGAGACAGTGTTCTGGACAGTGTCATAACTCTTTAGGTATGACTGTCGAAAAGTTTGTCTACTATTACATCTACCTTAACCTTTTTTTTTTTGTGGGTGGTAACTCACTCACCCCCCGATCCCCCGATCCCCCGATCCGCCCAGAGTGGGAGCACTCTGGGCGGATCGGGGGAGTGTAAGACTTCTACTGACTAAAAACTACCCATGTTCCTTCTTAGCCTTTTGTGTCTAGGCCGCGGTATCTCTTTCGAATAACCCGCAGCTCCGATGGGGTCTGCCTTACCCTTCGGGTTTAACAGGGGTGATATTCTCTTATGTGTTTATGTTCTATGTCAAATAATCTTAAAGGGCAAAAATCGCTATCAGCTTGCCTCTCAGATCACCGCCATGACAGCAAACACATAATATCAGTTCGAGCAACAGACTGGCGTGATCACGTAATGCAGCTTAAAACGGAACGTGGCCTGATTCGAACCTGCGCTCACAGTGTAGCTTTTTCGACTTGACTCAAAGCTCCTCTGTGTGCTTTGGCAGGGGAAATAATGATTGGGTAGTTTTGCTGGTAGAAAGTGCACTGTAGCTCACTGTTATCTTCCAAATACAAAATATTCATTTTAATAAACTTTAAAACGAAGTTTTTAAAGATAAAAGACGACAAAATATGTTTATTTTGTTAATTGGTTAGAAATAAACTTGATCAAACTATATGAGGACAAGCGGAGGTTATGACTAATACCGGAGGTGGAGTTTTGACAAAGCAAAGCAAGACAAGATGTCGCGTCTTCTGCTGTTATCCTTTTTATGAGTTGATACTTATTGTCTCCACAGTAAGGTCGCCTATTATTGTATCCTTCATCTATGCAAACCTTAATCTCCCAGCTTTTAATAAATTTTTCAATACACTTCCTCGAAAACTAGCTCATTGCATTACGATTAGGTTCGATATGCAACATATTTCGCACGCGTGCGGTAATCTTATTTTTCCGCAAACAAGGGCGGGAAAGAAAATTACCACAGATAACTATAGCTTATTATTATGTTCAAATCGATTAAAAACTAAGAAATTTAAAAAAAAATTACCACTGACTATAGAGTCGTCGGTGTTTTTTTTTTAATTTCGTTATTTTGATTTGCGTCTTTACAGCATAAATATTTTTTGAATATAAAATTATGTTTGTGAAAAGAATACTATAAATAAACAAGTTTATTTTAAACAATTATTTACTGTTATGAACAAGTAAACATTTATTTGTGTTCTTAATTGAAAAATATTTGAATTTTATATTTTTTCTACGAGGCTCTTTAGCGGCTTGGATGATTGATGGCATGGAGAGACTACCTATCTGGCCTCCACAACAAGTGCTGGGTGATACGATACTTACTAAGTCTGGTTGTCAGACTTTCAGGTCACTGAATGACGACTGTGAATGATCTACAAAATATAGCCGGGACCAACGGCTTAACGAGCTTTCGGAGGGCACGGAGGAAACTCGGTATGTAAAAGGTGGTATCTAAGGACCTACCAAGGCCCCTCACGAGCCCCTTTTACTTACATTTTTATTATTGATTTTCTATTAAATCGTTGTTACAGTAAATCCTTAATCTAACTTAACGTTATTAAAAAATGTAACAAGTTATATTTTAACATGCTTACAAAACAGAGGTCCCCAAACTAGGCTGTGCCTATCTTGGGGGCCGGAGTTGCGTTAACTTTAAATTAATAAGTACTTATTATCTACGAACAAAACAAATATAGTAATTAAAAGTAAGTAAAGTTTAAAGTAAGAAAGTAAAGTAAAAAGTTTATTGATGATATAAAGTGAATAAGTATTCTAACTTGGTGTATGTTAGTGTGTATGAGTATGACTGGGTGCGTGTGTGTGTGTATGTGTGTATGTGAGGGTGTGTTTGTGTGTGTATTTTTATTTTTGGTATTTAATTTAATTAATGTTTTGAATAATGTCAAGATATGAAAAGTATTTTATTTGTTTAAGTATGCAATACTATTAAATGGATGTAATCAAATTAATGCAATGATAGGAATACATGTTTTAGACCTTATATAATACTAATGATGGAAAATTATTATAGAAATGATATTATTGAATAATAATAATAATCATTTATTTTCTCATCATCATCACAAATAGTACAGAGTCAAAGTATTACTATATAGAGACTGGTGTCTGTTGTAGGTAGAACCTGTAATACAGATCACCAGGCTAACCCTCCGTCTAGTATAGTTTAGTTAACTTGAAATTTCTTCCGTCTCTTCAAACGATAGGTTGGCTAACCATTTTATCAAAGTTTTTTTGCATGAAAAGTTGTTCAAGTCTTGAATGTTGCAGCTTTGACTAATTCTATTGTAAATATGGATATGTGAGTAGAATGGGCATCTATTAAAAAGCAAAGCCACTGTTATCACCCATCGTGTAAACCTATTAGTAGACCATTCCCTAATAAAGAAACCGCCAGTTACATTCTAAATCTTGCGCTAATATTTTATGAAACAAGTTGAATAATAAACCTGGTTGGTAAAACCGCCCGTACGTGTGCTTGGCAACCCGCCAGCAACCGTAATGGTTGCTGGTAAGGGGTTATGACGACGTAGCATCGTTTTTCAAAGGCTTCTGGCGCACCGGTAAATGTCTTTTAAATATACCTGTAGGAATTGCGCAGTATCTTGGAGTTTGGTTTACATTATTCAGTGGAGGTTGTTCGGTTTAGTTATGTAAGTATGTAATGGCAGGCGAGGTTATTGCTATTAAGCCAGAACGAATTTAGATCGGCCGCTTCTGCGGTTTTTTATGGTACAATATACTGTAATCGTAGTTACTGCCTCGTTGGACTATTGGTCGCAAGCGCAACTGCTGAGCATGAGCTCCAGGGTTCGATTCCCGGACTAGGTGTTAGTGACTATTCCATACGGACGGAGTAGCGGGCAAAAGTTAGTAATAATAACAAAAATGTATAGTCACGCTGATTGATTGTCATTCACTATCGGCATTACTTTTATTGGGTAAAAAGATTAGGTAATTAACCAATAATATAATATTTATATATATTTTAATTAATTAATTATTTATTTAATTAATTAATTAATTTACCTATCAACATTTAATAGGTAAATAAATGGAGCTAGTTCTTTTTTAAATTCTGTGTACCAAGCGTTTAGAAAATGTTCTTCGTTGCTCTAACATAGAATTTACATACTAGTTAAAATATACGAGTGCAATAACCGTTAGTCTCATTACACCTTCGCTGTTTCAATAGCCTTAGTACCTAAGGGATGTTGTCTACTTATTAGGGTCATTCGACAGTATTTGATAAACAACAAAAAAGAAAATTTTACCTTTAATCGCACTAGTTTCGATTGGCAAATAGTATATTTTGATACAAGTGCGGAAAGTTTGTTATTGCATTGCGTAAGGCGAGGGTGTTCATGGGGTCGAGATGATTTCATTTCCTTTTTTTTTTTTTCGCGGTTTGATTTCGCCAGATTGAAGAAGAAGAAAAGGTACGAAGCCGCTAAACAGCCTCATAGGAAAAATATATAATTCAAATATTTTTTAATTGAACACAAATAAATGTTTACTTGTTCATAAAAGTAAATAATTGTTTAAAATAATCATGTTTATTTATACTGTTCTTTTTAATTACAAAAAAACACTGCCGACTTTAGTCGGTGGTGATTTTGTTTTAAATTTCCTATGTTGTAATCGATTTGGAAATAATAAAAGGTATAGTTATCTGTGGTAATCTTTTTTCCCGCCCTTGGTTGCGGAAAAATAAGATTACCGCACGCGCCTAATAGTAGTGCAATAAGAGCTAGTTTTCGAGGAAGTGTATTGAAAAATATTTTATTTAATATTTAAAACGTTAATAAATAATAATTTACCCGACCCAGGATTCGAACCTATGCTTGCTAGTCGCGTTTGTGACTACTAGACCGACGAGGCAGTGTTTGTCGCCTTTCGGTCTTAAACATGGTGTGAACCACCCCTGATACTTACCCATATTTTCTCATACACTGGAAACTTGGAATGGGTCAATTAGCCAAGTAACAGAACCTTTCGTTTACAGAATACCCCGGTGTAAAGACATTAAGCAATATTTATTGCGAAACACCCTGAAAATGTCGGATATAATTCAAATTTAACAGACTATTAAACAGAAATATTGTTTTCATAACAACGTTTCTGTAATTAAGACCGTAGCCTGTTATTAAAATTGATAATTTTGTTTGTATTCAAATGTATTTTTGTTAATGCTTAGTTGGTCTAGTGGTGGCAAGTGTGACTGCTTTGCATGAGGGCCTTGGTTCGATCCCCAGTCTGGGCAAAATGTTATTGAGGTTTTCTATCAGGTTGACGGCAATAGACTTGTCTATTACATGGGACTTAAATATAACTTACAGTCGGAAAGTTGGTTTACTAATGAGTACACCTATGCCTAACGCTTGGGTGATTACAGGCGTGATGTTATATTATGTATTGTTGTTTTTGAATAATAAAAGATTTTCATCTTGTGACCATAATTTCTGCAGTAGACGAGAAATGACAGTTGGAGATGTCATTTAACATTTCTAGGTCCAAGTACAATGTCGATTTACTGTCGCATACCTACTAGTTAACCAAAATCTGTAAATTGTATACGAGACATCTGCTGTTGACGTACTTGGCAGTCGTTAACATGACTCACAGCATTGATTTACCGACTTTACCAGCATCTGTTTTTTGTACGTACTTGGAGTCTTTGTATAAAAAAACGCCTTTGAAAAAAGTTGTGATAGTTTCTGACACCATGCATCATTGCTATGTTCTGAGTTGCAGGCGTTTAAACACATGCGTTCTCCAATCTCATTGAGGTCAGGTGCATGACACTTTAAAACTCAGCCTCTTGGAATCGTCTAATTGAGCGTCTTTTCCATGATTTTCTCTTCTTCTTTCGAGTTGAACTGAACAAGAAGATAATATGCTGCTCAATATTCATCCTGTTGTGAAAAATATAGTAAAATTTTCTCAAGAATTCAAAGAGTAAAGCAAAAAGACCAGGAAGTCTAAAATTGCCACTTTAGCAGATATGAATTGCGTTAAGAAGCGTAAAATAGACTTTTGATAAAATAATAACTGAGTCTGTAACCATTTAGGAATATAAATCATGATGGGAAAATAATACGAATCGCCTTAAAGTTCAAAAAATGCATGTAGATGCAGTTACTATCATGAAAAGCCCATTTTACGCTTTTTAACGCAATTCATATTATTATGACCTACTAAAACCTATTTTAGACCCCCTTTTTTTGTGGGTGGGAAATCATCAAATCCCTCCCGCTCTGGGCAGAGCGAAAGGGAATGTCAGACTTCTACTGACTAAAAACCACCCATGTTCTTTCTTAGCCCTTGGGCCGAGGCTGCGGTATCTCTTGCGAACAACCCGCAGCCCCGATGGGTTTTAGACCCCTTTTTTTTTTTTTTTTTTTTTTGGGGGGTGGGAAATCATCAAATAACCCCTCCCGCTCTTGGGCAGAGCGAGAGGGAGTGTCAGACTTCTACTGACTAAAAACCACCCATGTTCCTTCTTCGCCCTTCATGTCGAGGCCTCGGTATCCCTTGCGGACATCCCGCAGCCTCGACAGGCGTCGGCCCCTGTGGGCCCCTTCCGTGTTGCTGACATCTCTTTGAGGCGCGCGTGGAACACGAACGCGCCGTCGACACGGCCTGTTGTCGTCATAAGACGGACGGACGGCGAGCTTACCCATCACTCACCGTCTACAGGCCCGCGTCTACGGTGGCCGGAAGCCATCACGTGGCCCCCGACGCCCGGAGCGCCTCCCGCGGCGGCTGGGACGAGAGGTTCTCTCCCTCTCACGTTCCGCCACCTCCTTCGCTAGCATCACTGCTTCGCAGAAGGAGGCGACGGCGTCCCATTCCTCCTCGCCCCGGACCATGGCTTGCACCAGGGCCGGACGCGAGAGGTCGCCGCCGCCGATCGCCGCTACGAGAGGTTTTAGACCCCTGTCTTAATAAATTTCGCTATTAGTGAATTCAATATAGTTAGAAACCATAATTATTAGAAACGGTTATGAAATGTTTACTTTTCTGAATTAATTTATTTACGACCCAAGAAAAAGCTTGGATATTTTAATTACGAGCAAAACAACGGGGTGTAAGCAAGCAAGCGAGGCTGCCATAAAAATATATTTTCATCTCCGCTAATGAAAGAAATGCCTATTAAAACAACAAATAGAGTGCTCTTAGAAAAAAAGTAATTAAACAGCCTTTATTATGCTCAAACCATTAAACGTTTTGCAAAGAAAAATGAAAGAAGGTATTCTATAGTAAATTGCAAATTTGTTATTAGATATTTGCTTTTAATATAAAGCTCCTTTAAGTAATAATTCAATTTATTCTGGCAGCTACGATGAAAAATAGGTACTAAAACTATGTAAATATTTGACACCGAAAATATTGCTTTAGTCAATTCACGAGGTGGTTTCATTACGAAAAAATAATCTTATACTGAAAGTTTGATTGACTGGTAAAACAGAAAACTTAAAGCACACTGAAAAAGTATGTAATAAAAATAGGTCCCTAATGAGATTATAACATCACGTCTGTAATCCCCTAAGTAAGGCAGAGGGCTGCGGGTTTTTCGCAAGAGATATGAAGGGCTAAGAAGGAACATGGGTGGTTTTTAGTCAGTAGTGTAGTAAGTCTGACACTCCCTTTCGACCTGCCCAAGAGCGGGAAGGGTTATTCGATGATTTTCCACCCGCCAAAAAAAAAAAAGGTATACATAAAATAGACCATTTCACCTATCTGTTGTATTACTTACAAAGTTACAACTATGTTTCCTGTTGGTTAACAACACAACGAGTCTTTAAAAGAGACTCATGTTACATAGTGACTGAAATGAGACTGGATTCCCTCATTAGTCGAGTGGTCCCAATCGCGGCTGCTGAGTATGAGGTTCCTGGGTTCGATTCACGGGACGGGCAAATGTTTTTTGGATTTTTCTGAAGCAGCCACGGATTCAGGATCTGGTTCTGATTACAATTGACTGTCGCTATTATATGAGAGTTAAATATGACTGGCGAAATTTGGGTGTGCTATTAGGTGCACCTCTGCCTAACCCATCGGGGATTACAGCCGTGATGTTATGTCATGTCACATAGAGACAGAGAAGACAATCTACAAACCCAACATTTTCTAGCACTCATTGGCTGTACCACGTTCTGCTTTACTTCACCACTTAACCGCCCTTTTTTTTTTGTGATGTGAGAAATCATCAAACGACTAGTCCCGTTTGGCAGCCGGGACCATTGCAATGGCCAAAGTCGGTACGTAATCACACTAATCACGGACCAACCTAGGTAAGGACGGCTTAACCATAAGCAGCTTGAAAATAAAAAATATTGTTGTGTTGTGTTGTTGTTGTGTTGTGTTGTTGTTGTTGTTGTATGTTGTTGTGTTGTTGTTAATATTGTGTACAATGTTATGTTCCGAGCGGCAGTTATTATTAAGCCACGAGCTCCATACTAGACGGTACCAGTAATAGGGTAGTTGACTGACTAAAAAAAATATGATTCTGTTTAGTCCGTCTGTTAGATTATCGAAAAATATTGGAAACGTGTTTTTTGTTTAATCAAATTAATAAAAATTGACGAAAATAAAACGTGTCAAAGATCGTGAGTGGGGCTGGTGACGTCACTTTCTGGTAAAAAATGTACCAAACTGTGACGTCGTGACGTCACAGTTTGGTACATTTTTTTGGTGCGACGCGTCGCACGACGTTTCGAAGCACTGTATCGTCTTCATTTATTGTTTACGTGAAAAAAGAAAAAATACGTGTCCAATATTTTTTGGAAATCTATCTGACGGATTAATTAGTTTTATTTTTGTTAACTACTCTATTCCATGAAATAGTGCAGATATTGCGTCTCCAGTCGTACGCATGTACCTACTGATATTGGTTCAACTTGCATTCATGTGGCCTGCTTTGTGTATCGAACTATCAAGTTTAGTTCACTCTATTGAAATAGTTTGAACTTGGGAACGCAGTTCGTGTTTTCGGTATTGGTGGGGGTTTTACTAACGTCATATAATAGTAGTAATCTTATTAATAAGGTAATGGTCTTGTTTGTAGGTCGGAAGGATTGCAAAAGTAGATAATAACATAATATAACATCACACCTGCAATCCCCGAAGGGTTAGACATCGGTGTAACTAATAGTACAACAATATTTTGCCAGTTATGTTTTACCTCCATGTAATAAGGGCCTATTGCCATCAACAAGTCCACACTCTGTGGCTGCTACTGAGAAATCGAACCGACCGAATCGACCCGGGAATCGAAACCAAGACGTCATACTCACGCCGTCGCCTCCTTCTGCGAAGCAGTGATGCTAGCGAAGGAGGTGGCGGAATGTGAGAGGGAGAGAACCTCTCGTCCCAGCCGCCGCGGGAGGCGCTCCGGGCGTCGGGGGCCACGTGATGGCTTCCGGCCACCGTAGACGCGGGCCTGTGGACGGTGAGTGATGGGTAAGCTCGCCGTCCGTCCGTCTTATGACGACGACAGGCCGTGTCGACGGCGCGTTCGTGTTCCACGCGCGCCTCAAAGAGATGTCAGCAACATGGAAGGGGCCCGCAAGGGCCGACGCCTGTCGAGGCTGCGGGTTGTCCGCAAGGGATACCGCGGCCTCGACATGAAGGGCGAAGAAGGAACATGGGTGATTTTTAGTCAGTAGAAGTCTGACACTCCCTTTCGCTCTGCCCAAGAGCGGGAGGGGTTATTTGATGATTTCCCACCTCCCAAAAAAAAAAAAAAAGACGTCATACTCAGCAGTCGCGCCAGCGATTACTATAGACTAACGAGGAAGTCTAGATAATCACATCACATCACACTATATAATATTATATACTAGCTGACCCACGCAACTTCATCTGCGTCATTTCCATCATAACCTTTCCCGGGTCTGTCAAAGTGGTTTTGGGTTTTCCGATTAGAAATTTCTCAGTTCGGAATTTGGAAGCTGGTGGTGTTAAAATCGTTAATCCTGCTCCACATCCCTGCCCGGTCTTGTTGAATTGCAGTCTCATCGTCCTATAGGAATGAGGAAAGAGAGTCTTGTGGTTGGGCACACATTTCTGCACTATAACATACTATAACGTCGTAAACCAGTCATGTTTTAATGTTACTCTAGTGAGGGGAAAAGACGGAGCTATAGAGGACGTAGCGCCATCTCTTTCCCACTCCAGAACCCCCAGTTGACTGGTTTCTGTTAAGACCGGCCGCCGTGACCAAAATTCGGCCGTGAAGATATTATTATGTACTTCCTGTAAGGTACGTACTAACTGTATGTCATTTAAAACCGTTTGACATTGGGCCATGACCCTTGAATAGGCGTACAGCCTACTTGTCTTATTTAGGTAATTTCATGAATACAAGGGCCATTGACGTGCAACAAAGATATGTAAAAACTTAAAGAGCATATTTTTGATAAATATTTGATCGCGAAAATTTTCGATTTTTACACACGAATGCTACCTGACATGTGGACGTATGATACTAAATAGACCGACTTGTCACTAAGGCACCATCAACACGCGAGCAGCACCTTGCCGTCGACAGAACCTACTTCAGCTGTCGATAGAAGCAACTGTGTTGGCCGTTGACATGGGGACAGCAAACGCCGAACAAGTTGCGTCAGTCGACACACGTCTTTGACGTTCAACCGCTTCGATGGTACTTCTTAAAGGGCACAATAGATAGCCCCGTTAATATTAATAATATGTATTTTATGGATGATTTTATGATGAATGGACTGTGTGGAAGATGATTTGGCTAGAAAGGAGGTGGTGGGTTGGCGAGAAGACGAGGAATAGAGAAGTAAGGAAGAAGAAGATAGGCTGCCGACACCAAATTAATTGATATGAGAGCAATTATGTTGAATTCATTGTACCAGATTGCGTGTTGATCTCCCTTGATGTGTACTTGACTTGCTGACCTGCTACTCAGGGGAAAAACAGTGCTGAAATAATAAAGAAAAGAAAACATGTTTATTTGGCACACGCCACAAGTGCACAACATACATTTACAAAAAGAATGCAAACTAAAAAAGATTATATTGTGTGAAAATCAACATTTACTAAGACATCATCTAATCATTATAATGCAAACAATACTTTTCTCTACTGACTTGTCTAAATATTTGACATCTAAATATTTATCGTATTGAGGGCACCAGGGATTTCCCACTTCTGATAACAAATTAACTAAATAACAATGTCATATGAATCAGTATAGACTGTAAAAGCAAACTAATTGAAATAGGGAAAACGCAGGCTAGTAGGGGAAACGCTCTCGCAGGTCTGCTGGAAGAAATTTCTTATGAAATAAGCAGTACCTTTGTGCTCTACTATTTTTTTTTGTTTTGTTTTTTTCCTTTTTTTGTATTTTGTGTGTACATAAATAGATAAATAAATAAATAAAAAACATCTTGGATTATAATAAATAATTTACACGTCATGTTTTCAGGAAATATTTTACAGATGGGGTAATTTCATTGTGATGTTATTTCCCATATTCAAATGTTACTTCTTTCCCCGACAAACTGAACATAGGTGGGTAAACCTTGCGTGTCTGTAATACATCTCTTTTTCTCGAATCGATGACTCAGATTTTGCCTGACCAGTACGTAGCAACCTGGACAGCTCTGTCGTCAAGTCCTGGAAGGTGCTGTTAGGGTTTAGGGTCTGTAACATAACAATGAAATTTATGGCCGTTTTCATTTGAAATAATTGAAAAAAAATAGTACTACCAAGGGGTCTCGAATTACCCATACTATTAGGTAATTTCTAAGTGGTTGTAAAATAGATGTTACTAATAAATACTGACAAACTGTTAAACTAGGCAGATCCAACTTCAACAAAGAGGTCACCCGAAGAATCCAACTCGGATGGGCAGCGTTCGCGAAACTATGCGACATCTTTGCGTCCAAAATTCCGCAGTGTCTTAAGACGAGGGTGTATAACCAGTGTGTGTTGCCAGTGATGACTTATGGCACAGAGACATGGTCACTAACTGCTAGCCTCTTAGAGAAGCTCAGAGTCACGGAACGAGCAATGGAGAGAGTTATGCTCGGAGTTTCTTTGTGCGACCAAATCCGAAATGGGGAAATTCGCCGAAAAACCAGGGTCACCGACATAGCTCTCAGAATATGCAAGTTGAAGTGACAATAGGCAGGCCACATCGCTCGAAGAACCGACAACCGATGGGGAAGAAAGGTTCTCGAATGGCGACCACGAACCGGAAGACGCAGAGTTGGTAGGCCTCTATGCAAACGGCAGGTTGTCGTTCGTTATGGCGTTTTATGGGGGAGGCCTTTGTCCAGCAGTGGACGTCTTACGGCTGATGATGAATAATTACTAACATGCGGTTTTGTCGTAAAAATCAATTTTCAGAGAAATTTCAGGAGACTGGTAAAATTATTTTAATCCCTAATTTATCGTTTCACAACGTACAAAAATACAGCAGCCATTTTTATAAAACAGAATATTCTTGTCACCGTCATACGGAGTACAATCTGTCCGTTCTCTGGCGCAAAAGAGAAATAATGTCATTTTTTAAAACAAAAGCTTTTCCTTTAAGAAAAGTGTAGTGTGTAGCTGTCGTGTCTAGGCGCTAAGTGCATATTAGAGCGGCTTCACACGGATCTGACACTGCGTTTTTCTTTAAAGTACAGCGGATCATGTTTGTTGGGTCGTTTGGTTAAGTTAACTAAGGTTTCAGATTTTACAAGACTTACTGCCGTACTCAGAGAGCTTTAATGATTACTTAGACCATCACTTAGTAATGGTTTTGACAGTTTTGTCATACAAAAGTATGTCAAATCTTTACTAAGTGACAGCTTAAGTAATCATTAAATATCTCTGAGTACCTACCGCAGTAAGTGATGTGTTTTTTTACCGACTTCAAACAGAAAGAAGTTCTCAATATATCCGAATGTTTTTTTTGTGCTTTACATACAAAGTTATTAATGAAAGAAGGGATATTGTGGCACCAGCTTTTACTGGATATATATTCAGCGCATGATATTATGAATTTATAATTTATTATAGACATTTTCCGCCGGTTATAAACAAAATAACAGAACGTTTGTAATAGCACCAGTCGATTTTTTCAGGTTGCACTGGCTACAGAAGATTTGCTTCAGGAAGTAATCGCTTTGGGTGTCGAAGATCTGGATCTGGATTCAGTAACAGCCACACTATGCCACATACGATACAGGTTTTAGTCAAAACATATTATGTATGATACTAAACTTCCGAGTCAAAACCAATAATATTTTTGGTTAAAATGTAACAGGCATTATCTAGTCGTGGTCTGTCACTACCTACTGTAACGTGATGCTTTTGTTACCGATGCGTATAATTGTATTGTTTTTATTTGTATTTAAATCATACCATTCATATTTTAATGTATGTATCCTGTGTTCATTGTTACAGATATAGGAACAGACAGATACGCAAATAGTTTTCCTTGTCTTGTTAACCTAAACAATTCAAGTGCACTTTAGTGTTAGTGGAAATGAATGCACCGGATGAAACCAATATCTGATGACTATAAAAAAGCAGCATAAGTAGATACTTAGGTATTCTAGACATTGCGCATTATATTTGTCGCAACTATCTATCAACCGCAGACAACGAAAAAACAAAACAATGTTACATCATCAACAAATAGAGCAATGCAAAGTAAGTTTGAAGTCATTCAACACTTACATTGTATAATTTATGTTATCAACACTCTCTTTAAAATGTTTGAAGCATACCTAGAACCAATAACTTGTGGACATAGCGTACTGGGCCTAGTTACGGCTCAGTCAGTCTCAGAGAAACATGTTCTGAATCCCAACAGTGAAAATATTATATGCTGATAACGCTTGTACATCGAACATGAAAAAACGCAGCGTTTCGCAACAGCGCATGTGAAGGGGCATAACCGTCGCCGCGGTCTCCCGTGACTACTGCAACGTCTTTGAGAAACAGATGTTACGTCGCGAAACAGATTTCTATTGTTTTATTTGTGTTCTATACATTTTAATACCTTTGGGATGATTCTAGATGAGATTGAAAAATTGGGGTCAAATAAGAAGCCAAGAAAGTGTTTGTTGTATTGGTTTTACAAGACTTATCATTCAAGGACGAATCGCACCCTGTCGAGGGTGCGGGTTGTTCGCAAGAGATACCGCAGCCTCGACATGAAGGGCCAAGAAGGAACATGGGTGGTTTTTAGTCAGTAGAAGTCTGACACTCCCTTCCGCTCTGCCCAAGAGCGGGAGGGGTCATTTGATGATTTTCCACCCACCATAAAAAAAAAGGACATTGACTTATATATTACTGCGTAAGGACTGGGCGGACGGCATGTTAAAATGACGCCACAAACGTGGTCCCAATATGGTCTTTCCTAAGCCGAAGTGAACTAGTCCACGATCGGCTCTCTTTGGGTGCGGTCGTAAATTTTATTAAAAGCTTTATTTATGTTCTTTATACCTCGAAAATGCCACGCCACTTATACAAGGTTACGTTAACGAGCAGACTACACCCATTCTCTGTATGGCGAACGCGTCGAGCAAATGTTCGGACGACCGTATCTTTAGTTTTTATATCAATGGCCAAGGAAGTGTTTGTTGTACTGGTTTTACAACACTTATCATTCAAGGACGAATCGCATGTGACTAAAAAAGTGGTGAATATAAATGTTGATGAATCGAAAGGGGGAGGTAGGCCAAGAAAACGATAGATGGATTGTATGAGCAATGATATGAAAGAAAAGGGTAAACGATATACATAATATATAACTGAGGAGAATGTTAGGAAAAAACGTACCTATCGTGGCGACTTCAAGTAATAAGTGACTCCCGTCGGGGCTGCGGGTTGTTCGAAAGAGATACCGCGGCCTCGGCACAAGGGCTAAGAAGGAACATGGGTGGTTTTTATTCAGTAGAAGTCTGACACTCTCTTTCGCTCTGCCCTAGAGCGGGAGGGGTTATTTGATGATTTCCCACACCCCAAAAAAAAAAAGGCTAAGAAGGAACATGGGTGGTTTTTAGTCAGTAGAAGTCTGACACTCCCTTCCGCTCTGCCCTAGAGCGGGAAGGGTTATTTGATGATTTCCCACACCCCAAAAAAAAGAAAGAAAAAAAAGGGCTAAGAAGGAACATGGGTGGTTTTTAGTCAGTAGAAGTCTGACACTCCCTTCCGCTCTGACCTAGAGCGGGAGGGGTTCTATTATGATGATATCCTAAACCCAAAAAAAAAATGGGCTGGAAGGTGATCGTTCAATAGTAAACAGTACCACGACACAGAAGGTCGGTGGAGTGAAAGTAGGTTTTCGAAATCGGTCCTTGCTGTAATTTTCTCTCTTCACAGGAAATCGTCAGGTTGAAAGTCATACAATCACTCTTATTAAGGGATATCCGTTGTGTCCGTTGCCGTTGCATTCAGTTACACTGGAAGCCGACCCCAAAATAGAAGGGAAAAGACTTAGGGGATGGGAGATGGTGGGTCGAAAATAAATATAAAATAGACTAGTAAATAAATCTATTATCACGAAGCACATTGAAAATCTTTGCATTTTTACTTAACAATAAATTTTATATAAATACCCACTAATTACACAAGTAGGTAGTCATTCTTAAGAGCTAATATGGCATTGAGATCGCGCTAATTATACAAACAAAATTTTAATTAGAGTTGCAATTATTATAATGTACATTTCTTACACGCGTGACCAAGAGTGAACAGGGTTAAAAAATCAAATGAGATAAAAATACTGTCCTGAGACTATTAGACTGACTGTGGAAAATAAGATAGCATTAGACGTACTGCATAGCTCCATCGCTTCTCCACACTGAACTGGTATAAGACGCAGTGGTAGATAAAAAACTTTTGAAAGAGTTAACACTAATAGCACCAGCGAATATCTTACAAAACTTCAATAAAAATAATTAATGAAAATCATAGCCTTCAGTAGAAAAGTAATACACCCCGGTCGCGTTACCAGGGTTCCAGAAACCCGCAATAGTTCTATCATTCAAAGAACACATCCCACCTTTGAACTCCTTGTATTTATCACATTTGTACGCCTTGTAGCCTTCAATACGCGCCACAGACTCAGTCCACATTATAACACATGTCTTGTGGTTACATTTGGCTGAAAATGAAGAGTCAATGATTCCTGGGATTAAGGCAGTACCACATTTTGGTTGAGACGCTCCTTTGTTCACGAAGAAATCGATGTCACCTAACACGCTGGTGGTCCCCAATCCTCCAGCATTACAGTGATATACTTCTACATATTCCGCAACACCAGACCTGATCTGCTCTTGAATCAAACTGTTGGAGAAGCAAGGTCCTGCGGGATCCAAAGCTGTTATCCTTGAAATTTTCTCTCCGGTCGCTTCAGTGAATTTTTCGCCAACATGCGCCAACATTTGGCCGCCCAAGCTGTGGCCAATACAGTGTATGCTTTTGGGTGAAATTCCACCTTCGTGGAGACCGATCAACATTTGGGCCAACTGTCTTCCGATGTAGTAGACGTATTGGACGGATCGTTCGTAGCTCTTTTTCCTGCCTTGTCTGTCGTTGGTGTAGGCTGAGTGGTCGATGATGATGAGGTAGCTGTTCGGGAAGGTGGAGAAGGCCTGCCTCACTCGTTCTTCTGTGTTCTTGTTGATATGGGACTTGAATCCGCCGACAAACATGAAGAACTTCCTCACTTTGTCCAGGTTCTTAATGGCCAGTATTCCTTGGGCAGCCTCATTGATGGGGAAGGTTTCGTTGACGCCATTTTGGAAGTCGTAGAAGTAAACGTCGATCCCGCTGACATCGAGGTCCAGATCTCTACTGTGTTCACCTGTAACAATAATAAAATGCTTATATCAGAAAACTACGCAAAAAATACGAAACTAATCTTTGTTACTATTACGCTGATCATTGATCATCATGATAACAAATTAGACTCGTATGAGGGGCTCATTATTACTATCATCATTTCAGACGAAAGACATCCACTGCAGAACATAGGCCTCCCCTAAGTGTCACCACATTGACCGGTCCCGTGCGTCTCGCATCCAATGGATCCCCGCAACCTTCACCAGGTCATTGGTCCACCTAGTGGGAGGTCTTCCAACGCGGCGGTTTTCAGTTTGCGTAAGGGGCTCATAGCTAATTACAGCGATTCCGGCTATTATTTGAATATCTACGACAGTCATTAGGTAATAAGATACTGACTCAGAGTACTCAGAGGTATTTAATGATTACTTAAACCGTCACTTTGTAAAGATTTAAAATACTATTGTATGACAAAACTGTGATGGCCTAAGTAATCATTAAAGCTCTATGAGTGCGACAGTTAGTGTGCTTCTGAGGCCCAAAGGTAACTCGGTATGAAATGCTTTAATTTGAACATGAACACGAGTGGCTGCTATTAATTTAGCCACGAGATCTAGGCGTGTCAGATAGACGGTCGGTTCATGTAAAATAATACATCCGGATACACTGGATGCCGACTTCATGACTCGTTGTTAAAAAGACCAGTCATAATTTTACTGGTAAATACATGAATTGAGATCATAGTAAGATATGATAAGATACGATAATTTGATTGTCCAAACAAGACTATACACACACACTTGATATGCCGCCGGATGTACACATGTCATGAAATGAAAATAGGATATTACACAAACATTAAATATAATCACCATGAAAAAAAAACGGATGTTACCTAGGTATATAATTTATAATACACTATAGAATAACGCCATTAAATTATTTGTATATAGATTTATACACAAATAAATAAATTGAAGTGTCCGTTTGTAATTTCAAAATAATAGCTATTTACTGAATTCACATGAACGTATGTTACGGTACTTTAACAAAAAAAAAACTTTTAAGCTATTGCATAGCTTCTATCGCGGGCCTTGAGCGTGGGGACCGAATCCAGAAATTCCGTAACGAAAATAAAAACCTAACAAACTGACACTTGACAAATTGACACTTGACAATTTCTTGAAATCAAAAATTGTGAGTTGCCTGTATTTAAAACGGCCTGTATTATTCAGTCAAAAACTTCCTCAAAGAATTTCTGTGAGCTTGTTAATTAATTTTATAAGCGTAAGATAAGATACTATTAATACAAATTATCAAAAAATTACATTATTTGAGCTAACATATTAATAAAAATAAATTAAATTATATAAATCAAATGTAACCTTCATAGCTCTAACCACTAAGAAAAACTATGACACAAAATAAAAGAAAAAGTAAATGACATCTTGACAACTGACGTAATGTCAGATGAAAAGTAAACATTGAAAAATTATAAGATTTAATATTTTAAAACAGCAAAATCAAAGTTAATAAATCGAATAAGATCGATTATAAGGCTGCCAACAAAAATAGTTGTGTGATGAGACGTAAAAGGACATTTTATAAAAGATGAGGATGATTAGTAAAAGTGTAAGTATAAATACTATATTTAAATACTGCATTAATAAAATAAATAAATAATTATAATTGCATAAGTTGATAAAAAATGCTATGCAATAGCTTTACCGTGGCAGTCTCAGAGTGCCACACGTCTTTTTTAATTTTTATTCTGTCTGTCTGTATGTTTGTTCTGGCTAATCTCTAAAACAACTGGACCTATATTGACGGGACTTATTTGTAGATAGTCGATGTTATAAGGTGTTACTTATGTTACATTTTTTTTGGTCAAATATTAGAGTAAAAAAATTAAAACACTTTACTATTTTAACAAAATGCCATTTTACTTATAATTACACGGGGACGAAAGTGGGGCACAGCTAGTGTGTAATGATAAAAAAGTAAAGTAAGTTTGTAAACTATCAAACCGTTTCAATGTACGGAAGCAAGAATCGGGGCCGTTTCCATGTTGATTTGAACTGAATAAAAATATAAACAGTGACAGTATGCGGGCTATAAAACAAGGTTAAACAAACTAGAACTTAATTTCTGTTCGTACTGCATTTACTTTTAGAATATAACATAACATCATGCCTGTATTTCAAATGTAAGTAAGCGGGTATGTAAAGTAGGCAGCTATGTTTGAAGAAAATGCTATGTAAAAGGCCCCTTTAAAATGAGACTTGAATATAGGGTGTAAAAGTACCCTTAACGCAAACGAAGGGCCTTTGTTCTCCCTACCACTGCGATCATTTTTTTGTTCTAGGCCATACCTGGGAACCTCCTAGTTACGGAGATTTTGGGGGTCAAAGTTCCAAATTTTTCACAGCTGTTTTTGTAAATACTAGTATTTCAGGTTTTAACTTTACTTAAATTACCTCCATGACCCGTTTACTATTCAAAGCATCCACTAGCACAATGTTTTAAGAGTGCTACTTTGAGTTTTACCGTAAAATGTGATTTTTGACCCCAAAAAAAAAAGTCATTTCCCAGCAAAAATTTTTGCGAAGGAGTACTTAGTTTGATGTACAGAATGCTTGGTTGTCGGATGCGTGAAGGTTTCGTTTACACCCTGTATAGTCTATAGACATAAACCGTATTGAAATCTTTTCTATCAACAACATACATTTTGCAATCACCAATATTCCATCACCGTCTGGTGAATATATCACTACTAAGTCATGAATAGATAATTTCACGTCAGGGGCCAGCATTATCTGACCCCTCGTATGAAGAAAAAGAGGGTAAGTGGTGTGAGAAGAGGGGTCAGGTAATGCTGGGCACTGACTGTACAGTAGGTTAAGAAAGTAAACAAAGCGATTATGTGTTTCATATTTCACAACCACGTGATGTAATAAAACAATACTTCATTATAAAACAGCTGTTCAATTAATCAAGCAATATATACTTTGTTTCACAATACTTAATAGGTAACTACCAAAATATTAATAGCATAGAATTTTAGTCATCATAATGCAAGACTGACAACCAGTCTTACCTACTACCTGGGTACTATATTGGTTGTGGAGGTCAGATAGGCAGTCGCTCCTTGTAAAATATTGATATTCAGTTGCATCCAGTTAGACTGGAAGCCGACCTCAACATAGTTTAGAAAAAGCTAGCCAGATGAGTGAAGGAATCCTAGCATTTTTCTGTTACGTTCATTGCTTATTTATTTCTAAGTCACGAGGAACAGAATGCTACAATATTCAATACTCACTTTCTAAATAAAAAAGCAAAGAACACACAATACTCACATTTAACCATTTTCAACGCGATGCTCAGCGGTCCATATCTCTCCAAAGACGCACTTATGAAACCAAAACAGATAAAAAATAAATAAAAAACTAACATTTTCTTACTGTTCACGGTATTTTAAGAGAACTGAGTGCGTAACACAATTACAAGGTGGGTGGGTACACTGCTGTTGAAGCCACAGACATACGAACACTGAGTAATGCGACCTCATAAACATAAGTCAGAAGATATTGTAGGAAACAGTTTATATTGTGAAGTATTCGTTTGTCACTGTCACTCTGCCTTATCTATTCTAGTGACGAAAAAACACTGAGTTATTTTAACTGTTTCTCCTCGTGTAGGTTGGGTAAGTTTGGCTACGTAAATGAGGAAAAAAGATGTATGACGCTTTTAGTTCGAAACGGCTTTTAATGACGTAGTGGTTTTGAAATGCGGATAAGTGAATCGCTTACTTTTGTTTTACAATAGGGATGTTTACTGACTAAAAAAAATGTGATTCTAATTAGTCCGTCTGTTAGATTATCGAAAAATATTGGATACGTATTTTTTGTTTTATGAAATCAATAAGAATTGACGAAGATAAAACGCGTCAAAGATTTGAGTGGGGGGTTGTAACGTCTCTCACCGATTAAAAATGACATACTAATGTCTTAGAATATGACGTCACACGAGTTTTCAAAGCACTGTATCGTCTTCATTGTTCGTTTACGTGAAAAAAGAAAAAATACGTGTCCAATATTTTTTGGAAATCTATCTCACGGACTTTTTTGTTAACTATTAGAATAATTATAATTATTGTTGTTAATATTTGACAATGACTTTGTACTAACGTCAGCTGCCTTCGTGATCGAGTGGTTTAGGCGTTCGCCTTGTGATTGTGACCCGGTGCGGGTGGGTTCGATTGCAAAGGGAAGCATACTTTATAAAGTTACTAGCTGAACCACGCAACTTCGTCTGCGTCACATAGCTTCTAACCTTTCTCGACAAATCGACTATCCAACATATTAAATTGAGATCGTACCCGTAACAAACAAAAAATCTTACCTTTCCTCTTTTTAATATACCTATTAGTTTAGATTGGCTTATTATATTATTAAAGTAACAATTACTATAGGTATCTCTTACTGTTTAATATACAGTAACACCTTGTACTTGTAAACATTATGGTGCAGTAAATATTTTGGATTTGAATTTCTCCGGAGCCCCCAGAGGTCAGAATCCCCACTTCTGCGTAACCCTTCGGGGATTCCAGGCGTGATGTCATGTCATGTATAGCACAAACAGGACAAAATAATTAAATCAAACTGCATCCTTATTAAAAATCTTGCTTCAATGGTCGTCTCATTCTCGGGCAAATCACAGCTATTTACGTTCAACCGTCGACCAATCACTGATAAGGCCTTATCTGAGCTAACAAGCAGTAATGTCTATATAAATTGCGACTAAGATAAATGACCTACACTGTGAACTAGTTCAGAATGAGTGAAAAGAAATTCGCGCGTTTACAATGGTCCTTACTGGGCTGACGTCAGAAAATGTGTTATTATTGATATTGAAAACGGGATATTTACCATATTTACTTTTAGTTTCGAGTTTCCAATTATAATATATAAAATGAACAAGAAATAGGGTAGACCGTTTTGTCTGCTCATCACCAACACCACCACCATCTGCAACATCCACCCGCAAATACTTCAGTTTATTAGTGATATGGTGCTAGTAACAGCACCGAAATATCGGGAACTCGAAACTAAAAGTAAAAATGGTAAATATCCCGTTTTCAATATTTAACAATAGTCTTGTGAGTGTGACCATGTCAGTTTAAAAACTTAGAAAATGTGTTGTATTTCTACAATACATTTTCTAACGTCAGATCAGACCAGCTAAAGAACAGAGGGTTTTTTTAAGAATGGCATCTCACGGGTTAGCCTATGAGGCTGACTTCTGCTAAACCGGAATATCCTGTGGGTGCCCTGAGTTGGCCTCCAGCTAGAGCACAAAATTATTTTTTTTTTTTTCCCATGTCAGCAATGCCTAACCTAGTGTCTGAGCGTATTTTGTGCTTATTGCTTATATTAATTCTTTTTATTTGTATTATTTTCGTGCTTGCTATTTAGTGATCTTAAGATTTCTATTACCACCTCTGTGTCTACTCGTGAGAACCTGTAATTGGCTCTGTGTCGTTTACACAATTGTTACTCACATATTTTAGCTGTTGGTTCTCCTCTTAATAAATAAATAAATAAATATATGCAGTGACAGCGCGTTGGGCGTCACTTGCTTCGGTGAAGTAAAATATTGTGAGGAAATCAGCAAGCCCGCGAGATCTGTCTCGACTGCATGAAAATCGCAGTCGGAGGCCCAAGACGGCATACATTAGGTAAGGCACTAACCACACGAAGACGTAGAAGATGAAGACGAACGGCGTCACTGGAGAGGGCAGCAAAGGGACAGCGGTAGTACTATAACACACCTATAGTAAGGTCAAACCGGTGAGACCATAGAAATAATTGTAAGGTCATAGAAATAATTGTTCCGTGCGGTGATCGGAGGAACAAGCAGCGCAGCTCAGTCACTGCGCCAGTCGTGCCACCGAAGCAATGGATTAGGTACCCCAAAATCTTTCATATTGTAATAGGTGAATTCTTAGTGAGTATACTCACGTTAACTCACGTAATACTTAAGACAGATAAAATCAGAAACAACTTAAGTACCTAATTTACAAACGTAAAAGTGGTCTCTTGGTAATGTGTTTTTAACAGATTTGTAACATATGTGGCAAGCCTAAAGACAGTAGTTTGTGGCACTCCCGCGGTTCATCAGTTACGTACTGACTGTCTTAATGGATTTGATAGCTAAGAAGGCTTTGTGTAATGGGGCTTTTTAACCTCAAAGTAATTATTCCAATCATTATCTGCCTACACTCCACAACCCAGTTAATACTGGGGAATACGATACCCTAGGAATGACGGTTTGTCAGTTTTAGGTCGCTGAGATCACTGACTATCCGTCGGGGCTGCGGGTTGTTCGAAAGAGATACCGCGGCCTCGACACGAAGGGCTAAGAAGGAACATGGGTGGTTTTTAGTCAGTAGAAGTCTAACACTCCCTACCGCTCTGCCCAGAGCGGGAGGAGTCATTTGATGATTTCCGACCCTCTAAAAAAAAAGCCACTGACTGTCTGTAACAATCAAAGATCTACAAATAGCAACCGGGACCAACAGCTTAACGTGCTTTCCGCGGCACGGAGGAAACTCGGTATGTAATGGGTATATAGTCACCACATCCACAGACCAACTTAGGCAAGAGCGGCTTAACCTAAAAATCAACCCGTGCGGCAGTGATTATTAAGCCACGAGCTCCTCCACCCACCTTACAGTACTTTTATATGTGCAGTAGAAAATCGCTTAGTGTGACCGGGATTTAATTAGCCACTTTTAAAAACCCCGCCCAGACGCCCTTTTTCTTATGGTGTGTGAAAAATCATCAAATAAGGGGTTATTTGATGATTTTCCACACACGCACTCCCTTTAGCTCTGCCCAAGAGCGGGAGGGGTCCCGCTCTTGGGCAGAGCTAAAGGGAGTGTCAGACTTCTACTGACTAAAAACCACCCATGTTCCTTCTTAGCCCTTCATGTCGAGGCCGCGGTATCTCTTGCGAACAACCCGCAGCCCCGACGGGCGTCCAGACGGCCTCTAGGACAAATCTGGGGAAACGCGAATGGATGGCAACACTAGTTCTGAAAGAAAGACTTTTAGTTCGGGACTTCGGAATGGCTATTTGCCTTCATACAGAGACATAGCAATGCATCATTTAGATGGTTTAGTAGTCAAACTATTAATATAATTATAGTAGGCGCTATATATGAGACCACGGTATGGTACCGACAGTCATTCCATGATCTATATAAAAGAAAGACGGGTTTGTTACAACACTTATAACTCGAGATCTGCTGAACCAATTTTCAAGGTTATTGATTCGTTGGATTTGTCTCCGCCCCGAATAGCATAATACATCTTAAAAACAATGAAAACTCGATATGTGTAATGAATACTTAATCATTTCAAATGCTGATTTGTTTATTACATGTCATACATTTGTTGTTCAATCCTGTCAAATACTGTAACAACTATTCATGTGTGCGTTCAGAAATTTATTTTTTGTAAAATGTCTCGAAAGTTCAGGTACTGTTATATTTGTTTGTTTTAGACATTAATTTGTGTAAATTATCTTTTTATCCCGTTCCCGTCGTTCCCGTGGGACGTGACATAAAACGTGGTATAACAAAACGCAACTGACAGAATAACAAAACACAACTCAGTACGTAGGATAGTAGACTAGGTAGAGTAGTAGGTAGGGTGGTAGGTAGGTAGGGTAGTAGGTAGGTAGGTAGGGTAGTAGGTACGTAGGGTAGTAGGTACGTAGGTAGGGTAGTAGGTAGGTAGGGTTGTAGGTAGGTAGGGTAGTAGGTAGGTAGGTAGGTAGGGTAGTAAGTAGGTAGGTAGGGTAGTAAGTAGGTAGGTAGGGTAGTAAGTAGGTAGGTAGGGTAGTAAGTAGGTAGGTAGGGTAGTAAGTAGGTAGGTAGGGTAGTAGGTGAGTAGGGTAGTAGGTAGGATAGTAGGTAGGTAGGGTAGTAGGTACCTACATACTATACCTACCTAGGATAGGAGGTAGTAGATAGGTAGGATAGGAGATAGTAGGTAGGTAAGTAGTAGGTATGTAGCAGGTAGGTAGGCAGGTATTATGTAGGAAAAAGGGCATAGCAACGCATGCGGGTACAGCTAGTTAATTAAATAAATTATTCAATCGTATATTTTCCTTAACCACTTACTGTTCATTTGAGAAATTAGTTATTAATGCGTTTGTGTGTAATCTTCTTTTTAGACATATCTTAATGAAATAAATGACATAAAATCACGCCTGTAATACCCGATGGGTATTCTAATGCCCACATTAGAATACCCGCATTTCACCAATTAAGTTTAAGTTCCATGTTTTTTATTAGATTTATTTACAGTTGTTAACATGCAAGGTAACAAAATAATATGAATTTAAAGGTGAACGACTAAACAGAAAATAAAAGAAAGAACAAAAACATACATACATACATACATGAACGCTAAAAACATAACACTCTTTTTTTTTGGGGCAGTCGTGTAAAAAGCAGGTAACCAAAAAATCATTTTTCGCTGCAGTGCAATCTATTGATTTGACTCCTATTTAATAGTAAGTGATAGACAAACCTGTATAACAAAACTGGTAGAATCCACATGATTTCAATTAAAACTACCTTTATTATTTATCGAAGAATTAAAACCCAGTATACATGTCAGGATGACAGCGTGTATGAAACTATTACTAACGGGAATGGGAACTTTTTGAATTGTGGTAATACAATACATACTCTTATTGGCAGTATTTATTTTTAACAATGACTAATGCGTGTTATATGACGATCTTCTGGTCAAGTCGTGCTTGCCTGGATGGGTCCGCGGAGACCACCAATACCCTGATCCTGACCATGTCCCTGTGTGAGACTAATAAATACATTTTCTTTCTTTCTTTCTTTCAATAGGGACTTTTCCTGACAAAAAAAAATTGTTATTTCCGTCAGTTAGATTATTGAAAAATATTGGACACATATTTTTTCTTTTGTCGCGTAAACAAAAAGTGAAGACGATACTGTGCTTCGAAAACTCATGTCACATTTCAGTACATTGTTCACTGGAAAGTGACGTCACAAGCCCCCACTCATGATTTTTGACGCGTTTTATATAAGTATTTTTTTTATTAATTTGATAAAACAAAAAACACGTATCCAATATTTTTCGATAATCTAATTTACCACTAAACAGATTTTTGTATGTCCGAAAACATCCCTTTTACCGAATATACTAACTGGGTTAACTGGGTTTCTGGGTGGTAGGTTTAGTGTCGCTCCAAGCAAAATACTGGTAGGTATTCAGCTGCATCAGGAAGGACTGGAAGCCGAATTGGCATAGTTGCGAAAAGGCTGGGCAGATGATGATGGCACGTGCCAATATGCGTCACGTCACTCAAACGAGTGTAATAAAATGAACAGTCTATCTTGTTTTCCTTCCCAGCCGTCAACCCCTGTAGTCAACTTTTGACGGCACGGTTGGCGCAGTGGCTCAAGCAGTTGACTGCTGCGCTACGTGTCGCGGGTTCGAACCCCGCACGGAACAAATTTTTGTATGGCCTACAGATAGTTGTTTCGAGTCTGGGTATTTGTGTATGTGAGTTTAAATGTTTGTGAACACACCCACGATACAGGAGAAATTCCTAGTGTGGGGCAACGTTTAAAATAAAAAAAACTCATCTTCTTCGCGTGTCGATGGGGAAACGACGACAACGCCATCTATTATCGTTTCAACCAATAGCTAAAAGATTTTTTACTTCAGAAAACTGTTTTAATATTCAGTTGTAAGATTTGATCTAAACACATATTGTTAAATAAAAGCTTATAAAAACCAAACGTTCCACTTGTCTTGATAATTAATTTAAATTGAAACCGTCAGTAGCAAAATAATATATGCCAGTCGCCGTACCAGGATTTCCAAAGCCAGCAGTAGTTACATCATTCCGTGAATAATTGCAACGATCCAAGTTCTTCTTGTCACATTTATACGCCCGGAACGATTTTGGCTGAATCATGGAAGCCACCCACAGCGCCACACACTTCTTGTGGCTACATTTCGCTGCGTCCCAAGCTTTCTTTAAATTTAAAGCACAAGAAGGTGCTCCACATTGAGACATATACGTTCCACCGTTTGCAAAGAAGTCAACGTCTCCAAAAGATTTGTCAGAGCCAAGAACGCCAGCATTACAATGGTATATTTCCACGTATTCAGCCACACCAGATCGAATGTGCTCGTTCTTGTCATCGAAACACGGCCCAGCTGGATCCAAAGCCGTTATCCTTGATATTTTTTTGCCGTTATTTAGTTCATTAAAGTTTTTGCCAACATGCCCCAATATTTGGCCCCCTAAACTATGGCCAATGCAGTGGATATTTTTGGGTGAAACGCCCTTTTTTACGAGGTAATGCAACATTTTGGCCACCTGCTTGCCAATGCTTGGGACATGTTGCACAGATCTTTCATAGCTGGTTTTATAGCCATCCAAGTCGTTAGTGTAAGCTGTATGGTCCACAATGATAAGATAGCTGTAGCGAATGTGCCAGAAAGCTTCTTTTATTTGAACTGTACTGTTCTTTGCGACATGTGATTTGAAGCCCCCAACGTATACGTAGAATTTTTCTTTTATCTTGTTATTTTTTTTATTTATATACGAGTATATTTCTCGGCCAGCATGGTCGATACGAAATGATTCGAAGTACTGATTTTCGAAGTCGTAGAAATACACGATGATTCCACTGACATCTATGTTCGATTTTCCTGAGCGGTCACCTGAAATTATTAAATAAAACCAGTTAACTTACTTTGTTATAGACACTTGCCATTGCGGCAGTCAATTAAATCGTACGAGTACGTCAATCAAAGATAGTTTTTACAACCTTATTTTTACAGCCTAGAATTACGACTGCCTCGTTGGTCTAGTTAATCACAACTGCATGAGGTCTTGGGTGCGATTCCCAGGTCGGACTAAGTGCTATTGAATTTTTCCATCAAGAATTTCTCACCAGCAGCCACGGATTCTGGATTTGCCTTCATGGCGTTCTCATTGATACAGAAGTCAGCTGCTAGTTGCCATTAGCAAGGTGGCATGCGACCTACTTACTTCTATAATAATTTTCACAGGCGTTTCATTTTGTTATAATATTGTGTAACCAATAAAAATCCAAGCGGCAATCGCTTCGATATTTATTTGAGCGATCACGTCAGATTTGCCTTCTAGAGTATGTTAGTTTAAACGAGGGACATATTGAAATCCGCAATAGAACATGCTTACATGATACTAATAAAAATATCCAATCCAAACCAATTAAAAGTCAATCCAACAAAAATCCAATTACACCAATCCAAATAAAACAATCAATCCAATTCAATCATACCAATCCAATCCAATTTGTTACTAATCCTAGTGTATAAGTTGTTTACTAACAAAAAAAAATTGGTCAAGTGCAAGTCGGACTTGCACATGAAGGGGTCCGTAGTAGGGAAGCCCCCTTTAATTTGTATTATTTCTTGTTAAAGTGGCAACAGTAAAACATATTTTGTGATAAGTTTGTTTTTCATAGTGTTTGTATGAATGACAAAGTTATATTTGCTGTTTTTTAAATGTGCTGCTATATCTCAAAAACTATTTACTGTAAATTGTTCAAACTAATTTTGGTTGAAAATTTTTATTGTCATCTACAGCATAGATTTTTCACACTCTTAGTTTAAAAGTTAGAAGGGGGGGGGGGGGGCAAACATTTTACCACTTTGGAAGTGTATATCTTTCAAACGATTGACCTTGAGAATAAATTGTTTTAGAAACCGCAATGTCATTTTTTAAGACCTGTCTATAGACACCCCACACGTATAGGTTTGATGAAAAAAGTTTTTATCACTGTCAGTTCCATGTATGGGGAGACTCCCCTTAATCTTTTATTTTTTTTATTTTTGTATGAAAATCAAAAAAGTAAAGTAGTTCACAAGAATACATCTACGTACCTAGTTTCAACTGTGTAGTTTTAATAGTTTCCGAATAAAGTGGCTGTGACATACGGACGGACGGACGGTTGTCCCAAATAAAGAATTATTATTATTTATTTATTATTGTAAAAACACTATTTCGTAAAATTCTCACAACCCTTGCACTTTTCGCAGTACATGTGCGCGGGTCAATGACTTTTAGCCTTTTAGGTGTAAGTAATCCATGTTTCCCTTAATATTTTAAACAAGGTGTAGGACAATGGCGAAAAAGAATTGTCGAATTAATTGAAATCTGGAGAGAGCGTGCAGGCCATGGCACAATTGCGTCACAAATTAAGATGATAGTTTTTTTTCATATATTTGGGACGAGAATCGAATACTAAATACCTTCCTTAAATATGTCCCTCGTTTAATACAATACTGTATAATTGAGAAGATCAGCATCAGATCTTCACCAAAACGCAACCACGGCGAAAAAATTTGTATGAGTTCGCGTTTTATTCTTCCAAATAAAAACAGAATCATCGAAATCGAATTGTTGCCACATTGCCTTGTAAAATACTAAAATATTTGAAATAAATAATTATTATTATAATAAATCGATTCACAATCAGTGAAGATAATATCGCTGAATATACAAAATCAAAATAAATAAATTAGACGAGTTGAGTATGTGAGTCTATCTGGCAGGCCCCAACAAAATTTAACAACAAGTGCCAACTTTTTTAAAGACTTTATTTTTATAATAATACTAACTGATGCCCGCGGCCTCGCCCGCGTGGAAGTCGGTTAATTATTTACTAAAACCTTCCTCTTAAATCACTCTATCTTTTAAAAAAAACCGCTTCAAAATCCATTGCGTAGTTTTAAAGATGTAAGCATACATAGGGACGGACAGACAGCGACCGCGACTTTGTTTTATACTATGTAGTGATAGTAATAAATAAGATAATTATATTTTATACCTCGACAGATTTTGTTTGAATGAAGTTTTTATGAAGTGTCTGGCTAGCGAGCTGATTACTTAAACATAATAATCTTTCGTTTCGTCGCATTCGTCGTTGGGGCCTGCCAAATAGACTTACACCGAGTTGATGACCTTGTTAAAGTTGTGAAAGTCAAGGAAAATAATATATAATAATAATCGCTGTGTCCGAAGAGGTTTTCTCACTCGCTTGTCTACTACCTAATGTACCGGTCATAGAAAAATATATTCGTATGCAGTGGCTTGTATAACTTTGTCAAAACATACATGCATACATAACATCATACCTATACTTCCCGAAGGAATAAGCAGAGGTGTACCCAGTTCACCCACTTTTTGTCCATATAGTAGGGCGCGACCCTGATGTTGCCTTCAATCGGGCACAAATTCAGAGTCCGTGGGTGTTACTGTGAAATTTCTGACGGAAAAACCCAATAACACTTTGCTTGACCTCAATCGAACACAGGACCTCATGCATAGCAGTCGCACTGGCATCCACTAGACTACGAGGCAGTCAACTTTGTGAAGAATGGCAACTATTAGAACATGCGGCCAATAAAATTTTAGAATTGACAATGCAAAACTTTGACAACACGTTTAGCGCAGTGGCAGGGCGATTAGACTGCTGCGCTGCGTGTCGCGGGTTCGATCCCCGCACAGAACAAATATTGTATGGCCTACAGATAGTTATTCCGGGTCTGGATGTTTGTGTATGTAAGTTTAAATGTTTGTAATCGCACCCACGATACAGGAGAAATTCCTAGTGTGGGGCATAGTTAAAAAGAAAACTGTTTAAAAATGGTAACTGAATCGTAAATTCGGTCGTAAACGGTAGATATTACTAAAGTAAAAAAACTACTTACATTCAAGAAGCTTCTTGCTACAAAACGAGGTTGCTAATTGCAATACATCTTTCTTCGACTCCACATTGATGTAAAAAATACATGAGAAAATCAACAAAATTAACACTTTCATATTAATTTGTTTTGAAAGCACTACGGAAAAGTAAAGATTCCTCAAGAAGTGAAAACCGGCGCGGTTAAGTGTTGAAACAATAGTGTAGTCAGACACCAGAATGTACGGCTTTATATCTCAAAAGCCAAAAGCCGGTATATAACATAAGTAATTTTTTATAGTATTAAATAACAATTTAAAATCTGAATAAATTATGGTATAATCTACTTCTTCTTAGCGTGTCGATGGAAAATTTATATACGATCAAATCGTTTTGGCCCAAAATTCAGCTATACGGACTCCACTCGTTGATGCAGTCATAAGGTTGTCAAGTGTGCAGGGCCCCGAGTCTGCTATTCAATAGTGTCAGAATGGTCTATCAGTGATCTCATAATTGTTGATTTTGACAACACCAAACTTGTCAAAATCAACAATTATGAGATCACTGATAGACCATTCTGACACTATTGAATAGCAGACTCGGGGCCCAGCTCGTTGCAAGAATTCCATGGGTAATTGTTGATTTACACAACACCAAACTTGTCAAAATCAACAATTATGAGATCACTGATAGACCATTCTGACACTATTGAATAGCAGACTCGGGGCCCAGGTGTCAGGGCATGCAGCGCAAGATGGAAGGTGGGACATTATCTGTGGAGATACGCCGCATACACACTTGAGGTCTAAGCCCGTTTGACGTACCCTACAACCCCCCGATACTTTCGGCGCACCCTGGGCAATCGACTTCTGTCGATTGGCTAATCCTTTCACCACGATGGCAAATTTAGGTGTAATCTACAAACTGGCTGTAATATATTCCTTTCATACCTAGAGTACACAGAAAAATAATTAAAAAACCTTGGTTGCGTTTTTCCTAAAAAAAAATATTCTTGGGCCGGAACCATGTAAAATTGTTCATTGTACTGCACATCGGGTGTATAGCTGATCTTGCGATATTTAGCTTGGGTCTTACGACGATATAGTTAAGTACAATTAATTTTATGATTTACAATAAGTCCAATCTGGAGCCATAGCGCTAGATGGCGTGCTTCTTCCAGTTTGCTCCGACTTTAGGTATCTCGGTTCTCTCGTGCAAAGCGATGGCGAAATAGATCGTAGTGTAAAGCATAGAATTAGCACTGGATGGATGAAATGGCGGCAGGTCACGGGAACAATTTGCGACTCCCGCATTCCCCTTAAACTCAAGGGGAAGATTTATAAAACCATGGTTAGACCTGCTGTCGTGTATGGATCAGAATGTTGGGCCACAAAAGGGATAAATGAAAGGCAATTGCATGTGGCTGAGATGTGAATGCTAAGGGGGATGTGTGGTGTGACGCGAATGGATAAAATAAGGAATGAGTATATAAGAGGAAGTCTGAAAGTGGCGCCGGTAAATGAAAAGTTGTGCGGTAATCGATTGTCGTGGTATGGACATGTGATGCGGAGGAATGAAGAAAATGTTGTGAGAAAAATGTTGAGTATGAATGTAGATGGCTATAAGAGTAGAATAAGACCAAAGAAACGATGGATGGACTGTGTAAAGGATGATATGGCTAGAAAGGAGGTGACTGCTGACATGACGAGAAATAGAGAAGTATGGAAGAAGAAGACATGTTGCGCCGACCCCAAATAAATTGGGATAAGGGCAGGAGAATGATCATGACAATAAGTCCAATTTGAATTATTATAATGAGGTAGTCGTTACTTTAAAATCAATGTATATTCCATATATTCACCAATGTCATAAAAACAATTATTCAATAAACAACTTGTCAGTAGGGATGCATCCGATATATCGGCAATACTCGAAGCTTGCGGATATATCGGCATCGGCGATATTTTTATAAGAGAAGAGCATCGGTATCGGTATCGTATCGGCAAAAAGGCGTATCGAGGCATCCCTACTTGTCAGCTCTTCACTCATTAATGTTTATTTTTTTTTATTCATAATTAAAAATTTATCCATGGCCACAAAGTAAAATGTGTATTTTTTTTTTTTTTTTTTTTTTTTTTTTTTGGGACAAGCCCGCCACACTATTCCCAAACCACTGTAACTCCTGTTAGCCAGAATCAACAGTGGCGACCACAAGAAAAGCGCCGAGACAATGAAGCTCGACGAAGTCCCAGGGAAACGATTTAACTGTCTTGGATCCCGCAACGAAATTAATCAGAAAAGAATAGCGGAGGAGTAGGAAAAACATAATTTCCACTTCCCTCCATATCAGCAGGAGACAGAACAGAACAAGGCCAATAGGCATACAGGGACGTATACAACTGGGATAGGCCCAGTTGCCTAGCACCACGGATATTATTGTCATTAATATTACTGGGTCCTAAGTTGTGAGCTGTTATATTTGATTCCAATAATAGGTATGACAAAAATGCTTGAACGCACGGAAATTTGTTCTAGTTTCTACAAGGTCCGTATAGTAAATAACTCCGGATGTAACCCGTACACTATTTAACATAATATTACGTTCATTCTGCCAAAGACTACACTCCCATAAAATGTGATGTGCAGATTGTTCAAATTCGCAGTCAGATGTAGAACATTGACAAAAAGGTGAGTCAACAAGCTTGAAGGAAAACAATTTACTCTTAAAGTTACCATGACCTGTGAGAAATTGGGCAACACAGTGATCCACCTCCAGCCATGTCCTGGCCAGCCGCTCACGAACGGATGGAAAGAACTGATGGAGGTGTCGGCCTTTGATGGAATTATCCCACCTACATTGCCATTCGGACAAAAGTTCCTCCCAGACGTCAGCCTGTGGCTTAAGTAATCTAGCTATTTTAGCACGGTCGCGTTGCGTTAAAAAGTCTGCGTCTGCGGTCTCTCGTGCGCAGTAGTACATTGAAGCACGACGTTGCACTTCAAGATCGACTGGAAGTACCCCTGCCAGTACCGGTAAGGCTTCAGTACTAACCGTCCTATATGTTTTACACCCGAATGAACACCCGCATGGAAGTGGAATCGCGAGGAAGTCATCGAAGCCTACGTTCCATACATACGGACCCATAACCGAACCCTGAGGACATCCCATGGTAAGGGACTTTGACATAGAATGATGTCCGAGTTTTAGTTTCGCGGAACCATTTAAGAAATACGAGTATACAAGATTGTATATGTTTTTAGGGCAACCACGAATTTTTAGTTTAAGGAGTAGCATCGGCCACCATGCGTTATCAAAAGCCCCAGAAATATCTAGAAATATCCCAACTACATACTTATGTTCGGATGTATTGACAATTTTCCTGACAGAAAGTGCCGCATCTACGGTAGATTTTCCCACGGTAAAACCGAATTGGTTGTTGTGAAATTTCGGTCCGTCTGGTAGTAAACGTGGAACGATAAGACGCTCCAGGAGTTTCCCCAAAGATGGTAGTAGTGTTATAGGGCGGTAAGACTTAGGGTCGTCCGGTGGCTTGTCGCCACTTTTCGGAATTATTCGTATAAAGCCGCGTCGCCATATACGAGGAAAAACGCCTTCTACAATACAACGGTTGTAAACACTTAAAATTGCGTCGGCCGCTGTTTTACATGCTTCTATTATCATCCGATTAGATATTTTATCTTCACCTGACGATTTGTTAAGTGGAAGTTTCCTGACAACTTTCATGAATTCGTCAATGGATGGAAGGTCTGACGCTGGTGATTCTGGTGGAACAGCCGCCCACGCCCTGATCTGCTGATGGTAGGCATTGTCATTATCAGGCAAATCATCAGGTATCAAAGTATTTAATAGAACTTCGGTTGTCTCCTCAATACCGGTGGTGTGTTTGTTGTTTACTTTAATGTTTTCGACGAACGCAAGATCAACTGATCGATTTGCTTTGAACTCGTGATACAAAGGAGACCACGGACCTTCTTTATCTAATTTTTCTACTATTTTCCGCAGTAAATTACCTTTAGATTTTTCTACCGATGCTCTGTAGCGGGACTTGGCAACTCTAAACGCATTTAAAGCAGAGGTGAGTGGGTCTCCGGTGACCTTTCGCTTTTTAAGCTTATTTAAATTTCTACGCGCACGGCGATAACTTTTACGTTGTTCGTTCAAGTAGTCACACCACCAATCACATCTACGGATATTGGTCATAGATCCGCGACCAATGGCGATGTCAGCACAGTAAGTGAAGGCGTCTGACATAATTTCAGCACTTTCTTCAGCTGACAGCCCGTCTCGAGTGAAGTCTTTGGTGTTTGACGCAAAAAGCAAGCTAAAGAATTCCCAATTCGCGCCTTTACTTTTATACCTAAAGTTACCAATGATATGTGACGGACCTTGAGTAAACGTCGGAACAAATTCGTACACGATAAGCCGATGATCGCTACATGACGCATCCGGTAGGACACGCCACCTATCCAAACGAACGTCTGCACTAGAAAGTGTGACGTCAATACAAGATTCGCCCATTTGGCTGCAAAAGGTAGGTGGTGCATCTGGGGTATTATGAATCGATAGGTTCATTTCAGCAATGAAATCTTCAACAGCAGAACGTCGGTCGGAATCCGTAGGCCGAACCTTGCCATACCACAGAGACGAGGATGCGTTAACATCCGCGCCAACGATAACTTTACAGCCCGCGAGTGACCGCAAGACATGACGGAGGTTATGTATGTGAGGACCAACAGGGTCTGAATATTGAAAGTAACAGCTCACAACGTAAACTTTATAGAAAGCCGAGGAGACTTCCGCAACGGCACAGTGCGGCGTCATGAGGTTACGCAAAGACGTTACTGTAAAGTTAGAAGAACGCGCCACGTAAATTCCGGCTCGTGATTTTGAATCCAGCTGAACTACTTTATGACGTAAGCGCGCGTTTTGATATTGTTCTTGCACAAGCACTATGTCTAAGCTGTAATCGATAATTAATTTGTCCAGTTCAGAAGTCGCTACTCTGTCGTTGTGGAGATTTAATTGTCCTATGTTTAAACTATCCATTGTTTTAGTAGTTTGTGTTGAGGATTAACTGTTCGAGCTTAACTTTGTAGGTTGTACACTCTGGTGACCCACAACGATGGTCAAATGGTTTTTTAAAACGTTTACAGGCCACGCAAGTTGGTATAAAATTTAAATTGTCCTTATGCGGGCAGTTGTTTGTTTCATGTGCTTCGGAGCAATTTGCACAGGTAGGTGACTTGTTAACGCAGTATTTCTTAACGTGACCGAACTGTTGACAATGTAGACAACGGACTATATCAACGTCGTCATTGAACCGACAAGTCGCCCAATCAATAAATATTTTTTCCTTAGTGGACACCAAATGTTTACGCACGGTGGACTCGATTTCAATACCTATCCACTTGCGACCGTTATCTAAAGAACGCCGACGATAAATTTTAGTGGATTTAATAAAATCATCCTCTTTTATTGGCAGCTCGTCTTGAATATTCTGACGGTATAGCGCGTGCAAAAAAGCATTGTCTTCCATTGAGGATGGCACGTCCTTAACTAGTATACGAGGCTGTCGGCCTTTTGGTTTTTCAAGTCGCAAGCCGGCGGACCTAATAGCGTCGACCGATTGTAACTTCTTAATTTGGCTGTCATTAGCGACACGTAATACGACGCCAGATTTTGCGGTTTTTTTAACGCCTACAATTTGAAACCCGTCGTCACTGGGCTTGATCACCTTCATGAGTGCTTGCTTAGTAGCAGAGGAGGATGAGTAATCGGCTAATCGCTCAGCCGTGGGGTAAGCCACAACACAGGGTACGGGTGCGCGCGAGTCGACAACCGGCGCAGGTTTAGTTTTAGGTAGTCGAAGTTTTAAGGAATCCGCATACGCAACTTTGTTACAGTTACTTGTATTGATATTATTATTTGATTTCATTTTATCCAATTCGCGTTCCGTATTGGCTAATTTCGTTTCATTGGAGGATGATTTTATGGCTAACAAAGAAACGATTGATGTTATGCGCTGAGTCATGTCCATGATGGCTGATTTATTTGCAACATTAATGCGGGAACCTTGGTCATTAACAAGTTCGTTAATTTTTGTTAAATATGCAGACGCCTGAGAAACTAAATCGTAATAGTCGTCATGGCTCACAGTTGGACTGGCACTTAATAACGGCGAAGACTTTTCATTGGAATTGGATGTTTGAAGCCGTTTTGATCTATCGTCGGGCGAAATGTACGTCGGAGACATTTCACTGAACAAACGTTTAGAATTACCGGGTGTGGGTGTTTTATTATTCCGGCGCATTGTTTCTTTCCCGCGGTCCGGGGGTTCGTCGTTTGTGGTCAACATATTATAAATTACGGAATTCAAACCAAAACGTAATTAGATCGTAAACAGTAAAAGAAATACCAGACGACAAATTTATGACAAAGTACCCACACACCCAAAAATATAAATGTACTCACCGAATGTTAACGAAATTAACTTATTACCAATAAAACCGACGATAAAATGCTAGAAAAACTTACTACACGAGCACTCAACACTAAATCACAGAATTGGAAATCAATCACGAGCCGCAATTCGAACGCGAAACACGACAATCGTAATTAAAAAGCAGCAGCGAAAAAAGTTCAAACCGCTCGCACGGAACGTCCGGAGGGAAGTGTAAAAAAAATGTGTGTGGGAAAATGTGTATTATTTAATTATGTGTCTGACGGTACTTTGCCTCTAAAAACGGATTCGTCCGAAACACTACTCAAACATATTAATAATATGAAATTCCTATCTCGATCGGACCGGGCGAGATTTAGCGCCCGAGACATTTTTGTGTGTGATTTTTGTTTTCACTATCATTCATTTCGTTATCTGTATTAGTAGATAATATTATTAATCATAAATCTTAGATGTGCTCCGCTGCTGAGGTGGTTTTAACAAAACAACGTTCCATTCGATCCGGTGGAGAGCTCTTCACGTGACGGGGCCATCACTACTAGGGTAGTGATGGCACAGCTGTTGTCGATAGAATTTGTAGTAGGTAACCAGGTTAAAAAAGCAGCTGCAATAGGCTGCTGTGACCCTTGGTAGAATCAGTCTAAGTCATTGCCACAAAGTGACAGATACCAATGCCCAATAGATCATATATACGTACTTAGCCTTTTCCAACTATGTTGGGCTATGCTTCTAGTGTAACCAGATGCCGCTGATTTTCAGTATTTTACATGGAGCGACAGTCTTTATGACCTCCACAACCCAGTTAGTACCAATGCCCCAAACAAAGTACGAAAAAAACTACGAAAAAGGCGGGGTCTATTCTATTTTCATAATTTTACTTTCCACTTTTTGTTTAATTTAAAATGAGCTTGTTTTTTACTTTTCAGTTTGTGTGACACTCGCGCCACCAAAACAAATCTAACGACGTATATTTTATCCAAGTCCGATCATCCGTTTAGGAGTTATAAGGGAACAAAGCAACGGAAATAATAATTACATACAAGTTAAACAAGGCTAATAATCACATAGGGACGTATATAACTGGGATACACCCAGTTGCCAAGCACCACGGATATTTTTACTAGCTTTAGCCCGCGACCTCGTCCGTGTGATGTTATGTAGCCTAAAGCCTTCCTCGATAGATAGACTAACCGAAACAAAATTACATTTTAAATTCCAACCAGCAGTTCAACCAAACAAACAAACTCTTCAGTTTTACAATATTAGTATGGATATTGAATTATCGACAATTTATTCAATTTTTTATTTTTTTTGAGTGGAACAGTAAACAGTTATAATAACTAGTTTAATAAACAAAATAGCAGTTTGGTTATAATAAACCACAACGCTGTCCACAAATAGGCATAGAAATTTAAGAAAAAAAAAGAGGTTAAAAAACTAAAAAACCCGACTGAAAAAACAGAAAAACAAAAAACAAGCACATTTTAAATTAAACAAAACTTGGAAGCAGGCGGGGTCCATTCTATTTTCATTTCATTTCATAATTTAATATTCAAATTAAAATCAAAGTTGGAAATAAAAAAATAAAAATTATTTCCAACTTTTTAGATCTTTTGTGTTTTTTCTTTCTTTGGTCGCGTAAATTTCTTCGCAGATGATTTAACTTTTGTGTTTGTTTATAGGATTTGTCACTTTGAATTTCTTTTAAACATATTATAAGTGTTTTATATTTTTGTAATCTCCTTTTAAAACCCTTCATTTTGATACCTAAATAATATTTTTTTTAACTCCGCGATACGGCCCCCAAAATTCGCAATTTTTCTTTGTTTTTTAAGTACCCATTGACACTCGCGCCATCAAGACGAATCTAACGCCGTATATTTTATTCAAATCCCTTCATCCGTTTAGGGGTTATGAGGGAACAAAGAAACGGAAATACAAACAAACATACATACACGTCAAACACATTACCCTTCTTTTGGGCTTCGCCACAGTCGGGTAAAAAAGAGCAGTACGTGTGGCAAATACGTAATTTAATAAAAATTAAATGATAACAAAAAATAAAGACAGTTTAAAAAAAAATATTTATTCAAAATTAAAGTAACAAAATTTTACAACACTAGCTGTTGCCCGCGTCTTCGTTCGCGTGGGTTTTTTTATTTATTTTTTAATTAAAAGTATCCTATTACTTCTAATACCTCCAAGAATATGTGTACAAAGTTTCATGATGATCGGTTTTATAGTATTAGTAGGGATTGTTGCGCTTGTTGCGATAATCTAATAGGGATTGGCGAATGAGGCTTTTAAATTTACTTATTGTGACTATCGATAACCATTTCTTCAATTCAACACAACACCCCTAAATCTAAAATGACGAGCATCACATCGTGCATCGTTGTGATCAGCGCGTTCCGTTGGCGTGCATCCAAAACGTACGAGCAAAGCAAGCAATGGAACAGTTACTCGTGAGTGCTCGTATCTTCATGGAAGTTTTAATGACTACCAGATTACCTTAGGTCGAAGAGAATGTTTAAAGAAGCTCAAGTTCTGTTGTGAAACATGATAATGATACTTTTTTGCATGTCGTCAGATATTCTTAATCAGCTTTGAAGATTTAAGAATTGTATTATAGATGATAGAACTAAAAAAATAAAGTATTTAGAAATTATTTAAAAAAATAAAGGCCTTCCCATACATGGAACTGAAACTAAAAAAAATTACATTGAGGTTCCTGAAACCATTTTTTTTTTAAATCAATAATATTGTTGTTATGTATTTAAGTTAGTTTTTAAGTTAGTAATAAGGGCAATAGTCGCAGATACGGTGTATGATTTCTGTCGGAAGCCATATTGTTTATTGGAAATAAAATTATTGTTTACAAGCTGATGCCCGCGGCTTCACCCGCGTGGATGTCGGTTAAATTATATACTAAAACTTTCCTCAAGAACCACTCTATCCATCGGTAAAAACAGCATGAAAATCGGTGCTGTAGTTTTTCAGTTAATTGCGGACAGACAGACGCGGCGGAGGACCTTGTTTTTAAAATATGTAGTGATTGTCCCTGAATGAATAAAATAAAACATCATGTCTTTAATCCCTGAAGAGTTAAGCAGAGAGGTACCTAATAGTATCCACAACCATACATCACATCATCATTATTGTAATGATATGTGTTGACAGGGTGTAAATCAACCCATCACACAGCCGTCAACCAAGCATTCTGTACATCAAAGTAAGTTACCCTACGCAAAAATTTTTGTTGGGATTTTTTTTTTTAATCAAAAATCACATTTTACGGTAAAACTCAATGAAGCACTGTTAAAAATTGTGTTAGTAGACGCTTTGATTAGTAAACGGGTCATGGAGGTAATTTAAGTAATGTAATAAAAATTAGTATTTACAAAAACAGCTGTGAAAAATTTGGAACTTTGACCCCCAATATCTCCGTAACTAGGAGGTTCCCAGGTATGGTCTAGAACAAACAATTGATCGCAGTGGTGGGGAGAACAAGTGACCTTTATTTGCGTTAAGGGTACTTTTACACCCATGTTTTCTTAATCACATAAAATATGTAATAATTATGTTGATTTATACACCGTAACTTTTTAGTCGTCCTACAAAGGTGGTCCGTTTCGACCTAAAATACCTCTAGGCTTGTTTTTATTCTCCATTTATTATAACAACAAAAACCCGGATCACACTCGCAACAGGTTGTGTTCCAAAAACGTCGTGCGTCGTAATAATTTTCTATATTTTAATTATTCAAAAATCTCATATACCCATTTTTTATGAATTTATTAGTCATTTAATAATCTATATGTCACGTGAAACAAGTTTAATCGAGACGCAAAAAAAACGCATAAACAACGAAAATAGACTTATAATTATAGAACTCCAGACTATGATAACAATTAGACTATACTTTGTATATTTTGACTAGGTTTCCCGCTCATTTTATATTCTGTTTCTTAATAAAGGTGGGTTTTATTTAAATGCCTGTTTTGATTTATTGTCTGTCTGCAGTCGAGAAACTTGTTTCATCGTTTCTGGTCAGCGATATTTCTGGTCTGATTGTTCTCCCTCTCCACATAGAAGCTTTTCAGTTATTATTTTCACATAATTAATTATCATATACTGCAAAACATGACGCCTGTAATCCCGAAGTATGGAGTATCTTTTACCCGTCGGTGCTGCGGGTTGTTTGCAAGAGATACCGCGGCCTCGACATGATGGGCTAAGAAGGAACATGGGTGGTTTTTAGTCAGTAGAAGTTTGACACTCCGTTTCGCTCTGCCCAAGAGCGGGAGGGGTTATTAGATGATTTGCCACTCGCTAAAAAAAAAAAGCGTATCTTTTAAGACGAAGACATTTTGCATGTTATCTTTAAGTCCCATGTATTAGTAGGCACACCCAAATCTATAGTCTGTGGGTGCTTAACGATATTCCTGAAACCCCAATATAACTCTGGCCGACTTGGGAATCGAACGCTGGACCTCAAAATCTGCATTAACGGTCACTACCTAGAGACGAGATTGAGGCAGATGCTGACGTATTCTTTCTGTTGTTAAACATACGTAATATTGAATACCAATAAGACGAAAAAACACATAATTCTACCCAGCACTCCACAATACTCTTAAAAAAATACCAATAGAATTGAGAACCTCCTCCTTTTTGGAAGTCGGTTAAAAACTCAATAAGTAACAGACGGGATTGAAAATATCAGGATATTGTCGCCCGGCTTTGTCTCAGTGTGTTTGCACAGGGGCAATATACAGCGTTTGTTTGTACTCGATTGTATTGCCCTCGGTATGGCATGCCATACCGAGCCGATATCGCCCTGTATGTAGGACAGACCAACTAAGTATGAATGTGGATGGGTATAAGAGTGGAGAAAAACCAAAGAAACATGTGTTAAGGCGGGGTTGTTGTAGCAATCACGTCCAGGCGCCACAGACGAACGGCAGCGACGACTGTCCGGCGAGCGATATAATGCCTAAATTTTGACTGTTTTTCTTCTTGGAGAAAAATGATATAGAAATTATACAATATGTTTTCAACATTTACTTCAGAATAAAAAGATCTATCTACTGATATAACTTTCATATAAATTCATGATGAAATCTCTTAGCAGTACACGTTTAAAATTGTGATTTAGTGTCATGTTTGGTAAATAATATTATCGAGCCGATCATTCTAACTCGCGTTTTTATCTCTACGATTTACTTGGGTATGTTCAATTTTTATGTAATGATTTTTATTTGTTAAAAAACTCATATTTAGTTAGGTTTACATCATCATCATCATCATTTCAGTCACAAGACGTCCACTACTGGACATAGGCCTGCCCCAGAAGGGGGGGATTTGCCATAATCGCCACGCTTGGCAGGCGGGTTGGCGATCGCAGTATGGTTGTTACAAAGGCACAGAGAACGCTGCTGCCCATTCTCTGGTAAGTACCTTAGTCGCCTCTTACGACACCCATGGGAAGATATGGGATGGTGCTATTCTTTACGTCCGATACCATACGGAGTTTTTCATAGGTTCAAAAATCTTAAAAAATACTGCGACCTCGCCTTAAGAGTGATATAGCAAGAAAGGAGGTGTTTTATAAGATGACGAGAAACAGAGAAGTATGGAAGAAGAAGACATGCTGCTCCGACCACAAATGAAATAGGCTAAGGGCAACGAGCGCGAGGCCGGTCGCCAACACGATGGTCCGACCAAGTAAAAGAGGCTATTTCCTCAAGCAATTTCAGCAGGTGGTGAGGGCAACTTTGGACCGGAGTAGATGGAGGCAGATGGTCCGCTTGAAGGGGTCCAGTGACCACGATCCTCAGTAATGAGGGACCGACTGAAGAAGAAGAGAAGGGCAAGAGAATGATGATCTAGGACAGACCAACCTAAGTATTGTTTATAGGTTAGTCTGTCTACGTAGGATTAGTCAGTTTGACGTTGGTATAGTGTAAAGGCTTTGGTAATCTAGTTTAGATTTTGAATCAGTAAGAGATTAGATTCTTAACCAGTATTTTACAAGGTGCAGTTTTGAGGTTGTCCCAAAATATATAGATAATTTATTTAAATTATATGTTACCATATCGATAAATAATTATTAATATGCGCTGTTTTTGTAACAGTGTAACCACACTTTTTTTTTGGAGGTTGGGAAGTCATCAAATGACTCCTCCCGCTCTGCCCAGAGCGGTAGGAGAGTCTCAGACTTCTACTGACTAAACACCACCCATGTTCCTTCTTAGCCCTTTGTGTCGAGGCCGCGGTATCTCTTTCGAGCAACCCGCAGCCCCGACGGAATAGAAATAACCTCCGTACCGGGGTTTAGGGTATAAGAAATTACAGAATTAACGTTTACGTTTGTTTGTGTGTGTGTGAAAGTGCGATTATAGGGCGAAATATGTTCCAGTCTAACCAGATGCAGCTGACTACTGGTATTTTCCACAACCTAGTTAGTACTGCGAAATACGATATGCCTTGGTAAGCCCGCCACACTATTCCCAAACCCCTGTAATTCCTGTTAGCCAGAATCAACAGTGGCGACCACAAGAAAAGCGCCGAGACAATGAAGCTCGACGAAGTCCCGGGGAAACGATTTAACTGTCTTGTAGGAAAAACATAAATTCCACTTCCCTCCATATCAGCAGGAGACAGAACAGAACAAGGCCAATAGGCACACATGGACGTATACAACTGGGATAGGCCCAGTTGCTAGCACCACGAATATTATTGTCATTAATATTACTGGGTCCTAAGTTGTGAGCTGTTATATTTGATTTGAATAATAAGTATGACAAAAATGCTTGAACGCACGGAAATTTGTTCTAGTTTCTACAAGGTCCGTTTAGTAAATAACTCCGGATGTAACCCGTACACTATTTAACATAATATTACGTTCATTCTGACAAAGGCTACACTCCCATAAAATGCCTTGGTAAGACTGTATAACAGAATTTAAGGCCACTGACTACTCGTCTCAAATATCTACAAACGAGAGCCGTGGCCAACAGTTTAACGTGCTATCCGAGGAAAACAGGGGGAAATCTGAGTATTCTAAATGCCGTACGATATTTGGCTGTGTTTGCGAAATTCTTATGGTTTAAGCAAAACACGGATGATTGGAAATCTTTTCGAAATAATACGACTTAGCATTAGATGTAATGAGGAGGGATGAAACGCATGTGATTAAAAAGTGATGGATATAAATATTGATGGATGGAGAGGGAGAGGAAGGCCAAAGAAAAGATGGATGGATTGTGTGAGGAATGATATGAATGAGAAAGGAGTAAATGCTACCTTGACGTGTAACAGGGAAAAATGGAAGAAGAAAACGTGTTGCGCCGACCCCAAATAGAATGGGATAAGGGCAGGAAAATGATGAAGACGACTTAGCTTTAGGATTTTTGTAGTAAATATTTAAAACAGGGGAATATTACCGCTTCAGTAGAATTATATTAGGATAATAACGTCACGTTAACATTCTTAAAATGGTCACTGACGCAATTACATTTACGAATTGTAATTCAGGTAATTCATAATTATTATTATCCTATAATATTTCTGCTAAATGCACATTTTAGGCCCTCTGAATAATCAGTTCTCTTAATATTCCGAGTTTTTATTTAAGCCAATATAATGTGTTACTAGGTTTTTCCTTCAGGAATTTTTCAGCAGTAGTTTCGAAGTCTTTTGTGCCCAGTTGATGGCAATAGGATCGTCCCCTATTACATGGGACTTAAACATAACTGGCGAAATGTGGGTGTACCTACAGGCGTGTTGACATCACCATTTATTTTGCTTATATATCTGTATCTTATATATAAGTGGCTAGCGATCACGAAAATTACTAAAGTGTTTTTGGAATCTACATTTTTATACTTATGTAAAAATATTATTATAATGCCATAATTATTATAATCTATACATATAATAAATCTGTAGAAAAATCGTTTTTGTACATCGAAAATATTAAAAAAAAAAATTGTCAGGGTATTAAAGTATAACCAACAGAACACATTTCCAGCATTTTTGGAATTTTTGTCTGTTTGTCTGTTTATCTGTTTGTCTGTTTCGATGACTAAGCATCACGTCAAATTTACGAAACGAATGTAGGTAACTTTTATACATAAATATTTTGCGTAACTTGGGCTATTACTTAGTCTTTGTTTCATCGTAATCGGTGCTCTCTATCAAAAGATATATGAATTTATAGTTTTCAAGAAGAACTTATCGTTATGGTCAAGAATGAGACAAGCAACGACATCTATTGAACGAATATGGTACTTATAACTAAATGCCTTCACAAGATAACTTTAAAAAAGTTATGATAGCAAAAGGTACGTAGATATAAGTCTAAATGACGCTGCTTTCAAAATCTACATAGCCTACACCTTATAGTGTTTGATCGCTCTTTTTTAGCAGTTTATCTTCGTCTTCGACAGATGGCGTTATTCATTTGATGTCATTTTCTGAACCGCGGTGATTGTAAACATACAAACATTATGTTTCGTGAATAGTCAACAAATAAAAATTTACAAATAAAAATTTACCAATTACACAGTATTAAAATACTATTTTTTTTTAAACTAAATTAAAATTAGATAAAACCCAAGACATATTTTTTTTTGTACCGTGTGGGAATCGAACCTGCGACACGCAGTGCTACTGTTAATCGTCCAGCCATTGCGCCAACCATGTCGTCATATAGATGTGGTGTGTTGTTAGCCCTATGTGTCGAGGCCGCGGTATCTCTTTCGAACAACCCGCAGCCCCAACGGGCGTCGGTCCTTGGGGGCCCCTTCAATGTTGCTGACATCTCTTTGAGACGCGCGTGGAACACGAACGCGACTCCATCGTCATAGGACGGACGAACGATTAACTAGCCCATTACTCACCGTTCACAGGCCCGCGCCTACGGTGGCCGGAAGCCATCACGTGGCCCCCGATGCCCGGAGCGTCTCCCGCGGCGGCTGGGACGAGAGGTTGTCTCCCTCTCACGTTCCGCCACCTCTTTCACTAGCATTACTGCTTCGCAGAAGGAGGTGGCGGCCATTTCAGATTCGATGTCCCAGATTCGGTACAGGTACCCTCTCGAAACACCCTCTGATCCCCCCTTTTTTTTTGTGGTTCGTAAATTATCAAATGACTCATCCCGCTCTGGGCGGAGCGGAAGAAAGTGTCAGACTTCTACTGACTAAAAACCACCCACGTTCCTTCTTAGCCCTTTGTGTTTCGGGGCCATGGTATCTCTTGCGGACAACCCTCAGCCCCGGCAGACGTCCCTTTGGGGCCCCTTAATTGTTGCTGACATATCTTTGAGGCGCGCGTGGAACACGAACGCGCCAACGACAATCTGTCTGCCTGTCGACTATAATGTACCTGTTTCAAATTTCTTCAAGATCCGTTCGGCCGTTCTGACGTGGTTGATTAACAAACACCCATCCATCTAAACTTTAGTATGAGACATAGTCAGTACTTTGCATTACTCTCTTCTTATTTTCTACAGCGTCAGTAAGGTAACGCAGGGCAATGATTAAATGTATTTTTATCTAAGCGACGCATTTTAGTTTCCGACAAGCACGCGAACGAAGTCGCGGGCACAGCTAGTAAATAAATAACTTTATTATAAAAAGAATTGCAATTTACATAAAATCGTTTTGGTTATTACAAATCAGAATAGGACAGTAAGGTTATGTAAATTCGATTGTACCACTGACACCCAAGCTAGGATTAAACTTGTGTTATGGTACCAATAGATTAATATAGAGATATTAATCTATTTTTCACGTTACACAAACCAGTACGGAGTTACATTTGGAAAGTATCCGTCGTTGAGCATAAACAAAACAAAGTTAAAAGAAAACAGAAAAACAAAACAGTTAAAATAAACTTAAACTTAAAGATTAATAAAAATAAAAATAAGATTAAAACAGTATATTATTCTCTCAGTGGTTTTTTTTGGTTCGTAGTTGGTAATTGAATGTAACTTGAGCATGTGATGTGTGTAAGTGTCGTGTGTATGTATACTATGTATTGTGTGTAAATTTGTGTTTGGTGTTGTGTATATGTGTCGTACTTGCGTCGTGTCGTATGTTTGTGCGGTGTATATGTGAGTGGTCTAAAAGTCAGTAACAGTTAGAATAACTTTCCCAGTAACTTTTCTATTTCCTCGTATGTACGAGCAGCCAGCCATTGACCAATTTTCTTTTTGCAATCGAACTTATTTAAACCATAAATATCGCATTGTATGTTAATTGCATTATAAATTCGACTACGTAATACCCGAAAATGTCTTTCTGCCAGTTTAGTTCTGAAACTCACTGTGGGACAAACATATTTACATCTCCTCTTTGCCAGATGACCAGTACTGTACTCCAGAGAACCATGCCTGCGTAATATGGTGTTTAGCACAAAGAGCTATCTCACAGTCATGACTTTGCAGTCTTGATACATTGCTATGGTGCCATAAATAATTTAAAAAAAAATAACAATAATAAAATAATAATAATATAATTAGTCACCCGGCACGTGTAAGCAACGTAAACACGCGCCGAGGAGCCGGCTGTCTCGATGCAACGGCAACGAGTTTCGCGTCAGCAGTTTTGTCGTCGCCGACGATTGCTGAGTCTGCGATGCGCGTCGCAAACGCGCCTCACAGCCCCGCTCCCGTCCCCGCAGCTCCTCCCTGCGCTGCCCGACTGACGCGACCACCTGAGCCAGTGGTCATTTCGTGCACCCCTGCTGCTCTTTCGGAGAAGCCTGACCCATTATAGGCAACGAACCAAGACGGAAGGACCGATGATGACGGTTTCGTGACGGTACAAAGGAGGAAGCGCCGTCAGCGAAGCTGTAAGAACCGCTGCGGCAAGGCTCCCGTGGAGCCCAACGTAAAACTGCGCGCCGCGAAGCGGAACACCCCGGTGTACATCTCTCGCCTGCATTACACCACTGAGGTAGAGGACATCGAGGAGTACGTGCGCCAGAGACTGAAGTACTCGCCAAGAGTTCAGCTGCTGGATTCGCGCCGCAACGTGAATTTCAAAGCGTTTGTGGTGCGCATACCAACGTGCTATCTCCAATCGGTGATGGAAGAAAGTTTTTGGCCGCAGGATGTGGTGTTCCGTCGCTTCCGCGGACTAATTCCACAAGATCGCACTAAGTATCGTGCAAGTGAAGTGATACTAACATAGTTTTTAGTTATTTATACTAACACAAATGTTATTAGTATGTATAATTAGGTTAAGGTATTTGTCTATGGGTCTTTGTTACCTGAAAATAAATGTATTCTATTCTATTCTATTCATACCGGAAATGCTTAAAAGTCATAACTTTGAGAACAGCTCGCTGCGCCCTTTCCAACCTGATAAAATAACTTTTTGGAGCACTTCCCCAAGACGTAATACCAAAAGTGAGTACTGACTGACAGAGTGAGAAATAGACCATCCGAAGTATACTTATGTCTGCACTATGACGCAGACTTTTGAAAATCGCTATAAGTTTTCTCACTCTGCCAGACGTTCTATCAATTTGCTCCTTCCAGGACATCAGGTTATCTATTATGATACCTAGGTACCTGACCTGTGTTGTTCTGACTAGAGGAGGGCAGAGGCATTGGTCAACTTGCTCATTGCAAGTGTGGGCCCTAATAATAAATACGTCATCCGGCTGGGTACGGGATTTTATTGAAAACGGAATATATTTCGTTTAATCAATATTAAGAGAAAGAATATTGGCTCCTAACCAAGACATCACGATACCCATTGCAAACTCCGCTCTCTCTTGAACTTCTCTCCAGTTCAGCCCATGCACGAGCAAAGCGGTATCGTCTGCATATGTATGTAGGATCAGGATTGCCGAGCGGTATTTCGTCAGGGTTTGGAGTTCCCATTTTGGGAAAAACGAAACTGTTTATGAATTACAGAATTTTATTCACACAACACTCAATAATTAATTTATCACACAACACAATAATAAAATAGTTCACAATACACAACACAATAGAAAATAGTTCACAATACACAACACAATAGAAAATACAATCAGTAAGGCGAACAGACTTTTTAAGGTCAAAGTTCGTACAGTGGTCTAGCCACCCAAACGCACAGTGCAGGTAAACCGACAGTTTTGTCGGGAGCAGGGAGCTCTTTACTGAGTCGAATCCGAAGACCGACTGACGAGCTTACCGAGCGCTTGCCTATTTATAGGACGACGCCGCTCGCTTTCTAATGATTTCCCGCCACAACAACTCTGTCCGTTGACGTACGGAAGTACGTCACGTGTTTACTTCACACAAAATGTGCTAAATCTATTAAGATTTTACGTTATACAATATTCAAATAATACAGGAATAATTGTTGACAATAAATAACGGTGAATTAACAAGGTAAATCATTTTAAAATAAAAGCAAGGTCAACATTTGTTTTGAACAAAACTATTGGTCACACTTATCGAAATAAGTTGCCAAAAAATCAATTAGTGTGTACACTAGGTACTTAATAAATTATGTTTTGATTTATTAGACAATAATTGATAGTAAAAATCACTTAAATTAATAATAACAAAGTCAAATGGCAACAAAATTTGAATTTACCCACATTGTAATTGACAACCAACTCCGACACGGCCAGAACTGACGTTCTACACGACCTCGTGTGATCCTGAAAAGAAAATCTTTTGTGAATATCGATCGGCCTTTCTGACAAACAAAAAGCCTTAACAAAATGGATGTTGACATGAAAAATCTTGAATGTGTCAAATAAAATTACTATCAAAAGCAGTTGCATCGCAACCATTAGAATCATCAAACTGTTACCGACAATACATAGCTCAACTAAAGTAGAGACATAGTCTCCCAGCCGAAATCACACCATGGGATTCGACAAGTAATCTGGAGTAGAATAGACAACCCGCATAGGCGTCAACATAGACAACCCGCATAAGCGTCAAGTTCAACAACCAAATCCAGGAGTCAACATAGACATCCGATACAAGAGTCAACATAGAACATCTTGTAAATTCAGCTATATTATGTCAGCAGCAGATGAATCATCATCATCATCAGTGTCAGTATTGACATCATCACTAACAGTAATAGGACATTCAGGCATTTTTCGTATACGATCATGGGCATATTTGTAAATTCTATTGCTATTCAAAGCTTTTAATAAATATCTGTCACCATCTAATAGCTCTAATATTCTATAGGGACCTTTAAATTTAGGATCTAATTTAGTTTGATTTCGTTCCTCATTAGCAATAAGAACAAAATCCCCAACTTGAAACTTTTTCAAAATAGCTTTGGACTTATCATAACGAACTTTATCGTATTCGGCATTTTTAGTTATACCCAGGGCTGCTTGTTCTCTTACATGGGACCGATTTACTTCAATCTCATCACTGTCAACAGTCATCAAATCTAAAGGTCTAGCAACTCGACCAATCAATAAGTCTAAAGGACTAGATTTAATAACCCGCAATTTGATGTGCCAATCTGGGTGGTAAGGTACAGTAAAACATAGTTTGTAAAAGAATCAATTAAAACAATGATGTAGGTACTCCTTGAGATCACTCTATCGACTAAGTTTCCCTGTAACATCTATATGCACTGTGTGCCAAGGTAATAAGAGATCATTCAGCGCCACAGTCATAGCAATATGGAAGCGACTCACCAGATTGCTATAGAACACCGGTGATAGGTCGAACATCACAAGTTTCAACTCTGCTGGCTGCTCGAAGACAGACTCCCGGTATCTTCACTCGAACTTCCTGGCTGGCTTCCAGTCGCCTTTGGGCAACGAGGAGCGACATGTCCTGACTCGCCACAGCGGTAACAAACAATCTTCTTTGGATTATCCTTATGAGACGAGCTGGTTGGTCCAAAAGGCTTGTTTGTTTTCTCGGCCTTCTTACGACAGTTTGTAGATTTATGTCCCTCTATACCACAAAAGTGACATACTATTGTTCCTGGTTTGAACTTCTTAGATTGAGAAGAATCTTGCTGGTCAAAGAAAGACTGAGATTTTTTTTTAAGGTGGGACAAGGCACTCAATTCTTGTTGAAGTTTATGCCTTGTATGTACTTCGGTAGTAAATGCTAGTCGATGAGCACGAGAATCAAATTTGGAGACATGGGCCAGTACAGTGGAAACAGCAATGTGTTCGACATTCAGGCTATTCCATTTGGATGTCAGTGAAGTGATCTGTCGACTGGCATAAGCGGCTAAAGATTCTCCATCTTTTGGTTGACCACTATGAAGGTTAATGAGGGTAGCAGCCACAGTTTCCGAAACGGCATAGCGAGAGAGGAAGAGACTCTTAAAGTCTGTCCAGGTCATCCCTGCGTATGAGACTTGCGAAAGCCATATGTTAGCACTGCCTTTTAAGGCTTTAGTGAGGGCAATAATAAGAGTACCACCTTGAAGAGACTTTTCCGATAGGCAAATATCTACCGTTGAACTCCAAGCTTGAGCATCGGAATCGGGTAGGTCTGGGTCAAAATTGGGCAAAGAAATGACAGCAGACGAAGAGGACTGCGTCTTAATCGCTTCAATTAATTGAGTCATATTTTGATTCTGAAGCTCTAACATAGCTCGCCATGGATCACCAACACCTTCCGATTCCCGGGCTAAACCTAATCCCACTTCTGATGTAGGATCAGGATTGCCGAGCGGTATTTCGTCAGGGTTTGGAGTTCCCATTTTGGGAAAAACGAAACTGTTTATGAATTACAGAATTTTATTCACACAACACTCAATAATTAATTTATCACACAACACAATAATAAAATAGTTCACAATACACAACACAATAGAAAATAGTTCACAATACACAACACAATAGAAAATACAATCAGTAAGGCGAACAGACTTTTTAAGGTCAAAGTTCGTACAGTGGTCTAGCCACCCAAACGCACAGTGCAGGTAAACCGACAGTTTTGTCGGGAGCAGGGAGCTCTTTACTGAGTCGAATCCGAAGACCGACTGACGAGCTTACCGAGCGCTTGCCTATTTATAGGACGACGCCGCTCGCTTTCTAATGATTTCCCGCCACAACAACTCTGTCCGTTGACGTACGGAAGTACGTCACGTGTTTACTTCACACAAAATGTGCTAAATCTATTAAGATTTTACGTTATACAATATTCAAATAATACAGGAATAATTGTTGACAATAAATAACGGTGAATTAACAAGGTAAATCATTTTAAAATAAAAGCAAGGTCAACATTTGTTTTGAACAAAACTATTGGTCACACTTATCGAAATAAGTTGCCAAAAAATCAATTAGTGTGTACACTAGGTACTTAATAAATTATGTTTTGATTTATTAGACAATAATTGATAGTAAAAATCACTTAAATTAATAATAACAAAGTCAAATGGCAACAAAATTTGAATTTACCCACATTGTAATTGACAACCAACTCCGACATGTATATATGTTAGTGTATGGGATTGACATATTACATAGGCTGTTTACATATATAAGAAAAAGGGTATAAGTGTGCATCACTGACGTATGCGCCTATCTTGACACACTGTGTCCTCTCAGATAGGTAGCTCTTAAAGATAGCCAGTGCTTGACCCCTCACTCCTATCCTCTTTAATTTAGACAACAGGATAGGGACAGAGACAGTGTCAAATGCCTTGGATAAGTCTAAGAAAATACCCAGACACTTAGACCTTACATCCAGAATATTAACAGCACTATCAACAAAGGCAGCAACAGCGTCCTCGCAAGATTTCTTTCTGCGAAAACCGTATTGGTTATTTGACAAAATGCCATGTGCATCCATAAAATTTACGAGACGACTGTTTAAAACCTTTTCCAAAATTTTTGAAAGCGCTGGAAGGACAGATATAGGTCTGTAATTATTGACACTGTCTCTGTCTCCACCCTTGTGAATAGGATGCACTATAGCTTTCTATAAGGACCTTGGAAATACTCCATTGGAGATACATAGGTCACAAATGTGTGCGATAGCCGGTACGAGGAATTGGCGATTCGCTTTTATAATTCTAGTTGGAATTCCGTCCCATCCCGCGGCAGAATCAGTACGCAGACTCACTATGATTCTTTCAACTTCATCAAAATCCGGGGTAAGAAGCGCAAGAGAATTCGTCTGTGCATCATCCCTGAGGAATGTAACATGCTTATCGCAAGTACTTCTATTTAGGTGTCTTTCCGCAAGATTTTTGCCAACATTTGCGAAGAATTCATTAACTGCATTTATCGAGGACTTTTTATCAGGTCCAGACAGGGTCAACAAGTCTGTGGGTTGAGGTTTAGAAGTCTGCTTATTAATAACATCATTTACAAATTGCCAGGTTGCCTTAGGATTGTTTTTAGCTTTAGAAAACTCATTCTTCTCATAATTAGTTTTTAGTCGGATCTTTGGATAATAAGACAGGACTAAAATCCGTGTTGGATATTTCTGAGAGTACTTTAGGATGGTCGATTCTTGCAACTAATCTGGATCTTTTAGGTGATCTCTGATTAGTTTGTAAACATACTAATATTGGTGCATGATCGGTAATGTGTGTATCCAAAATACAGGAAACCACTGAGCTTTTAACTTTTATCATCGTGTGATCCAGACAATTGTTTTCCCTTGTGGGAGATGTGTATGCAGGTAGCAGTCCATACGATGCAGTTAGGATCATATATATATATATATTATTTTTTTAAAAACGTTGCCCCACACTAGGAATTTCTCCTGTATCGTGGGTGCGTTCACAAACATATAAAGTCACATACACAAATACCCAGACCCGAAACAACTATCTGCAGGCCATACAAATATTTGTTCCGTGCGGGGATCGAACCCGCGACACGCAGCGCAGCAGTCCAATCGCTTAGCCACTGCGCCAACCGTGCCGTCAAACGTATATTCATTGTTATCCGGATCATTATTATTTGGGCTTATATTTATGTTAATATCTCCCACTAGAATCACATATTTATACGTAGATACTGAGGTTAAGACGTTATTTAGGCTATCTAAAAAGGAATCTGTATGTCTAAAGGATGGTGGTCGATATAGTGCTACAATTACTGTTTCGGAATTTAATTTACTAACAAGGCAGTTTGCTTCCATAAATAGAGGCTCCATGACATTATGTTTCAGCTCTGAGCGTATATATGTCGTAGGATAATTTGATACTTCGAATCTTCGCGGAAATCCTAGGGGTTTTGCGAAAACGCGGATAATTAGACATAGTTACCAAAATGGATTAATGGTCACCAAATACGTCGAAAGCAAAAGCTTTTTCAACGCGCGCTCGCTTCGCTCGCATATTAAATAACACTAATATCTTCTGTCCCCGAAGTGCCGGGCCTCCGCCGGCCTCCTTCGTCGGCCTACGGCCCGGTGCCCATGCCGCCCCTAAAAAATTTTTTCGCCTATGTCTAATTATCCGCGTTTTCGCAAAACCCCTAGGATTTCCTAGGATTTCCGCGAAGATTCGAAGTATCAAATTATCCTACGACATATATATTACTAAGCCATCATTCTGGTTAATAATGTTAGTTGTAGAATAACCCGAATATCCTTGAATTTGGGGAATAATTGAAGTTTTACTCAACCAACACTCAGAAAAAGTGATTACGTCACACCTTGTTTGTATTGTGGACAACAAGACTAGAACGCTATTAAAGTTTTTATTAATGCTACGTATATTAAAATGTAGGATTTTAATTCCTTCCTTGTGGCTACTTAAAAGTTGAAAGCATCTGTGTGGCGAGCAGTTATAAACTTCATTTGACCCGTATGAATCTAGATGATTTATAATGTCATTAAAATCATTCATTTTATTTATAAATAAAAGTACCCCATAACGTATTACATTTGGACTTTGTCCACAATCACGAAACCGGTATGTTTGACATTTAAAAATAATAACAATAACACGTCCATCTCACACTTCCAATAATATATTATATAAAAGATTAATTGTCACTGGGCAAGTTTTATGTTTGTATAGCGATGTGTGATTTGTGTGTTTGTTGTGTTGCATACTCTAAAATATTAAGATTGTGATTAACGAAATTCAAATTAGTGAGATTTGTATGTAATAAAAAGAAAACCAAAAAACAGACCATCATAACCAAAGAAAGATTACTGTGTATGTGCATGCAATATCTCATGAAAACATTTTTCTGAGTTAATACATATTGACTTGTCTCCTTCTTTCTTTCGAAGAAACACTTTCCATTAGCCGCAACAATATTCAAACTCCTGATCGTTGGCGAATTTTCGGGCTTCGTAAAAGTCTTGACCTCGCCGGTAGACGCTCAGCAATATATGTATATAGGTACACGCTCACCTTTTAAGCCAATATGTTCAGCTTCTCTGTAGCATGGTTTCCCTTATTAAAGTTCCGGGCGGCAAGAAGGATATTATTTTTCGCTGTAACTGATTGGAATTCCGCGATTATTTGTTTAGAGGGGCCCTGTTTACCCTGTACTCTATAAATGTCTCGTATATGTGACGGTTCCACGGTTATTTGTAAGGGTTTACAGACATCAATAACCGTTTTGATCAGATCGTTGCAATAATTATTAAGTTGTCTCTAAGGCAAAGTAGAAAGTGTTTCAAAAAGTTTCAAGAAAAAGTACAGTAGTAGTAAAAAAATATGGTTAAAGTTTAAAAGCCCTAGAGTGTATTTCGTAATAACTTACTTTTTCTTTTTTTTTGTTAATTTTGTTACACTAGACTTATCTGTATATTCCCTAGAGCGACAGTATTAAGTAGGTACCGTTTTACTTATTTTACTTAAGCACTTTATGAAATTAAAACTAAATTTTTAGGGTTCCGAAATGAATATGGAACCCTTATAGTTTCGCCATGTCCGTCTGTCTGTCTGTCCGCACTATATCTCAGAGACTCTTAGTACTAGAAAGCTGTTATTTGGCATGAATATACAAATGAGTTACGCCGACAAAGTGCTAAAGTAAAATATTGTTTTTTTTTTAGGGCATCTCCAGTACACACTAAAGTGGGGAAGATTTTTTTATCTCGCGAAGTCCATTGTGTGGGATGTCGTTGGATAGGTCTTTAAAAAATCTTGTGAGATTGCTCAAACAGTTTTTCGATTAAGGGATTCGTTTGTGAAATATTAAGCTTTAAAGTGCAAAAGTGTGGCAACCTAAACTACCTATACGGGTTGCGTTTTTGAGTTTTCTGATGAGTCCCATTGTGAGGGACCACGTAACGAAAATAAAAGGGAAACTATCACAGCTCAGTCGACCAACTTATAAAATGTACTAGTATGAAATATTTTTTATTGTTTGTTGTGTGCACTTGTGGTATATTGTGCTAAATAAATATGTTTTCTTTCTTCTTTCTTTTTTATTTCAAATATTTTCCTATACATAATGTATGGGAGCGCAGGTCTCAAAACTGCAAATGTAAGTTTAATTTTATTTTTACAATAAAAATCATTTTTTGGGGACAGGTAGGCAGGGTGGTTAATTACATGGGCAACTGCGGAACCCTACATTGTGCGTGGTCCGACATGCACTTGGCCGGTTTTTTTAATCTAGGTAGGCTTTGCATCACCTAAGGCCCTATCAGAATACCAGCATTACATTTTTGTTAATGTTTCAGCACCATGCTGAGATATATATATTTTTTATTTTTGTTGGTTAGGCTCTAAACCTAGTGGCGTGCCAAGGGGCTAAAATGCCAACAAGCCCATACTGCCCACTGTAAGGTATTTTTTTTTTTTTTTTTTTTTTTTTTATATGGGACAAGCCCGCCACACTATTCCCAAACCACTGTAACTCCTGTTAGCCAGAATCAACAGTGGCGACCACAAGAAAAGCGCCGAGACAATGAAGCACGACGAAGTCCCAGGGAAACGATTTAACTGTCTTGGATACCGCAACGAAATTAATCAGAAAAGAATAGCGGAGGAGTAGGAAAAACATAATTTCCACTTCCCTCCATGTCAGCAGGAGACAGACCAGAACAAGGCCAATAGGCATACAGGGACGTATACAACTGGGATAGGCCCAGTTGCCTAGCACCACGGATATTATTGTCATTAATATTATTGGGTCCTAAGTTGTGAGCTGGTATAGTGTCTACTATTATTATTTAGTAATGTGGGTATGCGCCAATTATGAATCACTATCACTATCACTACCTAGTATAAACAAAGTCGCTGTCGCTGTCTGTCCGTCCCTATGTATGCTTAAATCTTTAAAACTACGCAACGGATTTTGAAACGGTTTTTCTTAATTTCTTATTAGTGATTCAAGAGGAAGGTTTTAGTATATAATTTGACCGAAATTCACGCAGGCGAAGCCGCGGGCATCAGCTAATAAATTATATAGCAGTCAGCTATTCATCTCCGTGTTTAAGACCGTTTTCACATTAGGACGTTAGTAGCGCGATAGTCGCGCGGCAGAAGTACATTCCTTCACGTTTTATAAGAACAGCCGTAACATCATCATCTGCAAAGCCATATAGACAATAGTCTGTAGCGTTGACAAGCGAAGTCGGAGCGTTCGGTGCGGCCGAGCCGATTATTATTAATATTTTCATTTATGTACTCATTGTGTTTGTGTTGTTTAGTGTTATTTTGTTTAAGTAAGTATTAAATTTTAATTTTGTTAGAATGTATTTTGTGTCCGTAGGTGTGACCGTGACATCACAGTGGGCCCTATCAGAATACCAGCGCTGCGGTATTTGTTTTTTCATCTATCGCAGCACCATGCTGAGATAGGAGCCTTTTTGGCCTCGCACAGGTCTTCTTTTTATTATTTAGTTTTAGATTCTTTTTTTATTATTTTTGTAGTTCCTGTGCTTGTCCCAAATAAATATTTTTCTTTCTTTCTTCTTTCTTTCTTTCAAAGCCTTTTCCCAACTATGTTGGGGTCGGCTTCCAGTCTAAACGGATACAGCTGAGTACTAGAATTTTACATAGAGCGACTGCCTATCTGACCTCCACAACCCAGTTAATACTGAGTAATACGATACCCTTTGGTAAGACTGGTTGTCAGACTTTCAGGCCACTGACTACCTGTAACGACTGCCAGAGATCTATATATGGCAGCCGAGACCAACAGCTTAACGTGCTTTCCGAGTATGTAATAGGCGGTCACCGATCCACAGACCAACCTAGGCAAGCGCTGCTTAACCTAAAGATCGACCCGAGTGGCAGTTACTATTGAACCCGTTAGTAATTGTTTATGGTCGCGCGACTGTACTGTGAAAGCGGCCTTATTGCCGTCTCATCCACAAGGCAAGTGGGGTGATCAGATTCCTTCACATCATGAAGAATTATAGGCAAGGCAAGCTTTTAGACTTGGGCAAAAATACCGCCACTCCCTATACCTCGCCTCTCCCTATCTGATTCTGTTTGTCGAGAAAAATACTGCAAAATAGTTTATTTATTGTTCTTTAGAGCAAATACTGACACACTTCTGTTTCGATGTTTTATTTTGTACCGGTGAGCGGGCCACAGAGTAGTGAAACACAGATGCTTCAAATATTAAGCATTATTGTTATTATTAAAATAGGAAGTGTAGTCGTTGGTATATATTTATTTTGTTCAAAATAAATTACTCGGATCAAAGTAGCCCTCTGATCCGAGTAATTTATATTCAACTAGCTTTTGTCTGGATCTGACTACCAGGATAAAAAGTACCTCATGTATTATTCATCATCGTCTTCTTACCCTTGTCTTATTCTATTTGGGGTAGGCAACACGTTTATTTCTTCCTATTTCTTCCATTCTCCCTTCTCTCTTCCATATCATTCCTCACACAATCTATCCATCAACATAGCTAAAGTAAATGAAATGAAGAATGGTAAAGCATTAGGGCCTGACGGTATACCAGTTGAAGTTTGGAAGTTATTACGGGGATGGATGGGCGTGGTAAGCTTTATTCTTCAAAAATGTTTTGTTGTAAGAAGCCATATCTGACGAATGGTGCAACAGTTCGCTGGTGATCTTTAAAATTAAAGGTGATGCTGGAGTGAAAACTACTACTACCTCAAGTGTTTATCCAGATTATAAACTATCGGTGTGCTCAATTTCATTTAAATCATTTTAATCGTTTTTGCGTGAAAGAGTAACAATCATCCATCCATACTCACATACTTTAGGATTTATAATATAAGTAGAAATAATTAATTTTCAGGCACCTCTGTCGTTAACTACTCTATGTAATTCTCACTGTCACAATGTGTCGAGGCTTCGACAACTCGTCACGGCCGCCATTTTGGATCGGGGACGAGAGTTCGCACCGGCCAATATAGATGGCGCTATTGTGCACCCGCTTTAACTACATGCACTTTGTTCTCGTCGGGCCATGCGATTCCGCTGACGTGTGATGTGTTGCTACCAACATCCATCCCCACTTGACCTGCACATAAACTTCAAACACATATTCCCACGGATCATTTTAAACTGGACGCTTCATGTCACTAAACAATTTTTTCAGTGCGATCGCTTGCCATCTTATTGGTACGGAAACAGGGTTGGTTTTAGATTAAATTGTGAATGTTTAATTTTGTAGAGCTATTATTTCGTGACTATTGAGAATGAGCTGTCGATGGTGACGTATTGTAGGCTTTTCACTGTTCAATTGCAATTTGATAGCTGCACAGCAGGAATCGGAGGGAGATTTTAGTTCGATTTTAGCAGGATCTCTAATAATGGCGGCGAACTTGATTGTGATCTATTGTGTTGGTCGTGTGGAGAGAGGAGTAATTAATGTTCGAGTGTATTACTGATAGATTGTCACCGTTTTATGTTGGTTTATTATAGCAATAGGGTTGGCCCTCCATTACAGCTGCCTAGCCGTTTCCAAACTGTGTTGGGGTCGGCTTCCAGTCTCACCAGATGCAGTTGAATACCAGTATTTTACATACCTGCGTAACTGACCTCCACAACCCAGTTAAAAGTGGGTAATTAAATAACCCTTGGTAATACTAGTTGTCAGACTTTCAGGTCACTGACTACCTGCAGCCCAGATCAACAGCTTAACGTGTTTTCCGAGGCTCGGAGGAAACTACGTATGTAATGGTGGTCACCCATCCACAGACCTAGGCATGCGAGTCTTAACCTAAAGATGAACGAGTGAACCCTGGTGAAATGTGGGTGTATTTGTCAGGTACACCTCTGCCTAACCTTTCGGGGATTACAAGGCGTGATGTTATGATGGTTTATAAGGTTGGCCGTTGTAGTAGAACCACGACTATCTGTAAATTACTCTTCCACATTTATTATTTATACTGAAAACGGGATATTTACCATGTTTACTGATTGATTCGAGTTCCCGATATTTCGGCGCTGTTACAAGCACCATGATCATGGATAAACTGAAGTCATTGCGGGTGGTGTGTGATATCCCGTTTTCAGTATAAATAATAGTGCTAGTGACCATGTCAGTTTAAAATCTTCCACATTAATTTGTTCGAGAAAAATATTCACAAAAATTGAAAAGCTTACAACCCTTCTCATGATATCGTTTCCGTATTTCGAAGGTGTGTCTAAAGACGTTTCTGTAGAGGGTAGAAATTAATTTAGCGAGTACATAACACGGTTAAGTGATGTTGTTTTTAGCGGAGCGTACTTTGGGTGTGGTGCCAGTGGTCGCTGGTAACTTGACGCTGGTGACTTGAATTGTTTCTCTGAGACTTCATCGAGCTTTATTCTCACGGCGCTTTTCTGGTGGTCGTTTGGTCGACTTTTGATTCCGGCTTTTTGGACTAGCAAAAACATAGTCCTTTTGATGCTCATAACGTCACAGTAGATAGTCAAAAATGGTAGGTGAATATCATACGGATCTTGATAAAGTCCATTTCACGAAAGAAGTCCCGCAGACGCAGCGCTGTATGTCGCGCGACATAATGTTGTTTCACAACTTTTGGCATCGTAAATAAACCTTATAACGCACTAATCCAATAATAAACTCACAAAATATCTACCACAACAAACGCACCTTGATAACATCGACAAACGACAACATGGCCGATCTGTTAAATTTAGTTCCACAATTGTCCACGGGACTTTTCTTTCGTGAAATGGACTTTACTTGCGATTTGGACTCTATTCTATTTGGAAAATTTGGGGCGAGTTTGTCACTTTTAGTAGCATCAGCAAGATGATGCCAGTAACAGTACAGGCAGTACTTGATATCAAGAGACCCATGGTTTGTGGGCCAAGACCACATTTACACTCCAAGGCAGAGTCATCTATGAATCTTCACCTGAACAGGTTTTGTCTGTCGAGCATCACGCTTTCCTCCTTTTTTTGGTGTCGAATTTATTTTATGATAATTATAATGTCATCATCTGCCTAGCCTTTTCCCAACTATGTTAGGGTCGGCTTCCAGTCTAACCGGATGCAGCTGATTACCAGTATTTTACATGGAGCGACTGCCTATCTGACCTCCACAACCCAGTTAATACTAGGTAATACGATAAGACTGGATGTCAGAATTTTAGGTCATTAACTACCTGTAACGACTGTCAACATCTTAACGTGCTTTCCGAGGCACGGAGGTAACTCAGTAAATCGGGCGGTCACCTATCCACAGACCAACCTAGGCAAGCACAGCTTTACCTAAAGATCGACCCGAGTGGCAGTTATTACTAAGCCACGAGCTCCTATATATAATTATAATGTATTTACATAAATCCGCTAACAGTAGCACCGCGCCTCACCCTCATGCTTCGCGAACCTTTCTGTGTAAACGATAATTTTCTTTCTTTTTATTACTATTTGCTTTTAGGCACAATTTTATAGTCCGTCGGGAGCGCAATTATGCCCGAAGCCTTATAGTAAGCTTCTCTTTATGTAGTAAAATCAAATTCTCTTATGTAGAACGTTGGATTTGATGTGGAAATTCTTTTTGTTGTGTTTGTAATGGTTAGCGTAATGTTGGGTAAAGGGTAACTATCAAGTGGAAAGGGGTAAGTGAAGGGACCGGGTAAATATTGGTAAGTTTTGAGTAAATACATTTATAATAATAATCAATTTATTTTCAGGCATCTAAGGCCCATAGATAAATACCTAACAGACTAACATAAATATGATAAAATACAATTTGTGTTAGTTAATAGAGCCTTAAAACTATGTTAGTAACACTTCACTAACGCACTAACTGCGGTACTCAGAGATATTTAATGATTACTTAAGCCGTCACTTAGTAAAGATTTAACATACTTTTGTATGACAAAACTGTCAAAACCTTTACTAAGTGATAGCCTAAGTAATCATTAAAGCTCTCTGAGTGCGGCAGTAAGTCACTGCGTGTTCTTGTGGCACTTGCCCGCGGAAGCGACGGAACACCACTCTCTGCGGTTAAAAGTCCTCTTCCAAGACGAGATGCAGAAAATATGTAGGTATTCGCACCACGAACGCCCTAAAGTTGACTAGTAGTTGACTAGAAGTTGGTTGTTGAAGTTGATTTATGGTCTCATTGGTCTAGCTTAATGGTGTGAGCACTAGCATGAAGGCAAGCGCAACTGCAGACCATGATGTTTGATTACCAGCAGGGCTATTGCGTATCTTTTTAAATGTCAGTGGCTATCATAGTGTCCATCGATTAACTGTCAAATGGTTCCATTTTGTACCAAACTGACAGTTAATCGATGGACACTATGATAGCCACTGACATTTAAAAAGATGGCACGCCCTGCTGGTCGTGCCAAGTGTAATTGGTTTTTTTTATTAAAATTTTCTCAGAAGCAGTCTGGATTTGTGTCCGGTTGACGGCAATAGACAACACACACAACACAACTAGAAATATGGGTGTACTATTAGGTACACCTGTGCCTACTGTGTGTGCCTAGCACTCAGGGATTACCTGAATCAGCGTGATGTTATTATGATGATGATAATGTTGAGTAAATATTGGACAAATTTTTGATAGCATCCTTATTTTTAATTTTTTTTTGGCGGGTGGAAAATCATCAAACAACCGCTCCCGCTCTTGGGCAGAGCGAAAGTGAGTGTCAGATTTCTACTGACTAAAAACCACCCATGTTCCTTCTAAGCCCTTGGGCCGAGGCTGCGGTATCTCTTGCGAACAACCCGCAGCCCCGACGGGAGCTTTGAAAGCATCCTTAACTTTTATTCCTTAATTTGTTGACACACAAAAGTTAGGAAACATACAAACAGAACGAGCATTGTTGTTACAAGTGCATACCCAAGAAGAAGAAGCCATGTGTGATGTATGTGGGTAAATGTAAATAATTGTCGTACTCCATTATTACATAGGAGCGCTCGTGGCTTAATAAGAACTGCCACTCGGGTCGATCTTTAGGTAAAGCTGTGCTTGCCTAGTTCGGTCTGTGGATGGGTGACCGCCCGACATACCGAGTTTCCTCCGTGCCTCGGAAAGCACGTAAAACTGTTGGTCCCGGCTGCCATATATAGATCTTTGGCAGTCGTTACAGGTAGTCAGTGACCTGAAATTCTGACATCCAGTCTTACCAAAAAGTATCGTATTACCTAGTATTAACTGGGTTGTGGAGGTCAGATAGGCAGTCGCTCCATGTAAAATACTGGTATTCAGCTGCATCCGATTAGACTGGAAGCCGACTCCAACATAGTTGGGAAAAGGCTAGGCAGATGATGATGACTCCATTATTACATAGATGTGGGTAACTATTGATCATGCGACCGTTTTATGTAGCCCAGCGTCAGTCGGATTACAGCTGTAAAGGTATCAAGTTTGTTTTATTGCGATCACCATATCCTGGCTTCCCGACGACTCCCTAAATATTTCACCATGGGCTCCAAGTTAGGCACAGACTGTATCTTGGTGGCTCAGAAAATATCATCATCATCGACAGCCTGAATTCAGCCGTTACTTTTTATTTTTTTAAATTTGCTCCACACTAGGAATTTCTCTTGTATCGTGGGTGCGTTTACAAACATTTAAACTCACATACACTGACACCCAGACCCGAAACAACTATCTGTAGGCCATACAAATATTTGTTTCGTGCGGGGATCGAACCCGCGACACCCAGCGCAGCAGTCCAATCGCTCAGCCACTGCGCCAACCGTGCCGTCAAAACGTTACTAGCCTCTATTTTTAGTGCCAGGCTCAATCTTGTTTTATTTTTCTATGGCAACAATATCGTCTACCCATCTTACTTATCAATTTTGTCAAATTTATTTTACATTCATAAGCTCCGAAACCATTTTGCCAACAGCAACAAACAAAACAATCTGAAATATATAAGAAATCAATCATCTACTGTAATACATAACGCCGGCTCTCTGATTACCCTCTAGGAGGATTACCGTGATGACTACCCTCCGTCTTCTAATTTCCTTTGACTTAATTACCTTTATTGAGCGAATTAATTTTAATAAATCATGATTAATTAGAATGGATTTCGGAGTTAAGCCGGAGACACACTTGGAATTTGAGCACTTTAAAATTTAAGGAGTTATGATGTAACATTTTGGTAAAGAAAAAATATTTAAATGACGCATATACCAAAAACACATGGTTAAATAAAAGAAAAACAAACAGAAAGCAAAGTAGTACTTACTTGTAGATAATCTTATTTGCAACATAAAATGTGTACAAATTTTTGTTATAGTTCGTCAGACAACCCATAAAACCCATTTGAACCACCCTTTTGGTACGGCGGCCGTGGTACATGGGTTGCCACAAACTTGGTTTTTACTTTAAACTGTCCCCCCTAGATATCTAAAAATAAAATTGCGCCCTCTGAAAAATGCACGCAAAAAATATAACATTTCAATGGACTAATCGGTGTGACCTGCAGCTGTCCCTATAATTGCTCTGCATTACTCTACGGGGGCAGGCTTACGCTTAACTTAACTTGAAATTCCTTTTTTTTGGCCATTTCCTTCTTAAGTCACAACAATAAAGAAAATTAAAAATAATAAAGCGATACAAAACGTCCATATTTCAAAAGTTCCAATACAAAATCTGGACATCCCGTGTACTTACTGTGTCCTCGTGAGATTTGAATAGAATTCTTTGTCATTCAGACGTGTCGAGTGATCGTCCCCCATGAATTTTCCTACAGGCAGTGTGCCCTCAACTTAACAGTCGAGAGGTCAGGCTAAGAGTCCAATTATAAAAGTTTTGGAACGACCCTAATTAGAGCCTCTTTCCCAAAATCCGGTCTCACGTACACTTAGACCTGTAATTAAGGCCAGCTTACACCCGGGTCCTCTATAGATCAAACATTGTTTTCTGTGGCCAAATAGATATAAGAACCTTTAAGAGTATTGTCCTGTTAATTGGTGGTTGGATTCAATACAACTTCAATAAACTACAGGTTCTTCGGTTCACTCTATGGACCGAAAAGTCTGAATTAAATGTTTTGAATTTGAATTTGAATTTGAAAATTTGAATAAACCTCCTGCCTCTTTGGTCTAGTGATCGTAAGCGCGCTGAGCACGAGGTGTTGGTTTCGATTCCCGGGTGTCCGAGTGTACCTAATAGAGTAGTTTACAAAAAAAATCTAATTAGTCCGTCAGATAGATTTCCTAAAAATATTGGACACGTATTGTTTATTTTTTCACGTAAACTGAATGAAGACGATACAGTGTTTTAAAAAGTCGCGCGACGTCATATTTTGGTACATTTACCAGAAAGTGACGTCATCAAACCCCACTCACGATCTTTGACACGTTTTTTATTTTGTAATTTTTTATTAATTTGACGAAACAAAATACACGTATCCAATATTTTTCGATAATCTAACAGACGGGCTTAACGTTATCATATTTTTTTTAGTCATTCAACTACCCTATTGAGTTTTTCCATTAGGAATTTCTCAGTAGCAGCCTCGTAGTGTGCACGGTTTTGGCGATAATCTCGCCCTTATTTACATAGGAGATGTTATAATATGTTCTGAAAACAAAACAGCATAAAAACACCGAAGTTCAACACTGATTTAAATATCACGTCATTATGGAAGAGTCCTTTTAAGTAAAGTTAATTAATGTTTCCGAAATAAAGTATTTATTGCGCGTCCTTATTCAATGGTCACTTTAATTAATTAATAGAAAACTCATGATAGGTATTAACTTAAATTAAGTTTCAAAATGTTTTACATGAATGCTTTCTGTCGCTGATATTGAACTTTGCATGTGGCGCACAATCTTGTTTAGTAAATTATTTTGATTACTAGGTTTTAGTGGGTACGTATAATAGAGCCGGTCATTTTTCAGTAGTACTTAAATATTTGTTAAATTATGTCAGATTGAACAAAATGATTGTTACTGAAACTTCGATATTTCTTCGCAGTATCCGGTCATTAAATTTAGGTATATAAATATGGCAGGATGCGGGATTACGAACAAACACTGTATAATCAGCTTGAAATGTTCCGACTGCTGAGACACATGCCTCCTCTATATCACCATGAGGGCCCAGTGCGGGTTGGTAGATGTCACATATCTTCGAATTTTTGTTTCTAGAAAATATTTCCATTTTCATTTTTCTAGTTTCCTTCACCGCAAGCTTCATAACATCATTCTCTTGCCCTTATCCCAATTCATTTGGGGTCGGCGCAGCATGTCTTCCTCTTCCATACTTCTCTGTTTCTCGGCATCTCATGAGACACCTCCTTTTAACCATATCATTTTTGACACAGTCCATCCATCGTTTCTTTGATCTTCCTCTACTCGTATATCCTTCCACATTCATATTTAAAACCTTCCTCACAACATTTTCCTCATTCTTCCGCATCACATGCCCATACCACGACAACCGATTCTTCACTGAAACTTCAAAAACAAAAGGTGTGTGTAAACCACCAACAGTTTTTTTCGGTTTACACGTCTCGTCCCCGCTTAGTTTAAGTGAATGGTTGAACAAGGAGAAGATGAGATATCTCTTATTTGTTTAGGAAAGCTGTTGCAGCAGCACAGAACCGAGAGCAGAAGACGTTAGCGGCGACTGACCGTTCCGCATGTCCGCGCAGCTTCAGTGAATATATTTTTTTTTTTTTTTTTGGGGGGTGGGAAATCATCAAATAACCCCTCCCGCTCTTGGGCAGAGCGAAAGGGAGTGTCAGACTTCTACTGACTAAAAACCACCCATGTTCCTTCTTCGCCCTTCATGTCGAGGCCTCGGTAACCCTTGCGGACAACCCGCAGCCTCGACAGGAGGTGCTTAGGACCTTCTCTCCTCTCCGCTTCACACTCACATCTCCACACGTCTCCACTTCGATGGAGTAGGTGCTTAGGACCTTCTCTCCTCTCCGCTTCACACTCACATCTCCACACTTCTCCACTTCTCCGCCACTTTTGTGAGGTGTGGGTCAGTTGAGTATTTATTACTCGCGGTTAAGAGGTAAGACGCTCTCTAAGACGCCTGCCTAAAAGTAAGAACTGGTCAATTCTAGAAGCCGAACTTCAAAAACGACTTCCAAAGAATATAAACTCCAAGACACAACTGAGGTTGTCACCGCAATAACCAGCCAACAATAGAAAATAAATTCAACGGACACAATACTGACAATAACGAAATCAGGGTTCCTTTGTTGCATTCAAAGTGCTAAAAGCTCGTGGCCGACGGAACCCTAATCGGGTAATGGACGCGGCGCCATTTGTGTACCCACAAACGAATAACTAGTTTTTCTTGTGATTTTATCTGTTCTTTTGCTTTTTGACTGTTTCGTTGAACGTCCGGTGTTGTCAAAGGCTTCGTAGAAATAAAAACCAGGTTATGGACCGTTTTTTATGAAGTGCACGAAAATTGTATCGACTTTTTAAAAGGACCTTGTGATCCTCTATAAAGCTCTTCATATATTTTGATGGCCTTTTACTGCGCCTCCAACAACTGCCTCCTCTCGGACTAGTGATTGCATGCGTGACTTCTGAGCAGTCCTGGGCTCGAATTGGTCAGGCAAATTGTTATTTGATTTTTAAGTAGCAGCCACGGATCCTCATCCATAGACCAATAATGGCAAGCGTGGTTTAACTTGAAGATCGATCCGAGCCGGTTTTATTATGTGCCACGCACAGCCTACCGAATTAAATTCTATAAATAGCTCGTCGAAAAATAAGGCTACGGTGCGAAGGTAACCCTCCAAACTTTGTGCCAGGTTCAAATCAATGAGACGGATCAACATGGCCGTTTGAGTTCCAGTTTGTGTTTAATCCCCCTCACTATCTGTTTATCTTCGACCCCCAACTTTCCTACTTTCTCTTCATTATTTATTTATCAGGCTTTTGGGTTACGCCTCCAAAACTTCACGGTCTTAATTATCCTTATATTTGTATTTCAAAGAAACTGGGACCAAACTACTAAGTTTAATGGATTAGTTGGAATCCATTGTTTGAATGATATCCGGATCGAAGGACCGGGGGTTGGTCCTTCATCAATTAATAAATCAAAAAGCTGATTCATGACCTGAAAGAGTCGGTGATTTGTCTAGCTTTCCGGGAAGGACATGTTTTTATTAACTATACATTTCACGTATGGAAGTCCTAAGCTCATTAAAAGCTTTCCTACCTACATGAAGGAGTCGTAGAGGTGAAAAACAAACATCGTACAGTACCCGGCGATAAATATTGCACATCGACCTTTGGAAAGAGATAATCGGCTAATTTCGGCTTCGTAGAGCGTTATCTCTGTCGCACGAAATACAAACAGTCCGGTATCTATTAGGTGCTGTTAAAACAATTATGATTTGCTTCTTTGTATTAAATACACCAATTTTATAAATATTGTAGAAAATTTCGCGTAACTGACCTCGTAAAGGTTTCCTTATTTTTCCTAAAGATGCCATAGTACAACTGTAAATTATTTAAATTTGGGGGTGTTAACAACTCTAAATATATATTTTGAACTGGACGCGACCGCACTTGAACGACTGACAAAACGTCACATAGGTAGTGTGCGAAAGAGATAACGCTCTACGAAGCCGAAATTAGCCGATTGTCTCTTTCCAAAGGTCGATGCGATGTGCAATATTTATCGCCGGGTACTGTAAACCTATTCATATAGGTTTTAGTAAAGTTATGGCAATCGACTCGGCCCCTATTACACGTTACTTAACAAATTTGGCTTTTGCCAATGACGTTAGGATGTCCTAATGGGAACACCTCTAATATCACCTTTCACTAAGTTCATTTTCATTATCATTTCAGCCAAAAGACGTCCACTGCTGGACATAAGCTTCAAGTGTCGCCACATTGACTGGTCCCATACATCTCGCATCCAGCGGATCCCCGCAACCTTCACCAGATCATCGGTCCACTCTCATATCTTTTTAATTCTCCAAAACCACTTAACAAACAAAAAAACTTATTACACCCGAAATTTCAACTGCAACAAAACTGGGGTAGTAGTAAAAAGGAAAGCATCAGAATTATTTTAATTCAAATTTTCATATCTTTACCACACAAAGCGGCTCTAGTGTCCGTTGGCGCGAAATATTTATCAGCACCAAAAATGTAAGCACTATATTTGAAAACAAGGAACTAAAGTCTATTCAAATTCTTGTTCTAAAACATTTATATGGGAGAATAAAAAATGACTTAATGATCATCATCTGCTAAACCTTTTCCCAACTATGTTGGGGTCGGCTTCCAGTCTAACCGGGTGCAGCTGAATACCAGTATTTTACATGGAGCGATTGCCCAACTGACCTCCACAACCCAGTTAATACGATACCCTTTAGTAAGACTGGTTTTTAGACTGACTGACTGAATGACTTAATGATGAATGATAAAAACAATGTGGTCAAAGCAAAGGATTATGTAAGGATCATAGCAGGTGGCGTTCTGTGGTTTCTGCTAACCTTTATGGCAAAAGAAAGCAAATTAGAGTTGGTAAAGCAAATACATTTACTTACTACTACTACTACTTACTTACTTGCTACTATTTACTTTGAATAGACATAACATAACCTCACGCATGTAATTCCCGTAGGGTTCGGCAGAGTTATCTAGCAGGGTGTATCTGATAATACCCACATTTTACCAGTTATGTTTAAACCCGATGTAGTAGTTCGCGAGCCTATTAAAATCAGGCTGCTACTGAGAAATTCCTGATAGAAAAAACCCAATAACACTTTGTCTGACCCGGGCATCGAACCCAGGAACGCTTACCGAACAGAGTAATTATGAAACAGTCTTAAAAGTTGAAATTGTAGCGTAGATTGAATCATAAGCGCAATATTAAAGCTTTTCAAACACACCACATTTATTTACATCTTTGGAAACGAACTACCAAACGCAGTACAGATACAATTTTCGCTTTTGGAGCAATTTTCGCGACTGTCTCTTGGAGCTGTGCAATTTAAAATAACAGGGCAGTACGGTAGACCATTAGTTAGAGTACCCAGCTCTCGAGGTACTACTCTGTACCTGCATAAATGTTAGAAACGGTAATTACGTAAACATTCTGTTGTGATGGACTGAATTTAGCGTTCCTGTGTGAGTTTAAACTGGATTGTTTAGACGTGAATATGTTCTTAATTGTTTCTGTGATTACTATTTGCTGTGTTAATGTCACAGAAGATTGGTTTTTTGGAATTTCTGTTACTATTATCGCTGCAAATTTCACACTTTATTACCGTTTTGTTGAAGCTGGAAGTCGATAAAAAAAAAATTAAGCACGGGCTGCGGGTTGTTCGCAAGAGATACCGCGGCCTCGACATAAAGGGCTAAGATGGAACATGGGTGGTTTTTAGTCAGTAGAAGTCTGACATTCCCTTTCGCTTTGCCCAAGAGTGGGAGGGGTTATTCGATGATTTTCCACCCGCCCCAAAAAAAAAAGCACACACCGTAGGATTATTTATTTTTATATTTTATGTATTACTAAATTATTTGGCTATAGGTAGGTATGTATTACTAAATGATTTGGCTATTGTTATGTATTACTTTATTATTATTTCCGTATGGTGTCGGACGTAAAGAATAGCACCATCCCATATCTTCCCGTGGGTGTCGTAAGAGGCGACTAAGGGACTTACCAGAGAATGGGCAGCAGCGTTCTCTGTGCCTTTGTAACAACCATACGGCGATCGCCAACCCGCCTGCCAAGCGTGCCGATTATGGCTAATCCCCTCCTTCTGGGGGAGGCCTATGTCCAGCAGTGGACGTCTTATGGCTGAAATGATGATGATGATGATGTATTACTAAATTAATTTCGAGTCTGTCTCGTTTCGTTAGTGGTCGCATACGGGACTACTGAGCATGATTCCTGGGTTTGAGTTCCGGGTCGAACAAAGTGTTATTGGGTTTTTCCATCAGGAATTTCTCAGTAGCAGCCACGGAGTTAGGATTTGTGCCCGGTTGATGGCAATAGGCTCGTCCCCTATTACATGAGGATTTGTGGGTGTGCTATTAAGTACTCCTCTGCCTAACACTAAGAAGATGACAGCCGTGATGTTATGTTAATTAATTTTTCCTTTTTCGATTAATTCGTTGCAATAATGGTCTCACAACGAGTAAGGGTAGAACCAAACAATTATGTGTGAACCTAGTAAACTTCGGTTCACACATAAACTCACGCTCTTTTCCCATGGGGGTAGGCAGAAACCACCGAACGCCACTTGCTACGATCCTTACATACTCCTTTTGCCTCGTCCACATTCATACATCTGGTCATACACGCACGCCGGTTACGAGTACTACGCACCTGTCCTTTCAGAAGAACGGCACCAATAAGATCACTGTATGTCTTTCTAGGGCGTCCCCTCCCGGCGTTACCACTCTCGTCTGCCTTGTGAATCCCTTTTGTTAATCGACTTTCATTCGTCCTCTCCACATGACCGAACCACCTTAGCATACTCTTTTCAATTTTTCTTACTACATCTTCTTTTAAACCGTAACGTTCTCGTATAACCTCATTCCTCAATTTATCATCAAATTTAGTGGGTGGGTTGTTTGGTGGGTGGGTGGTAGTGGTGTTGGTGGGTGTTTAGTTTTCTTCAAATGCTGATATGATAAAAAGTACCTAAATATAAAGTAATAAGAGTTGCGGAGCAGTTTTTTGATACCTTTTACAGTTTCTTGTTAGTTTATTTATTAGTGTTTAATTACTGTACATAGTTAGTTTACTCTCTTAATCAATAAAACATTTCTATAAATAAATAATAAATAAATAAGAGTTTTTCAAAGTACCTATTATGTGCAATGGTGCTATCGAAAATCGTTAACTCTTATGAGAAAATCGTAAGCAAGATTCACTAATTGCGTAACTACATATGCCCTTGACTTTACAAGCAATACAAATAATATAATATTTTACGAAAAACACCCAGTACATTTTCTCTCTTCCGTAGCACGGGCAGTTAAGCACCCGTTTGGCTTTGTGCCCATAGGGGGTTGTCAAGGCCTGTGTGGGTCAGTATCCTGTCCAATAAAAAATATAAAGAAAATATATATTCTAAGATAACATCAATAGAAATATTTTCTTCTAATGTAATGCTGGAATAAGTTGACGGTATTGCTCCGTGTTTTGTTTTTCTTACCTTTTTCCCAGTATTTTTACCCTTTTGCTCTGGTAATGTAAAAAGGACGTCTAAATAACAACAACCGCAAGGGTCAGTATAACCCTATATTGACCCTTAAAAAAATCTAATTAGTACGTCAGATAGATTTCCAATAAATATTGGACTCGTATTTTTCCTTTCTAACAATAAATGAAGACAAAATAATACAGTGCTTCGAAAACTCGTGTGACGTCATATTTCATTCAGTACATTTTTTACTTAAAAGTGACGTCACAAGACCCCACTCATGATCTTTGACGCTTTTTATCTTCGTAAATTTTTATTAATTTGAATAAACAAAATCGCGTATCCAATATTTCTCGATAATCTAACTGACGGACTAAACATAATCATATTTGAAGAGTCAGTCGACATCCCTATTGCAGGTTAAGCAGCGCCTGTTACGGTCGGTCCTGGGATGAGTTATTCATAACACAACGAGACTGTCACTTAATTAATTCGTTAACTTTTTTCTGCGGCTTCGTTCACTTTATAGTCAGAAATAATATCACAGGAAGGTCCTGTATTTTTAAAAATAACCTATGACACTCAAGGAAAATGACGCTTCCCAATCTTCCCATAAATTAAATGATTTTCGAAATTTGTTTAGTAGTTTCAAACTCATCAAAGTTCACCTCTTTATAATTTTAGTGCGGCATTGTAGATGAAGACTTCCTTTTTATTTTTCTATCAAGAATCTCTCGAAGACTCTGGATTAGTGCTTGGTTGATGGCAATAGGCTTACCCCCTTTTACATGGGACATAACTGGCAAAATGTGGATGTACTATTACCTCTGCCTATCCCTTTGAGGATTACAGGCATGATGTTACATGTTATATTCCATTCACCAAAACCCAAATTACCAAAATCTAATCAAGCACTTAAAAATGAATAACACTCTAAACCACCTTTGTGAAAATCTCTTCAAAATACGGCGACACAGACCGCAAGCTGGATTCAACGAAATCCCAAAACAAAGCGGGACGAAACAAAAGAATAAAATCCCGAGTATGGAATCAAAATGGCGGCTATAGAGCATTTCGTTCACTACTCGGTCGCTATAATCCTATTAGAGGTAATGCGATTACACTAGTTAGGTATATTTTCATTGGTACGCACTGACAACGAGCAAGGTGAGGGCGAGGATTTTAGAAAAAGTAGATACGTGACTGTACTGGAAATGAGAATTAAATATTCTCATCCAACGGCACGGTTGGCGCAGTGGCTGAGCGATTGGACTGCTGCGCTGCGTGTCGCGGGTTCGATCCCCGCACGGAACAAATATTTGTATGGCCTGCAGACAGTTGTTTCGGGTCTGAGTATGTTTGTGTATGTGAGTTTAAGTGTTTGTAAACGCACCCACGCTACAGGAGAAATTCCTAGTGTGGGACAACGTTTAAAAAAAAAAAAAAAAAAATTAAAGATTGGTCCTTTACAGTTTTTATCATAGACTCGCTTTGGCCGCGACTTAGTTCATGTAAAATATACCCTAAAGCCTTTCTCAATATATGGACTATCCCACACCAATATAATTTTTCAATTCCAACCAGTAGTTTTTGAGATTAGCGCGTTCAACCAAAAAATAAATGAACTCATATATATGAACTATATATACCCACACAACTTCGTCTGCGTCACATAATATAGCTTATAACCTTTCTTGATAAATCGACTATCCAACATATTAAAATGAGTTAAATCGTACTCGTAACAAACAAAAAATCTTACCTTTCCACTTTAAAATACCTATTAGTTTAGATTGGATTCGATTATATTATTAAAGTAACTATTACTATAGGTATCTCTTACTGTTTAATATACAGTAACACCTTGTACTTGTAAACATTATGGTGCAGTAAATATTTTGAATTTGAATTTCTCCGGAGCCCCCAGAGGCCAGAATCCCCACGTAGGTACCTACCGCACCGGACCGAATGACTGCCACGCGCTTAATTATTTTGTCGCCCGTATATTTTTACATTGCGATATCTTCTAAGATATTTGTTTAAACTGTATAGAGTAAAGGGCACAAATATTCTATATTAAATTTCCGTGCTAACAAATATGTTTATTTAGATATAGATTAATACCATATGGGTTAAATAAGCTTCGCAAATATCATTCTTTTTCACCTAACATTTTAATATCAAAAAAAGGTTACAGTGAGTCAATCTTAAAAGATAAACATATGCTGTCGCGGACTTTTTTTTTAGAACTTTTAAAGAAGAACAATTCTTTCATACATGATATTTACGTAACTTAAACCGTTTTCGCAGCGCACGCAACGGAAGCTCTCAAAAAGGAATATCTTTTCCCGTTTTTGCAACATTTTTCATTTATGCTCCGCTCCTATTGATCGTAGCGTAATGTTATGTAGCCTAAAGCCTTCCTCGATAAATGGTCTATCCAACACTAAAAGAATTTTTCAATTCCAACCAGTAGTCCCAGAGTTTACCGCGTTCAAACTAACAAACAATCAAACAAACAAACAAACAAACTCTTCAGCTTTATAATATTAGTATAGATAAGTATAGATTATATAGTACAGATAGTTAGATTCTGTTACAGACTTTGACTACAGTGGACACTTATCGTGCACATCTTGCTACATCGTTCTCACATAATATACCATCTCAACATGAATGATATAATGTACCAAGATTTTGTAACAATATTCTGATTTAAAAGAGTGTCCATGGTGTTTCTTGCCCGTTCTTCTCCATAGAGATCTACGCTAGGGAATGGGCAACTACAGTACTTTCACAAGTTATTATGCCTTGTGACTGTGACTGTAGCTTAGGAGTGCAATGCGTCGTCCCGGGGGTTGCTGCGTCAAGTTGCGCGTCGCCGGATGTCTGCGGCGGCGAGTGCTGTGGGTGCGGGGGCGCGCGGCGGCTCGTGCCGTGGCGGTGGGTGCGCGGGGCTCCGGGTCGCGGGGTGGCGGTTGCGCGTTGCGGCGTGCATTCGTTGTTCCGTGATTTGGAGTCTCGTGCATTCGTTGTTGCGGTGTGCGTCGCTGCGTGCTCGCAGTGTTCGTTGTTGCGGGCATTCGGCGGCGTGTGGTTCGGCGTGGTGGCTTTCGGGATGACGTATTGCACTCGTAGTTTAGTTTTATGAATTGTTCTTCTGACATTCAAAAGTACCAGTAATGGTTTAATTGAAATAAATGCTTTGACTTTGACTAGACAGTCAGTGGCCCAAAAGTCTAACAACCAGTCTCACCAAGGCGTATTACCCAGTACCAGCTTGGTTGTGGACGTCAGATAGGCATCTGACGCTGACCAAGCTGGTAATAATAGTCGCTTCATACAAAATACTCGTATTCAGCTGAATCCAGTAAGACTGCAAGCAGACTTTAACATAGTTTGGATTAGGCTAGGTAGATGGTGACTGTGACATACTTTAATAGGGTGGTTGACAAAAAAATCTAATTAATTAGTCAGTCATATTATTATAGATTTCCAAAAAATATTAGACACGTATATTTTTTTCACGTATGCATTAATGTACCTATTCCTTGCTCATTTCATGCAACTTCGAATTTAAATAGATAATTTCAACTTGTATAAATACGTTTTCAATAAATAAAACTTTTGTTTTCTCTGTAATAAAAAAACTTTGAATTCCTCATTTTGTACGTGGCTAAAACGCTATCCACAAAAAGCAAAAAAAAGAAACCTCATTCTTTTAGTCTATGGCCGATCGCCATTGTTAGATGCGCGCGCAGGAAAACTGATATTTTTTTCCCGCCATGGCGAAATTTTTTTCATAACTCATTTTAACTGTTGAAAATGATTTTTTTGTGTTATTTTCTTTACAAGTGTGTTGAAAAACGTCGTATGATACACGTGTGTATTGATGTTTACCGTCCTCGGCTGTCTTAAGACCCTCACCTAACGGCTCGGGTCTCAATGGCGCCTCAGCGGTAATCACCAACGTTACACACTTATACCATAATGTACTATTAAATAAATTCTTGGTCGGAGAGGCAAAACGAAACAGGAACTAAAAAGTGTGTAACGCATTGTATTTCTATAAATAGACAATCTACCCGAAACTATCTATTTAGAATCAATCTAAAACCTAATACTTTATCAATAAAGTTCAAAATCTATTAAAGAAAATTGATAGACCTTTGTTCAACATCATCTCATCTATTCTTATACTTACTAATACACCATTCCTCGTCCTCTATAAGATACCATCCATAAGTGGTCATAGCATATCTGCGTTGTTTCTTTAATCCAGGATTAAGGCCATTCCCCCGGGTTAAGTCAAATAATGCGGTCAGATAACTGCTGTTAGGGAATACGCAGAATTTTCGACCTCCAACCTTTGTCAGGGCAGCCAGGATTATTATAATAAATGAGGTTTCATGAAAACCAGTTATTGAAAAGGATTTTAGGATGTGAACGTTAAAAGTATAAATCATAGTTGGTTAATTAATTCTGCTACTGCTGCCCTGTACTCAATTTGATTAGAGTTTTATTTTAAAATAAGTCGATGTTAGTTTTTTAACTGGAAATGTAAAATGAAATATTCATCACCTGTTTGATAAATAAAGGTGAAAAACAGTAAAACTGACGAAAAACAAAGCAAAGACGATATTCTCTATCCCTGTTAAATAGAATTGTTGAAAACACATGTAATTGTTTGTGATGCACAGAGAAGGATTCAAATCCAATAAATGTCAAATAATACACACATTAAAATTAACCAATGTATTAACAAAAAAACAAGAATTTCTAGAGAAAGAATAATTAACCTACAATCTTAGCAAGATTTGAAAAGTCAGGCCAAGCGTCCTCTGTCTCATTGGTAGACTTTTTACTTTCAACTTTCAATTCTTTTAGTATTGATATAGAGTTGGTATTCTTCTCTTCTGGTTTGACTACCTCACCTCTGTTCATTTTCTGGTACTTGAGTATTAGTTCTAGAACTTCATGTTGCATTTTGAGTTTCGTTTCTGCTGTTAAATTTTTCATTGCGTTTCCTATGTATTGTCCAAAGATAAAGTCTTCGCTTACTTGTCTTGATAAAAACTCTCTGCCGAGTTGAACGAAGACATCTTTGACGATATTGGTAGCTGTTGTGTTTGATACGCTGTGATTGGCTACTTTGGGAGGTTGTTTCCAGTGAACTTTGTCGTATTTCGGTCTGATTGGAGGCGGGCCGATGGCGACGGAGACCACTTCGTCGTTGTCAATGTCGTCTTCTTCTAGAGGTGTTAGATGACCTGATGGCTGGAATAAAGTTTATGGTTAAGTGATAGTATTTTGAAACTGCAAAAAAAAAACAAAACCTCCTCCTTTTTGAAGTTGGTTAAAAATGTTGAGAAAATTGGAATTTACCTAAATAAAAAAAAAATAACTGGGTCATATCACCCAGGTGAACACAGGCCACTACTTTGGGTGAATCACCCAGGTGAACATTAGACACTAAACCTAACAGTCAACCATTGGGTGATGCAGAGACAAACACGGGTGATTTAAATCAACATACTACAAGCTGTCCAGTCAATTCCAAAAAAAAAGTAAGACAAGACGAATTTCGTGGACTACAGTGCCGCCTCAAACTTACGATTAATTTCGGCTAACCTTTTTCCTCAACTCTCGAGTTCGTGGAGTGGTGACTCTTCTCTTGGGCTCTGCGTCTGGCAGCATATGTCTCTTCGTGTGGTAGTGGATCGTTCTGCGCGGGGCATGGTTGTCGTTGACGCGTGTGTCTCTTCTTTCATCTCTCACCCATGCTGACTGTAAATAATAATAATAATTGATTGTTAGATAACAATAATTAATAACAATTTGAACTTATAAATTACGTTAGTAGGCAGGTAGGTAGATTTGAATAGGAATTTGAAAATATACATTGCACAATTCCATTGGATTATGAATTTGAAATATAATAAAATCTAAATATGAAAAAAGTGTGTGTAATGTATGTATGTGTAAGACAGCAGAGCAAAGCAGCGGTAGACCAGCGGTAGCGGCCCCGACTTACGAACAGTAAGTTGCGGGTTCGAACCGGGGCAGGAGCATTACTTTTTGTAATTTATTTCATCACCGCTGCTCTCAAAACGGTAAAAGAAAACATCGTGAGGAAACCAAATATCTCAAAACCAAAGTATTCGAAGACATTGTGTGTGTGTGGTGGATTATAGCCCATCGCTCTCCTAGAGAGGAGGCCTGGGTCCCTGCAGTGGGAAAATTATAGGCTGATGATAATTTTATCTGACCAATTTAACTTTCATATTCTTTACAGGTTCAACGGTCGAGCTATGCAGGGCACTAATTGACCTACAGGAACTATAGAAATGTATAGGTTAACGGTCTGATGTTTCAAACTGTCACTGGTATCAAGGGTTTGGGCTCATCCCACTTAAAACGATAACGATAGCTAACTTCAAATGGAGATTAACAATGTCCACTCGATGAAAACTGTTGAAGGATCTAGAAATTAAATTAAAACATAGAACACAACTAGCATCTAAAATGGGATTTGGCGGATCACGTCAGCCGCATGCACGATAAGTATGATAACCGATGGGCAAAAGCCTGGTTGCTGGAAGACCGACGACGGTGCCGAGGCCGGCCTACAAAGGGACGGCGAGGACTGGTTAGAGGAGGCACGAGAAAAAGGCACATAGAAGGAACTTGCGGACACAAAGGACTAAGAAGGAATATGGGTGGTTTTTATCCAGTAGAAATCTGACACTCCCTTCCGCTCCGCCCAGAGCGGGAGGACTCATTTGATGATTTGCCACTCTCCAAAAAAAAAGTGTCTCCAACATCACCGTACATCTAATCCAAAAAACCCAAAAATCCGACTAAAACTTTCGAAAACTACCACTTCAATTTCACCACAACAGCAGCTAATTAACTAAATAAAATACCACATCTACTCACAATTATAACAGGTATCACCACTAAAAACAATAACGTGAACAAAATCTGTCGGTCCATTTGAACCGGTAACTAATCCTTGACTGTCTGTAGACTACCATTTGTGGCAGTCAACAACTTTGATTATTTATAAAATAAGATAGTTTCCAGTGATACACCACAATGACTGATACATCTGGGTAAACAGTTGATTGCTGTGGAAAATTCTTTAAAGAACAATCAGCGAACGGAAGTAAGTGTGTGATGACGGTGAGTGTGTTGCGACAGTTTGTGTTGTATTTATGAGGTTGGTTAGGTGTCAACATTGTGAGGGAAGCTTTATGTGTTAGGTCTATAAATTTGGAGATAATAATTATGGAAAGAAAGAAATAAAAATTATTTATCGATCTCACACAGGACAAAAGGAGCTCGTGGCTTAATAAGAACTGCTACTCGGGTCGATCTTTAGGTAAAGCTGTGCTTGCCTAGGTCGGTCTGTGAATGGGTGACCGCCCGACATACCGAGTTTCCTCCGTGCCTCGGAAAGCACGTTAAGCTGTTGGTCCCGGCTGCCATATATAGATCTTTGGCAGTCGTTACAGTGACCTGAAATTCTGACATCCAGTCTTACCAAAGAGTATCGTATTACCTAGTATTAACTGGGTTGTGGAGGTCAGATAGGCAGTCGCTCCATGTAAAATACTGGTATTCAGCTGCATCTGGTTATACTGGAAGCTGACCCTAACATAGTTGGGAAAAAGGCTAGGCAGATGATGATGACACAGGACAAAACAAGTTGATAAAAAATTAAACATAAAAAAACTAAATACACACACAAAAACCTAGGACAAAGCGACAAGATTAAACCCGGAGGTCGAAAATAGTGAGAAATAAAATAGAGTAAAATGTTCTCAAAGTGAAACCGTGTGACAAAGTGATTCATAATAATAACTGCGCCTATGAACATTTTTAGAATTTTAACGTGATTAAACCTAAGTAAAGTGGTCATTTAAGGCCCCCAGTATGAAACCAGTTAACCACTTGCACTCCTAACATTTACCAGTGTGGAGCCTTATTTCAAGCTATGCCTCAGCTCCTGTCCTGCTTACCATCTTACACCTTTCAGGATTTAATCTAATAAAATAGGTCTAGTGGTCGCAAGCGTGACTGCTGAACATGAAGTCCTGGGTTCGACTCCCGGGTCGGGCAACGTGTTATTGGCTTTTTCCATCAGTAATTACTCAGTAACAGCCACGGAGTCTGGATCTGTGCCCGGCTGATGGCAATAGGCTCGCCCCCTATCACATGGCACTTAGACGTAACTGAATGTGGGTGTACTATTAGGTACACCTCAGTCTAACCCTTCGGATAACATCCATACGTACATAACATAACATACACATACGTACACGGCAAACACAAAAGATCACTGCTTTTGAAAGACTTGTTAGACTGTCAAAACTAGTTATCTTTTCTACCATTATTATAAGGTTGTTATTAGGTTGCTATGTCAGACGTTAACTAACTGTGAAGGATGTAGAATGTCACTTTGTCATAGGACCTTAGGTTCTCGGCATGTGGTTTGAGGTTTGAGTTTCTAACGAAACCAGAATCTTCTCCCTCTCACTTCACACAACAGGCTTTGTTATATTAAAGTTATATCAGTACAAGTACGAAACGTGATTGCACCGCGAATCCTCTACAAAACATCTGTTTAAAATGTAAAACCGTAAAACGTTAATAGAATTTATACGGAACCCATAAAACTTTTAAGTGGGATCGTTTGTATTCCCACCAAATCGTAACAAGGCCAGGTACGCTGACCTCTTGGTTTGCAACAATTCACCCCTTTTATGTCTTAATGTCGTTGATTGTGAGGGGAAGGGGAGATCTGGGGATGTTGGTCTCATCATACGTTGCCACACGTAGAAGTTTCACAAGTCGAAAACAGCCTCCTTTTGCGATTTAATTAGATCCCAGGTTTAATTGAAAATATGTTCTACCATCAAATACGCAAATAAATGGCTTGAACACGCGTCGGTACGGTTAGACAAAAAGGTTTATAGGAGTTATGAAATTAATAACGAGCACCTAAGAGCCCACGAGACGAGCCACGAGAGCCTACGAGTAACTAAGCACTTACGAGAAGCACATTAATTTAATTCATTCTAATTCTATTTTCGTGTAAGATCTTCGCTTTTCATGCAAAGTTTAGGAACAGGATTTGCACACGTACTTAGTAACGATGTTATACCGTTTGAGTTAAGACGCTTTGTTAATTTGTTGATTATATCATTAGTGATTGCTTTGTCACGACTACTGAGCATGAGGTCCTGAGTTCAATTCCCGGGTCGGGGAAATTGTTGCTTCGGTTGTTCATCAGGAATTTCTCAGTAGCAACCACGGAGTCCGGATTTGGTCACGGTTGATGGTAATTGGTTTGTCCCCTATTAACATAATTGGCGAAATGTGGGTGTTCTTATTAGGTACACCTCTGCCTAACCCTTTGGGGATTACAAACGTGTTGTTGCATATGTATCGATTGAAAAAACAGATTATCTAATAACTAGCTGAAGCCCGCGGCTTCACTCGCATGGATGTCGGTCAAATTATATACTAAAACCTTCCTCTTGAATCACTCTATCTATTAAAAAAACCGCTTCAAAATCCGTTGCGTAGTTTTAAAGATTTAAGCATACATAGGGACGGGCAGACAGCGACAGCGACTTTGTTTTATACTATGTAGTGATGATGATATTGATATCATCATAAAACACACCCGTTACGCTTTATTTCAATTCAAACATAAAAGCGAGACCTAAAAAGAGAACACGACGAAGTCTTAAAAACAATAAATGGCGAAGTACAGTCTGAAATGAAAAGCCTTAGAAATACTCCTTCATTACTTTTCACATAGCTCGAGAAATCTCGAGAATTGCAGAACATTCTCCAGCGTCCTCGAGAGCGCAAAAACTGAAGCTTGAACTAAAATTATACACGTTAAATAAATAATGGTATAGAACTCCAAAATATGCAGTGAAGGTGGAATACATTCCGAGGAATGTTTTGAATTGTGTTTTTCAAAGAGATGTCAGCAACATGGAAGGGGCCCGCAAGGGCCGACGCCCGTCCGGGCTGCTGGTTGTTCGCAAGAGAAACCGCGGCCTCGACTTAAAGGGCTAAGAAGGAACATAGGTGGTTTTTAGTCAGTAGAAGTCTGACATTCTCTTTCGCTCTGCCCAAGAGCGGGAGGGGTTATTCGATGATTTTCCACCCGCCAAAAAAAAAGGCGTTAGTCCCGGCTGTAAGTTATATGTAGATCTTTGGCAGTCGTAACAGGTAGTCAGTGACCCGAAAGTCTGACAACCAGTTTTACCAAAGGGTGTCATGGGTGTCAGCGTACTGACTGAGTTGTCATCCAGTTAGATTGGAAGCCGACCTCAACATTGAACACAACACACAATCGCTACACAATTTATTGTTGTAAGAGTACGATGTCGATCCCGTCTCGGCACAAGGGCTAAGAAGGAACATGGGTGGTTTTTGGTCAGTAGAAGTCTGACACTCCCTTCCACTCTGCCCAGAGCGGGAGGGGTTATTTGATGATTTCCTAACACCCAAAAAAAAAGGATTGTAAGGTTCCTTACTTTAAAATAACCTGTTTAAAGAAAATTCCTAGCATAAACACTTAAACGGTCTATAAACAAATCTCGCAATGAACGGGGTTAACAACCTTTTGGTTTGATTAAGTGTATTTGTACACCCGTAACCGTTATACACGCAACAAGAGGTAACTGTAACCCAAATCAATTTTAAACAATGCCCGTCTATAACACTGTGTTCAATCAATCGTATCACATAGCCTGTTTGTTCTAGACATGTGATATTGATACACTGTACACGGTTAACATGTTTGAAACGGGTGAGGTTAGGTACATTGTGGGGATATTGAAGAAGGTTCAGTTTTGTTGTGTCTGTGATATTGGTGATAGTAAAGGCACAATATAAATATGGACAGTACGGAAACTACCTACAAACGCTCGAAACCGCACACTCACACAAACATGCGCATCGACGGGGCACTTGGCAAGTCTTCGCAGTGCGCTCAGTTGTGCGTGGCGCGCCGAGACGAGTGGTCAGTTGGTCACGTATAAGTTCATATCTCCCGATATTTTTTTTAAATGCAACGAATGTATTGCGCGGTATACGGCTGTGTCAACTCGGCTTCATCAGCAGAAGAAAGTATTTTTAATCGACTTCAAAAAAGAGGGAGGTTCTGAATTCGTCGGTTTGGTTTTGTTTTTGTATCATATCTGTTTCCGCATAACTCCCTCATTTATGAACCGATTTGAAAAAAAAATTTTTTAATCGAAAAAGTATACTCCCGAGATGGTCCCACTGTTACCATGTCTGGATCTGATGATGGAATCTTAACGAAATCGAGGGCAACCCTCAAATTTTATAGGCACGTATTACGTGTTTCGTATTTTTTCTAATGCTATTTAAGTATTTACATCTGGCAGTCATTACCTCATGTTGATGAGCTGATGATGGAAGGAATAACTCCTTAACGGTTAGGAGTTGGAGGATAATTCTTAAATAAAATCTTATGGGGTTGTATTCTTTCAGGTTATCTCATGGCGTCGGTTAATCTCAACAAAAGACATTTATGTAGTTTAAACACGGAAAACAGTTTAGTACACAACAACTTGTAGAACTATAGATCTTTAACTTTGTCATAACGGCGCACGCGGCTTAACCTGTTACAAGTCTTGGCGGGAGCGAGCCGCGGTATTTAGATTGTATTTGTAAGCCAGGTTTTTTTAATTCGATTGATTGATCACAACAGAATAAAAATGTTATGTTGAGAAGTTATCTAGGGACTTCAGCAACCGTGCATAAAAGGGACAACCCTATGGCTTCAATGGAGCGTAGGTAGTTATCGCATCAACTAGGCTTAGTTTCGCTACTGTCCATATTTATACTGTGGTAAAGGGCTCGATTTTCAACAACAGCAACATCCATATTCACTGGCAACTTTGGTCCTTAGATAACATTACAGACTAACATAAATATGATAAAATACAATTTGTGTTAGTAAATAGCGCCTTGAAATTATGTAAGTAACACTTCACTTGCCCAATAAGTAAATACAAATCGGTCTTTGATCGCCCCAATCCGATACCGCGTCGATGAGAGTTATCAGTTACTAATAGAGTTAAACCACAGAGCTTCTGATCATCATTAGCATATTTTTATATAATTTTCTTTTATTGTTAGTTTACCATAACATCACACTTGTAACATGCATTAACAAGGCACAAATTCAAACTCCGTCCGTGGTGGCTGCCGAAAAAAATCTTGATAGCAAAACCCAATAATAATTTGCCCTACCCGGGAATTGAACCTGGCGCAATTGCGTCCACTGGACCAACGAGTCAGTCATATATTATTTTACTTCTTTGATTTTTCTGCTGAATATCACATTTTCCGAGAACCAGTTGATCTACGGTGGTACATGACAGCTATATTGATTACTAAACTATCTGAATTATGTGGGGCGTCCCATTTCATCTGAAATCTTCATCTTATATTGAACAACGACTGAAGGCAAAGACCTATTATTTAATTTGATATCTTGTGACCCACGGATACCCTAAAGTTAAAGGAGAAAATATATAAGTTTGATATTAGACCTAGTGAAAAACGTTTGCATGTAACGGAGATGAGAATGTTGAGGTTGATGTACGGTGTGACAAGAATGGATAAATTAAGGAATGAGTATATTAGAATGAGATAATTTAGAACTAAAAAACAAAATACCAATTTGCCCCGCCTGCAGGGCTGTTGCGTATCTTTTTCCATCGATTAACTGTCAAATGATTCGATTTTGTACCAAAACATAACCATTTGACAGTTAATCGATGGACACTATGATAGCCACTTTTTTGTTTTTTGGGTTGGGAAATCATCAAATAACCCCTCCCGCTCTTGGGCAGAGCGAAAGGGAGTGTCAGACTTCTACTGACTAAAAACCACCCATGTTCCTTCTTCGCCCTTCATGTCGAGGCCGCGGTATCCCTTGCGAACAACCCGCAGCCTCGACAGGACTATGATAGCCACTGACATTTAAAAAGATACGCAATAGCCCTGTGTACATCACAGCTAGTAACCTACCAAACAACGAGGCGGTCCACAAACACAACATAAAAACACAATTCCCCCACAATGGCCTACCTAAACGTCTCCCACAACACCAATTAAAAAGAAAAATGTTCACAGAGATATTAATAAGCAATGACTTTTTAAAGGTTCGTAGACACCCGTTCGGGTCGGCATGTTTTTACGAAGCAGGGCGGGAAAAGATTATATTGATAGGTTGTTAATTTTTCACTTTAACATACCCGCTGGCGTTGCTTGAAGTGAGTCACGATTACGTCACAAGTGCTCAGCGTTCGAAAAAAACGGCGGCCCGCCGCGCGCCATACGGCCGGGCTCATAAATTATTTTTTTGTTTACGTTTTATAAACAAAGGACGCTTCGAGTAATGTTTTTGTTCAAGCCTATGAATGACTCTTTCAAGTGGTGTCAAGTGTTTGTTAGTATTTCGTTTCAAATTTATTATACTTAGCGATAAACATTGACTGTAGTTGAAAAAAACAATATGTGGTGAATAAAAATAATATTTATATAAAAAAGTAAATCGGTAACACATATATTTTATGGCTTCTAAAGTTGGAACGGTTCTATTTACGTACGATAAAATAAAAATAAACATACTTGACAGTATAAAAATATTTATTTACATTTTTTCAAGTAACTAAGCCAACCGCCATTTTTGTTTGTTTACTTTAAAATTTTTTCAAGGTTAGCTTGAACAAAACATGTAATCTTGAATTATATTTACTATTTTTGCATATGTTTTGACTGAAAACTATTGTCGAGTAAATATTCAATGCAATAACTATTACTTTGGTTACAGAACTGGTCTTACAATTTTATTACGAAAGCATTCTGACAAAATTCTAAAACCGTTACAAGCACACGTAAAAATCACTCAGAATTTGAAAAATACTTACCTTCAGGTTAAAATCCGGTTGCACACACATAATCACATATATAATTAACCATATAATTAGTAGTTTATTCAAAAATACTCACTTAAAACCAATAAATTAATCGAAAATAGTCTGGAGCTATTTCTATCGCGCGCGAGTTTCAACGACTGACTTTTGACATTTTTTTTTTTAATTTAAAATGAATTTTTATGAACTTTTGTCGTATTTTTAGCATGAAGAATTTTAGAACGAATCGAGTAGAAAAGAGAAAAAGGATTAAAACTTCATATAATAGAATGGGATAGATATATTATGACGAGTAATGATGACAAAACGAAAAAGGGACAATAGTCACTTAGGAGCACGCAACGGTTTTACGAAATAGGGACAAAAGTCACTTGGAAACACGCTAGGGGGTATTACCTAGGTATAAATATAAGATTTTAAAGTATTTTTTTTTTTAAGTACCTACTCATAAATTATAATTAGTACAAGTTTGGGAAAAAACTCTGAATTCGTTGGCTAAGCTCGAATTGTGACAAGTCGACCCGTAAATAAATCAACGATGCCGGACGGAGTTAGTCGATTGGATGGAAATGCTTATCTCATGGGTATAGACGGCAACTACAATATGATGCCTGTTACGAACCTAACATACATCTTTCGGTAACGTTCATGCATCTAGTCACACATTGATTTGAAATTAAATAAATACCGAGTCGAATATTTCGACCCGAACAAGTGTGAAGCGCCCTAACGCAATCTATTTGACTCCCACAGGTACAGGTTGTGCTACAAAAAATCTCGAACACATCGCATTCATGACTGACCCGAAAGCCCACATCAAAGACCAGGGGCAGTTGACCCACTTCCCCCCTTTGCTCGTAAAGAGTTGAGAGGAGAAAGGGGAGCGTTGGAACTGTGTTAGGGCTCTTGGTTGAATGGTGCATTTTTCGTGTCGAGGCATTGAGGTTGAATGTTTTAGTGTGTATTTTTTTTTCTGTTTTCATTTCGTGCAGTTTTAGTGTTTCAGAAAATGGACTTGTCTTCTTATGATTCTGCAGTGTATATTTCTGTGTTTTTAAAACTGATTTTAATCAGTTTCCTTCATCATTCTTCTTTACTTCTAAGCATGAGGTCCTTTTTTTTTTTGGCGGGTGGAAAATCATCAAATAACCCCTCCCGCTCTTGAGCAGAGCGAAAGGGAGTGTCAGACTTTTACTGACTAAAAACCACCCATGATCCTGCTTAGCCCTTTATGTCGAGGCCGCGGTATCTCTCGCAAACAACCCGCAGCCCCGACGGGGAAGCGTGAGGTCCTGGGTTCGATTCCCGGGTCGGGTAAAATGTTATTAGGAATTTCTCAGTAGCAGCCACGGACTTTGGATTTGTGCCCGGTTGATGGCAATATTAATTCAATATTACTCCCTATTACATGTAACTTAAAAATAACTGGCGGAATTCAGATTCCGCCAGTTCTGCTATTAGGTACCTCTGCTTAAACATGTGGCGACAACGACATCTATCGCAACACATGAAAACTAAAATGACAAATCCCACATCGCGCTATCAACTTTATCCGCGACATTAGCCTACATAGAAAATCCCGACTTACATAATGTCGGGCAGTTAGCCCACCAGACACAACACCCGCCTGGTCGGAGGATCCTCCCTTTTCTGTGGGGGATGAGGAACTTTACACCCTGTTCCTCATTAACCCCCAAAAACCTTCGGGAATAACAGGAGTAATATTATGTTTAGTTGTACTTTTATAATAATAGGGTAGTTGACTGACTAAAAAAAAACATGATTCTGTTTAGTCCGTATTTTAGAGTATCGAAAAATATTGAATACGTGTGTTTTGTTTTATCAAATTAATAAAAATTGACGATAATAAAACGTGTCAAAGATCCTGAGTGGGGGCTGGTGACGTCACTTTGTGGTAAAAAATGTACCAAACTGTGACGTCGCGCGACTTTTCGAAGCACTGTATTGTCTTCATTTATTGTTTACGTGAAAAAAAGAAAAAATACATGTCCAATATTTTTTGGAAATCTATCTGACGGACTAATTAGATTTTTTTTGTCAACTACCCTATTTGACAAAAGTCGCGGGGCTCAACTAGTTTCTTCATAAACTTTTTTTTTTTCCACTATATGCCCTATCTACCCTCCTACATCAAGCCGCGCTCAACTCATGAATATTAGAGTGGTCAGTGATTGTGCTGCAAGTTTAACGCGACGCCGACGGATTCGTCTGCTCCTAGCTTTCTAGGGTTCCGTAGCCAAATTGCAAAAAAGGGAACCCATAGATTCGTCATGTCTGTCTGTCCGTATGTCACAGCCTCTTTATTCGGAAACTATTAAGATGGCACAGTTGAAATTTGGTCAGTAAATAAATAAATAATTATTTATACGAAAATGAAAAAAGTAGAAGATTATGGGGGGTCTCCCCACAGATGGAACTGAAACTAAGAAAAACTTTTTACTTTAAACCTATACGTGTGGGATGTCTTTGTCTATAGACAGGTCTTTAAAAATGACATTGAGGTTCCTAAAACCATTTTTTCTCAAAGTCAATCGTGTGGTCGATAGACACTTCCAAAGTGGTAAAATGTGTGTTCCTTCTAACTTTAAACTAAAAGAGTGAAAAATCTAAAAAAAAATATGCTGTAGATCGCAATGTAAACCTTCAACAAGAATTGTTTTAACCGATATATAGTTAATAGTTTTATAGCATATTTAAAAAACCGCAAATATAATTTTGTCATTCATGCAAACACTATGAAAAACAAACTTATACAAACTAAAGAGGGCATCCCTAATACGATGGTACGGAACCCTTATTTTTTTTAAATAACCCCTCGCACTCTTGGGCAGAGCGAAAAGGAGTGTCAGACTTCTACTGACTAAAAACCACCCATGTTCCTTCTTAGCCCTTCATGTCGAGGCCGAGGTATCTCTTGCGAACAACCCGCAAGCCCGACGGGCAATGGTACGGAACCCTTCATGTGCAAGTCGGACTTGCACTTGTCCAGTTTTTATGTTATTCACTTTACGATGTATGGCGATACGGGTGATGGATCGGGGATGGTTCGGGGTTTATACGTATGTTAGCTGGCTCTGATGGAATGGTAAAGGGTTAAGGGAATACCTTGACTACCTACCGTAAAGGTAAGTATTTAGACTAGCTTATGCTTACAGGTTCGGTTGGTAATTGACCCAAGGAATCGTACTTCTGAGAAAAAGATAATCCAATATATATATTATTATAATAAATATATGACATGTAAAACATATATAAAAAGTAATTTGTATAAAAATACAATATATTATATATATGGTGTAAAAGTACCCTTAACGCAAACGAAGGGCACTTGTTTTCCCCACCACTGCGACCATTTTTTTATTCTAGACCATATCTAGGAACCCCCTAGTTACGGAGATATTGGGGGTCAAAGTTCCAAATTTTTCACAGCTGTTTTTGGAAATACTAGCTTTTCAGGTTAGAACTTCACTTAAATTACCCCCATGACCCGTTTACTATTCAAAGCATCCACTAGCGCAAAGTTTTAACAGTGCTACATTGAGTTTTAACGTAAAATGTGATTTTTGACCCCAAAAAAAAGTCGTTTCCCTGCAAAAATTTTTGCGTAGGGGTACTTAGTTTGATGTACAGAATGCTTGGTTGACGGTTGTGTGATGGGTTGATTTACACCCTGTATATATATAAAGATAATAAGTGTTAGTCCAGGTAACAAGTTATTCGTCTATAAAACTTCATTCAAATCTGTTGTGTATTTTTTGTGTGAAAGAGTTACTAACATCCTTCCTTCCATACATTCATCAATCCTCAAAATATATTTTCACATTTCTAATGGTGTACTAAAAACTTTATGTAAGATTCATCATCTGTCACTGCCAAAAGACGTCCACTGCTGGACATTGGCCTCCACCAGGTGTCGCCACATTGACCGGCCCCGGGCGTCTCGCATCCAGCGGGTCCTCGCAACCTTCACCTGGTCATCGGTCCACCTAGTGGGAGGCCTTCCAACGCAACGTCTTCTGGTTTGCGGTCGCCACTCGCTCAACAAATACCAATTACTTATTCCTCTGTTTTCAGCTGAAAATGCTAAGCAACATTAAATGTTCAAACATTTATATCAGAGTAAACAAATGCTTGGAACTGCGCATCCAATTGTTTGCTAGCACAATATTGCTATTTCAAGAATGGATTCTTACGATATGAGCTTGTTCGACTAGCTTCTTGGGGTATGAATTAGATTACCTAAGACGGCAAGAATTTTGAAGCTAAAGTATGACGTATAAAACACAATTATGATTATAATCCTCGACTATGCATAATGACTGCCTCGCTTGTCTGGCTGGTCCACGGAGTCAGGATTTTTGCATGATTGATGGCATTAGGCTCGCTCTCTATTACATGGGACTTAAACATAACTGGCAAAATGTAGGCCCACTTGTTTGATACACCTCTGTCAAACCAGGTGTGTTAATATGTTATGTTAAAAGTGGTTATCAAATAAATTATACAAAGTACTTGCTATTGCAAAATTTGTAAGTTGGGGCTGTTACCACTGTTTCACCAAAAAGTCTCTCCTCTCTTCTCAACAAAACGCTAAACAAAGTAAAACTTAAAAAAACAGTTTTTGCAAAGCCATCAAAACTATACTCAGTTCCAACTTAGTTTATCAGTTCCATTAGTGCTCTATAGTTTTATTTATACTTCAAGGTAAAATGTTAGTACCTATATATCCTAAAATATCTGAAATATTCAAAGTGCTACTCTCTTGCTCCGTCTACTACTGATGGCGTTCTGTAGATCTCGCGAAAGCGAGTAATTCTAGAAAATTGCACCTCTACCGTATATCAATTGAATATGCAACGAAAAGTAGTCGTTGCTGAATTTTAAAATGGCAGAAAATTACTTTCCTCGTGTTATTTTGGGTAATTTATTCGTGAAAGATGTGAGGTGCATTTTGTTGAAATTTTTGGCCTTGTTATGTTTAGTGCTGGTTTTTGTCTATTTAATGTAACTAACCATCACGGCTATAATTCCCGAAGAATTCGGCAGAAAAGTTCCTACGAGTAAGTCTTGAGCGAGCACCAATCCAGTTGCAGAGCTCGTACTGAGAATTTCCTGCCAAGGGGGGGGGGGGGGATTTGCCAATAGCCCTTGGTAAGACTGGATTTCAGACTTTCAGTTTCTTATTACTCGTAACAACTGTCATTTATTTACAAATTTTAGCCGGGACCATTGGCTTAACGTGCCTTCCGCGGCACGGAGGAAAATTGGTATGTAATGGATGAGGGTCACCCATCAGCGAACCAACCTCGGCAAACACAAGTCCAAGTTAGGTTAAGCACCTTAAAGGTCGACACGTGCATCTGTTATTATTTAGCCAAATTGAGGTGTGTGTCAATGTGATAAACAATTAATTTCCCCAGCTGTACTATCAATATTTACCTGCAACTTTTCCTGTCAACACACAAAAGTGAAAATACTGTCACAATTCATTGTCGCACTACACAACCGGGGCACAGTCGTACAAGTTGAAAATTCTTAAGCGCAAAGTTTGTCAGTTTTCATTTTGTTCTCGAATGTATTTTTGGAAACAATTCTGATGGGAGTTTAGACGTATTGTTGAAAGCTTTGCTACAGATGTTGAATGTGTTTGTTGAAAGTACAGGCGAGGCGGAAACAGGATCGAGAGATTAATAGGGAAGCACCTTCTTGTTTATCTCGTGGCAACAACTTTTACCTGAGCGCTTGAAGCAAGTTTTTATTAATATTTGATCGTGATGACTTCAATTTGTACTGAAACTGAATCAGCGCCACCTGGTGGCAAAATGGGAAACCAAATTGTGCCTTACAAAGTACTTGAAATGAAATGAAATAGCAAAAAATGATGAACAATGATAAATGGTGATGATGATGTATAGGATTGAACAGTTTGCTCATAGCGTTAGGTTATTTTACTGTTGTTTTGATTAGTATTAAAACTCGCACTCGGCTACAAGCTACTCTCAGTAATTTTTTCAAAGAAGTTCTTAAAGATGATTTTGCCATTTGAAATGTACTATATTTGTCAGAATATGTATTACAGCTATACAAAAGTATTTGCCTAGATTCCTAAAGTTCATTGTATTGTTATCAATACTATTAAATAAAACATTATCATTGTATCATCCTAATAAACAAAAAGGTATAAACGTCTGAAAATTTACCGATTTTAAGTGGTAAATAGCCAAAAAACCGACAAAAATAAATTTCTTAACAGAAAATACCAAAAGAACAATGTGGAGATGCTGGGATTTGAACCCAGGACTTTCAGCATGCGAAGCAGACACTCTACCACTGAGTTACATCCCCGGTGAACTCCGTGCTGAATTTATGGATTGCTTTCGACAGTATTAGGGTCTTGATAATTAATGGTACTTTTCTCAATGAGAAAGTGTTATTTTATTCCCGAAGTGAGACAGTTTTTCTACCTAGGGGAAAGCATTACACTAAAAATTTCTTAACCTAGATGATATCACACAAGGACTCCCTTGTCCCCGTCGGGGCTGCGGGTTGTTCGAAAGAGACACCGCGGCTTCGGCGCAAGGACTAAGAAGGAACATGGGTGGTTTTTAGTCAGTAGAAGTCTGTCGTAGTCTTTCGCTCTGCCCAAGAGTCGGAGGGGTTATTTGAAGATTTTCCACCCGCCAAAAAAAAAAGGCCTCCCTCGTTGGTCTAGCGAGTGGTTCGTAAGTGTCACTGTTTAGCATGAGGTACTGAATTCGATTCCTAGGTCGGGTTTAGTGACATTGGGATTTTCCGTCTGGAATTTCTCAGTAGCAGTCACGGAGTCTGGATTTGTGCCCGGTTAATGGCAATAGGCTTGCCCTTATTACACGAGACTTTAACATAATAGGGTAGTTAATTAAAAAAATCTAATTAGTCCGTCAGATAGATTTCCAAAAAATATTGAACACGCATTTTTTCTTTTTTCACGTAAACAAACATTGAAGCTTTGAAAACTCGTGTGACGTCATATTCTAAGACATTAGTATGCCATTTTTACCGGTGAGTGACGTCACGACCCCCCCACTCAAATCTTTGACGCGTTTTATCTTCGTAAATTTTTGTTGATTTGATAAAACAAAAAAGACGTTTCCAATATGTTTTGATAATCTAACAGAAGGACTAATTAGAATCATATTTTGTTTAGTTAGTAAACATCCCTATTTTAGAAAAGTGGACCTCTGCCTAATCCCTCGAGGATTACAGGCCTCATATTATATTTTGTTATTAGGGCACACAATACAATATACCGAAACAAAACTCCCTTGAAAATAGCAACAAACACCCGGGGTACAAAGAGACCCCAGCGTAGTTCACAGTTTCACACACTCATACAAACGAAGACACATTACAGTGACCAAGTGTAATACCGCAGCCTCTTAAATAAAATAAACAATAAAACAGAAGGGGGTTAAAGCTCAAAAGTGGTGTGTAATATTGCTCAACACTGCAGTTACACTGGGGTACAACGGCACCCCGGCTCAGTATACTGCTTGTATAAATCACTTGTATTGTTGAATGTGCGTGAAAAGCCGCGGACTTTTGTTGTATGGTCCTATGTATGGGCGAAAGAGTTTTAATGGGGCCTTGAGATGTTTGGATTTCTATAGAATTCCGGTTGAATCATGTTTGGAGATTTTGCCTAAGGGTTGTATTTTGTATGTTCGCTTGAGTTTTTAGCATATTATATTTATGATATACGTCTTATCTTATTTGAATTATAATGAGAAGATGTTTTTTTTTCGTACCTTTGAATTCTGCGTTATCTTAATCAATGGCTTTAGTGGTTTATTTATTTTTCCGACTCGCTGGTAACACACCGAAGGAAAAGAAAACACACGGGCAAAGCTCCTGTTTATCTATCTTATCAAATACACTGGATTCTAAGTAAGCAGAGCACGTAGTGTTGGCTTGTTCTGATGATGATGCTGCCATTTAGCCGATTACGGCCAGAGCGACTGCATTCAATGGCTTTCTTAGGTGGTTGTTTAGAGCTATAGTGTAATGCTCGTTCATGTGCTGTCCACTGGCATATGACATAACAAAAACCGGCCAAGAGCGTGTCGGGCCACGCTCAGTGTAGGGTTCCGTAGATAATAAAATATTATGTAAACGAAGTTAAAAAAAAAATACGGGCAAATGAAACTTGACCTCTGGATTGTATAGGCGCTCATACGATTCAGGGACCAAATTATATTGGTTAACTGCAGTTTCCATCTGTTGTTTCCATCCAAGTTCAAAATAATTTTCCTAGAAAGTCCTTATAAAGTTCTACTTTTCAGATTTTTTTCGTATTTTCTAAACTTATGGTTCAAAAGTTAGAGGGGGGGGGACGCTTTGTTTTTTACTTTTGGAGCGATTATTTCCGAAATTATTGACATTATCAAAAAATGATTTTAGTAAACCCCTATTCATTTTTAAATACCTTTCCAACAATATATCACACATTAGGGTTAAAATTAAAAAAAAAAACACTTCCCACTTTACATATAGGGGGGCTACCCTAATAAAACATTTTTTTCCAATTTTTATTTTAGCACTTTGTCGGCGTGATTGATACACATATTGGTCCCAAATTTCAGCTTTCTAGTGCTAACGGTCACAGAGATTAAGCGAGGACGGACAGACAGACAGACATGGCGAAACTATAAGGGTTCCTAGTTGACTACGGAACCCTAAAAACGGTGTACGTTACGTAGGTACGCAGACAATACTTTTAATTGTCACTTTGTGGTCAATTGTAACATAATTCGTATAATGATTCTGCTAAAGCAGCATTGTAAAGTGTAGTTAACATTTCATTCAAATTAGGATCCTAGTGAATAGGTAGTAGTTTTATATGTACTTAGCGATTATCTACTAAACCTTAATACGTGCTACATTTACGGCCTACATTAATAATTTATTTATACTCTAAAACTTATCCTCGTCCAACTTGGCCCAGACCCCGCATTGCAATGCAACCCGCGGCCAATCCCATTTGTTAAATTTGCGCTGAACTATTTGGACGGCATTTTCGCGTTGCAATGTTTCAGTTACACATAGATCATGTGTCTTACTTGTAATAACGCTAACAACAGCGGTAATGGTTCACAAATATTTATAGTTTGTCGGCCGTTTGTTAAAATTCAAGTGGGCGGTTTTATCTGATGGTACATATAGTGGGTATTTGGTGCAGAGGAAATATATTTGCCAGTATAATTTTAGTTTAAATGTTCTGGTTTCATGTTTTATTAGGTGACCTATATTTTATGTTCAGACAATTTGAGGTGTTCTTTACAAAGTTAAGGATTTCACTGTGTGAAATAATCAAGATTTTCTGATGTAATACCTAAGTATAAAATCATGTTCGATTAGGATATCGTGAAGATAAGAAGAAAAGTGATAGATTCTAGCTTGTGTGCTAATATTATTCTAAAGTGAATAGAACTTGTTTTTGTTACTCATAGCAACCGATTTTTTGTGTGATATTTGCCAACATTCGATTTACAGGCTCTTAAAGAGGGAGCAGGGCCTGCGAGGTAGGTGTTTGAAGAAACTATTGCCATCTACACTAGAAACTATTGCTCGAACACTGAGCCGATTCAATTATTTTTGAAAATCATTATTTTTAGAAAGAGTTTTTCTAGGTTCGTTTCAATTTATTTTATTTCAAAATCTTTTCAAATTAGCCTGGTAGTTCTTTAATCACGGCCGTATAAATGATGCATTTTTGGGTAATTTATTGTCTTTACTAGCTTTTTATTTATTGTCTTTAGTAGATGAAAAATGTAAATGCCATAATTATGTAAATATTTTTAGTTCAAACATTTATAAATGTTTTACATTTCTGAATACAATAATCTTGCAGCTCATGAATATCGACCTAATATTGTTTAGTATACAATGATATGAAAAGCAAAAATACAGGTAAATTACTTCGTTCACGATGGGAACATCTATATATGGAAAAAAAATGATTACACATTAAACAGTTGAAAAAAGAGAATACATTTGTATGAAGAAGCCCCTGTTCTCTATAAACAAAATGTATTATCCATTTTTTGCGTCATCGCGGTATTATACCCTATCCCCATTTTACCTACCTCTATTTCATTATACGTAACCTATTTCCAAAAGCAATATACCTTAATTAAGAGACTCCTTTATTTAATAGCTTACTACCTATAAAGGAGCTACCTAGCATTTCGTACATAACGCTATGTTTTATTCAGGAGATGAACAGAACATTAAGGTGTTACCGTGTTCACGCAGTTGGTGTTTAGTAATGAAGTCTGGTGGAAATAAGTTAATTTTTATTAGTGAAGGCGCTATATTAGGGCTCGTTTACGGAGACGCGGGGCGTTGCGCGGCGCGTTCAGTCTTTGCTGCCCGGTTGATGGCAATAGGCTCGCCCCCTATTACATGGGACTGAAACATAACTGGCGAAATGTGGGTGTATTAAGGGGTATGATTGTATATTATTATTAAATATTATGGACCTCTGCCTAACCCTTCGGGGATTACAGGCGTGATGATGTTATGTAAAAAAAAAAATGTAAATATGTCATCTACCGAATACAAACATTTGTCCAACCTGTTAATCTCAAGACATTTAAAACTTTTATGTGCCCGTAATTTCCGTAGCACGTAACTAAAATGGTGGCTAGCCTTTAGGTCACAAAAGCATTGAATAAGACAAATAAATACGTGTTTCGCACTTCAAGTACCAGCTGTAAAACGTCTGGTAATCCGCCGGGAATGGCCCGTACCTGGTACCTGTAACGTGGCGTTGGTAGTAAACCCATGTGCTTTTATAGCTATGCAGTTTTGAAGACTTATTCCGGATGAAATGGCTATGGAAGATAGTGTCCTAACTTCTGTGTAATAATTTTACTTTAACCGAGTCAAACATAGCTCTCAGAATATGCAAATTGAAGTGGTAATAGGCAGGCCACATCGCTCGAAGAACCGACAACTGTTGAGAAAGAAAGGTTCTCGAACGGCGACCACAAACGTAAAAGTTTGGCGAGTTTTTTTTTATTGGGACAAGCCCGCCACACTATTCCCAAACCACTGTAACTTCTGTAAGCCAGAATCAACAGTGGCGACCACAAGAAAAGCGCCGAGACAATGAAGCCCGACGAAGTCCCAGAGAAACGATTAAACTGTCTTGGATCCCGCAACGAAATTAATCAGAAAATAATAGCAGAGGAGTAGGAAAAAACATAATTTCCACTTCCCTCCGTATCAGCAGGAGACAGAACAGAACAAGGCCAATAGGCACACAGGGACGTATACAACTGGGATAAGCCCAGTTGCCTAGCACCACGGATATTATTGTCATTAATATTAGTGGGTCCTAAGTTGTGAGCTGTTATATTTGATTCCAATAATAGGTATGACAAAAATGCTTGAACGCACGGAAATTTGTTCTAGTTTCTACAAGGTCCGTATAGTAAATAACTCCGGATGTAACCTGTACATTATCCAACATAATATTACGTTCATTCTGCCAAAGACTACACTCCCATAAAATATGATGTGCGGATTGTTCATTTTCGCAGTCAGATGTAGAACATTGACAAAAAGGCGAGGCAACAAGCTTGAAGGAAAATAATTTACTTTTAAAGTTACCATGACCTGTGAGAAATTGGGCAACACAGTGATCCACCTCCAGCCATGTCCTGGCCAGCCGCTCACGAACGGATGGAAAGAACTGGTGGAGGTGTCGGCCTTTGATGGAATTATCCCACCTACATTGCCATTCAGACAAAAGTTCCTCCCAGACGTCAGTCTGTGGTTTTAGTAATCTAGCTATTTTAGCACGGTCACGTTGCATTAAAAAGTCTGCGTCCGCGGTCTCTCGTGCGCAGTAGTACATTGAAGCACGGCGCTGCACTTCAAGATCGACTGGAAGTACCCCTGCCAGTACCGGTAAGGCTTCAGTACTAACCGTCCTATACGCTTTACACAAGAAAATCAAGGCCAACCGCTGGCTTTGAAGTAATTTACGTCGTACCGCTCCTATAGTGGCCCTATCGGCCCATACTGGTGCCCCGTAGCACATACACCCCAAGTAAGTAGCCCCATAGATAGTCTTTAGAGTTAAAAATGACAAACCCCACGTAGATTTGGATATTCTCGTTAAGGCATAAAAGTTCTTTTTAGCTTTTTCACCGACGGTTTTTATGTGTTCAATGAATGAAAAATTCTTCTCTAAGACAAACCCAAGGTAGCACACGGACTGCTTCCTTTTAACGGGAACGTTATTAAATTTAATACTAGGCCATGATTTAAGATTACCTTTTAAAAGAAGTTGATAAGTTTTGTGCGGTGCAAAGGTCAGACGGTTACGATCACCCCACTGGGATATTAATTTTAGGCAAGTGTCAGCCAAATTTTCGAGTCCAGCCCGAGTACTTGACTGAATGAGCAGCAGGCCGTCGTCCGCGTAACCGGTTAATGAACAGCCACATGGAAGTGGAATCGCGAGGAAGTCATCGAAGCCTACGTTCCATACATACGGACCCATAACCGAACCCTGAGGACATCCCATGGTAAGGGACTTTGACATAGAATGATGTCCGAGTTTGAGTTTCGCGGAACCATTTAAGAAGTACGAGTAAACAAGATTGTATATGTTTTTAGGGCAACCACGAATTTTCAGTTTTAGGAGTAGCATCGGCCACCATGCATTATCAAAAGCCCCAGAAATATCTAGAAAGATCCCAACTACGTATTTGTGTTCGGATGTATTGACAATTTTCCTGACAGAAAGTGCCGCGTCTACGGTAGATTTTCCCACGGTAAAACCGAATTGGTTGTTGTGAAATTTTGGCCCGTCTGGTAGTAAACGTGGAACGATAAGGCGCTCCAGGAGTTTCCCCAAAGATGGTAGTAGTGTTATAGGGCGATAAGACTTAGGGTCGTCCGGTGGCTTGTCGCCGCTTTTCGGAATTATTCGTATGAAGCCGCGTCGCCATACACGAGGAAAGACGCCTTCTGCAATACAACTGTTGTATACCCTTAAAATTGCGTCGGCCGCTGTTTTACATGCTTCTATTATCATCCGATTCGATATTTTATCTTCACCTGACGATTTGTTAAGTGGTAGCTTCCTGACAACGTTAATAAATTCGTCAATAGATGGAAGGTCTGACGCTGGTGATTCAGGTGGCACAGCCGCCCACGCCCTGATCTGCTGGTGGTAGTCATTATCATTATCAGGCAAATCATCAGGTATCAAAGTATTTAATAGAACTTCGGTTGTCTCCTCAATACCGGTGGTGTGTTTGTTGTTTACTTTAATGTTTTCGACGAACGCAAGGTCTACTGATCGATTTGCTTTGAACTCGTGATACAAAGGAGACCACGGACCTTCTTTATCTAATTTTTCTACTATTTTCCGAAGTAAATTACCTTTAGATTTTTCTACCGATGCTCTGTAGCGGGACTTGGCAACTCTAAACGCATTTAAAGCAGAGGTAAGTGGGTCTCCGGTGACCATTCGTTTTTTAACCTTATTTAAATGTCTACGCGCTCGGCGATAACTTTTACGTTGTTCAATTAAGTAATCACACCACCAATCACATCTACGTATATTGGTCATAGATCCGCGACCAATGGCGATGTCAGCACAGTAAGTGAAGGTGTCTGACATAATTTCAGCACTTTCTTCAGCTGACAGCCCGTCTCGAGTGAAGTCTTTGGTGTGAGATGCAAAAAGTAAGCTAAAGAATTCCCAATTTGCGCCTTTACATTTATACCTAAAGTTACCAATGATATGTGACGGACCTTGAGTAAACATCGGAACAAATTCGTACACGATAAGCCGATGATCGCTACATGACGCGTCTGGTAGGACACGCCACCTATCCAAACGAACGTCTGCACTAGAAAGTGTGACGTCAATACAAGATTCGCCCATTTGGCTGCAAAAAGTAGGTGGTGCATCAGGTGTATTGTGAATCGACAAGTTCATCTCAGCAATGAAATCTTCGACAGCGGCACGTCGGTCTGAATCCGTAAACCGTACCTTGCCATACCACAGAGACGATGACGCGTTAACATCTGCGCCAACGATAACTTTGCGGCCTGCGAGTGACCGCAAGACATGACGGAGGTTGTGTATGTGAGGACCAACTGGGTCTGAATATTGAAAGTAACAGCTCACAACGTAAACTTTATAGGAAGCCGATGAGACTTCCGCAACGGCACAGTGCGGCGTCATGAGGTTACGCAAAGACGTTACTGTAAAGCTAGAAGAACGCGACACGTAAATTCCGGCTCGTGACTTTGAATCCAGCTGAACTACTTTGTGACGTAAGTGTGCGCTTTGATATTGTTCTTGAACGAGTACTACATCTAAGCTGTAATCGATAATTAATTTATCTAATTCAGAAGTCGCTACCCTGTCGTTGTGGAGATTTAATTGTCCTATGTTTAAACTATCCATTATTTTAGTAGTTTGTGTTGAGGATTAACTGTTCGAGCTTAAGTTTGTACGTTGTACACTCTGGTGACCCGCAACGATGGTCAAATGGTTTTTTAAAACGCTTACACGCCACACAAGTTGGTTTAAAATTTAAATTGTCCTTATGCGGGCAATCGTTTGTTCCATGTGCTTCGGAACAATTAGCACAGGTAGGTGACTTGTTAACGCAGTATTTCTTAACGTGACCGAACTGTTGACAATTTAAACAACGGACTATATCGATATCATCAATAAACCGACAAGTCGCCCAATCAATAAATAACTTTTCCTTAGTGGACACTAAATGTTTGCGCACGGTAGGCTCGATTTCAACGCCTACCCACTTGCGACCGTTGTCCAGAGAACGCTTACGATAAATTTTGGTTGATTTAATAAAATCATCCTCATTTACTGGCAGCTCGTCTTTGATGTTTTGACAGTATAACGCGTGCAAAAAAGCATTGTCTTCCATTGAGGATGGGACGTCTTTAACTAATATACGTGGCCTTCGGCCTTTCGGTTTTTCAAGTCGCAAGCCCGCGGACTTAATGGCATCGACCGAGTGTAATTTTTTAATTTGGTTATCATTAGCGACACGTAGTACAACACCAGATTTCGCGGTTTTTTTTACGCCAACAATTTGAAACCCGTCGTCACTAGGTTTAATTACCTTCATAAGCGCGTTTTTAGTAGCGGATGATGATGAGTACTCCGCCTCCCGCTCCGGGATAGGATACGCGACAACACACGGTAATGGAGCCCGTGATTCTACAACAGGCACAATCTTTGGTAGGCGAAGTTTTAATGAATCCGAATACGAACGTTTGTTACACTCACTTATATTGATGTTTGAATTTAATTTAATTTTATCCAATTCGCGTTCCGTATTGGCTAATTTTGTTTCGTTGGAGGATGACTTTATGGCCAACAGCGAAATTATGGTCGTTACGCGCTGAGTCATGTCCATGATAGCGGATTTATTTGCTACATTAATGCGGGAACCTAGGTCACTGACAAGTTCATTAATTTTGCTTAAATAAGCAGACCCCTGTGAAACTAAATCACAATAATTATAGTCGTCATTGCTCGCGGTCGGACTGACATTTAATATCGGTGACGATTTTTCGATTGAGTCAGATGTTTGAAGCCGTTTCGATCTATCCTCGGGCGAAATATAAGAAGGAGACATTTCACTGAACAATCTTTTGGAACTAGCGGAGGTAGTTGGTGACCTGGTTGTGTTATTATTACGGCGCGGTGGGTCTTTCCCCCTATCTGGAGGGTCTTCATTAATTGACAACATGTTTTATATTACGGAATTCAAAACAGAAACGTATTAAATAGTAATAGAAAAAAGGAATGAAACTATGATGAAACTTATTCGAGGTACCTACCCACACACCCAAAAAAATAAAAAAAAAATAACTGTACTCACCGATAGTCAACGAAATTAACTTATTACCAATAAAACCGATGAAAAAACGTTAAAAAACTATACAATACCAGCACACCACACAAAATCACAAACTCAGGGACAATTCACGAGCCAGAAACCGAGCGCGGAACACGAGAATCGTAAAAATAATCGCGAGCGAAATAATTAGCTGCGCACTGTACCACCACTGGAAGGGAAGTGGCGAGTTTAGAAGTAAGTAACACGTCTGTACTAAATTTTCTTTAAATAAATGTTTCAAAAAAAAAACCGGAAGACGCAGCGTTGATAGGCCTCCCACGAGGTGGACCGACGATATCGTGAGAGTCACGGACAACCGGTGGACGCAAATGGCAGGTTGGCGTTTGTTATGGCGTTCTATGGGGGAGGCCTTTGTCCAGCAGTGGACGTCTTATGGTTGATGATGATGAACCGAGTTTACCTCACTTTTCTTCTGTCTGTTGGTTATTAAGAGTTCGTTGCTAAACAATAACAATCACTAATTTAAAGTCCAGTCAGACAGTGCCAGTCTTACCAAAGGGCACGTTTTATCCACTATTAACTGGGTTGTGGAGATCATAGGCAGGCGCTCCATGTAGCGCAGTTCTCAGAGTAGTCAGGTACGAAACACCGGCGCCATTTAGTATAAAAAAAAGTGACGCTTGAAAGTGTTTGTAAAAACCTACTTGCAAAATAAACATAGTTTATCATTTATGTAAAATACTGGTATGCATCCAAAAAGACTAGATGCTGACCCCAATATAGAAGATACCAGGAATATGATGTTAGCTATTTGTCCCCAAATTCATTAGAATTTTAACAGTTCAGAATAGTTCTTCAAATGAAAGGTTAAGCTGGCATCGATGTATTTACGAGTCAAGTGATACAGCCGGCCCGTGGACGTAAAACGGCCGGTTTTACGGTGTCACCGGGCACCGGACGCCGGCCGCCTTCAAGATATAGCTGCAATGGAATTTTTAATCGAAATCCCGAAATTCATGACTCGTTTTGGAGCCCATTTGTTTGCTTATTTCGTGTATTAAATGTCAGAGTTATGGAAAGTATGTGGTGAACAAAATATACTACGCAAAACTATAATTGCCATACCTATCTTAGACAAAGCCTTTTTCTACACATAAGGAGAAACATCATTACTACGCAAAGGCATCTTTTATATCTCTCTTCGTGTGTGTGACTGGGACAGTGAAGATAGTAAATAAAAATGGGAGGACACCAATAGTGAAGAAGAAGAGGAAGTTGTGGTAATGACAAGAAGAGAAAGAGTCGCATCGCTCAAGTCCTTTTGCAGTGCCTCGTTTTTTTTTTCTTTCACTTTACAGCCACTTTTACATAATTGTCGAAGTCAAAGCGTTGTCGAATAAATGACCATTTTTATCTTTATATATAAAGATTCTACTGTACGTGTGTATGTCGCTGAACTCCTCCTAAACGGCTGGACCGATTTTGATAAAAATGTTTGTGTGTGTTCAAGTGGATTCGAGAATGGATTAGTTTTACAATTGGACCCGGTAGGTGGCGCTGCTATCCGGGCAGGATGACGTCTGCCAGGTCCACTAGTATTATATATATATTATCATTTTATGTACACAGAGGAGCTCGTGACTTAGTAAAAACTGCCACTCGGGTCGATCTTTAGGTAAAGCTGTGCTTGCCTAGGTCGGTCTGTGGATGGGTTACCGCCCGACATACCGAGTTTCCTCCGTGCCTCGGAAAGCACGTTAAGCTGTTGGTCCCGGCTGCCATATATAGGCAGTCGTTACAGGTAGTCAGTGACCTGAAATTCTGACATCCAGTCTTACCAAAGAGTATCGTATTACCTAGTATTAACTGGGTTGTGGAGGTCAGATAGGCAGTCTGGCCATGTAAAATACTGGTATTCAGCTGCCTCCGGTTAGACTGGAAGCTGACCCCAACATAATTGGGAAAAGGATGATCATTTTATATACACACTCAGTGCAGAAAATAAGAAAGGAACAGAAAAATATGAACATAGGTAATGCTTATTTCTAAAGAAATCTCTTTAAAAATCAGTCATGTAACTTAGCCATATTTCAAGAAGAAACCTCTACTCAAATATTGAAATACGAATTCCAAGCTTCCAATTATATACGAGAAATCCAAAAGACCCGAAATGAAATACCGTCTTTGTAACATAGAAAAAGTATTCAAAACTACTATAAAAAACATACTGGTTTCACTCTTACACAACCGCAGTCCGTCTTGAAAAACCTCATTCAGATTTTTCGTTTTCTGAAGCAAAAAGCGATGAATGGAGAAAGAACTGTTTGATTTATGCGGAGGAAGGAAAACGTATAAGTTTGCAATTTCTAAGAGGTTATTGAGAAGAAAAAACTAACGAGTTTTATACTGAAGGGATGGCAATGGAGGAACTAGGTCACTAGTTTCTGTTGATGCAGGGAGCCATGATTTGATTTTTATTCTATTATGTATCTTAGTGGAGACAATCTTGGTATTCTAAAACACAAACTTTTTTTTTTGGCGGGTGGAAATCATCAAATAAAGAGGTTATTTCCGCTCTTGGGCGGAATGAAAGGGGGTGTCAGACTTCTACTGACTAAAAACCACCCTTCTTAGCCCTTCATGTCGAGGCCGCGGTATCTCTTGAGAACAACCCGACCGCCCCCCCGACGGCGACTTAGTTTAGGCGACATTCTCCTTAATCACTAAAATACTTTTTCTGTACGTATGTATATAATGTAACAACAAAGCTATAAATACTGATTGTCTTTATAAGTGGAGGAGACACAAACTTCGACTTACCAAGGAGTATCGTATTACTGTGTTGTGGAGGTCAGATAGTCCGCCGCTACCTGTCAAATACTGTTATTCAACTGCCTTTTTTTTGGCGGGTGCAAAATCATTAAATAACCCCTCCCGCTCTTGGGCAGAGCGAAAGGGAGTGTCAGACTTCTACTGACTAAAAACCACCCATGTTCCTTCTTAGGTCGCGGTATCTCTTTCGAACAACCCGTAGCCCCAACGGGCGTCGACCCTTGCCCCTTCCATGTTGCTGACATCTCTTAGAGGCGCGCGTGGAACACGAACGCGCCGTCGACATGGCCTGTCGTCGTCATAAGACGGACGGACGGCGAGCTAACCCATCACTCACCGTCCACATATTCAACTGCCTCCGGTTAGACTGGAAGACGACCACAACGTAAAAGGCATCTACAATTATTTCTTTTGTATTCTTGGACCAATGCTTTGTATTGAATAAATAAGCCAAGAAATGTGTGTGTGTGTGAAACCACAGTTCCTCACAAACAGCACAATGTTTAGGATATAAGAACTCCATATAATATAGTCTACCTAAGTCCTGCCTATTACACATTTTATTCACAACAATAACTACAATATTAAACCTTAAAAACATAACAAAAATTTCAAGAATAAAGTCTACATAAAAGCTAGCCAACCCTAATAGAAAAACAAATGAAACGTGACACACATTCCTTCCAGCAAAAAGCGATGAATGGTGAACGTAAGCTGATTTACGGGCAGCGACAGGAAGCGATAGAAAGCGGTCAAGCGCTGCAAGGGTCCGCTTTTGTTGGTGAAGGAAGTCGCGTGATGTATTCGCTAAGTGTTTTATGAGAGAGTTGTGTTTGTACTTAGATTGTTAGAAGTAAGGGAAAATTATATACAGGGTAGGAGGGACATATAGGCATTTATCATCGGTAATTAAAAAAAAAACCAACCGTTTTATACATTTTGACCGTGTAAATATTGCACTGTTGTGAGAAAATGCTGTTTTTTTTTTCAATTACCGGTGGCAAATTGCAGTAGTCAGAATGCTGTACCTATTTCCATGATGATTCGTAAGTTCAAAATGATGTAATGAATGCATGATAATCGTTTGTGTATCAGAATCCTTTTCAACCTGTATATATGACATAAACAAAGGAAAAAGTTAAAACTTTATGAGCCTGTTAATTTGTCTTCTTTCTCTATTCTACCCACTGAAGAAAGACATTAACAATCAACATCTATATTTCAACAAACCAGTAGTTGCTCCATTAATTATTTACACATCTCTATAATACAAACAGAGGTGAAACAGGATCCATAAATCATAGAATTCAATTAGTAACGCGACTAAGCTCCATAACGATGTATCGAACTGTTCGTAACTATGTAAACAACGTGTATATGGATAGATGCATATATAGTGTACATATACATGGTAGTAGCAAAGTGGGAATTACAGAGCCCCTGAATGCATTTAAACTTTGTCTTCATAATTTGTAATGGCGTAGCGATTTCGTAGCGGCGTAGCGTTGCTACGCGCTACGCCGTAGCAGTTTTTGTGAGTTGTCTGTTTCGACTAGCTACGATTTGGAAAATGGTTTACAATGTCAGTAGCTAGGTAGATTCAATCATGAATGCTTGTAAAATTAAGTTTTCTTTTGTTGTTATTTTGCATTTTTTTTAATGAGTCTGCACTACATAATTGTACATTCCGTCTTTTATACGTATTCCCTTCTTCGAACAAAATGAAGGACATGAATAGAAGATTGAACCATTCTATTAATATCTCCTAAATAATACACAGTCCATAACAAACCACTCAGAACGGACAAAAAAAGAAACGTTCAAATCCGACCGCAACATGAAAAAGGACTTAAGAACCGAAAAAAAAAAATATGAAAAAAAATCCCGTCCCTATTTTTTAGAGACGAATTCAGAATCAAGCGCGGTACAGTCTATATTAAATTCAGCAGTGGAAGATTACAATATTGAATAGCGAATGAGTATTTCGACGGTGGGAGAAAAAAGAGTACCCTACTGAATTATTCAGGCACAATCACTGGCCATCTCATTTATTCATGCAACGAGACCCACTAGCCGCTGCGTTGCCATTCATCTCCGATTATAGAAAAAAAATGACGATGTGAATATGTGATGTCCTTGGACACGGATCTCATGTGAGATTTTAACACTGATGAAACCTCGTCAATTTATGTGATAATTGGTTTCTATTTTAGTCGCTATACCGCGCTATTTCAGTCCCAGTACATTGGGGCCGCTTTACCTGATTCATAAAAGGTAATAATATGAGTTTCGTTTATCTACACTAATAATAATATTATAAAGAGGAAGTATTTGTTTGTTTGTAACGAATAGGCTCCGAAACTACTGGACCGATTTCAAAAATTCTTTCACCGTCGGGAAGTTACACTATCCCGGAGTGACATAGGTTACTTTTTATCCCTGTATTCCCACGCAGGTGAAACCGCGTGACGTCCGCTAGTTCTTAATATGGTTATAGATGCATTTAATATTAATTTTGGTGCTTTGTAATCATTTTACAAATTGAAACCTAATTCGTATTATCATCCTATTATGATTCTGCTAAACTGGCCATTTAGAACGGAATTAGTGGGAAAAAAAGCAACTAAGCTGCTAATTAAAAATAACTTACACAGTGTCTAGGTTGTGGAAGTCAGACAGACTGTCGCTCAAGGGAAGCCAAACATAGTTGGAAAAATACTAGACAAATAAGGAAAAATACTTGAGAGGTGTCAAGGGACACCCGGATGGAACGAAGTTCCTTTTGATTAAGTAGTGAAGGAATTGTAATAAAATTTTATTTTTTTTAAGTTAAGTATAATAGTATTTTTTTTATTATTAACAAATATAATGTTATATAAACTTAATCAGTAGGAATAAAAAATGTATAGCAAAAAGTGTCGTTACAACTTTTGGTCTTAATTTTTTCCGTCTAGCCCCCTTTCGCAACGCGCGATAAGGAACTTCGTTCCAAAAACGCCACAGGACTACAATATAACAGTATGGTTAATTTGACCATACCGCAGTGACAAAAGTCAACCGTCACTCATTTCACAAATCCGTGGCATTCATTTTTGCCGAAATGGAATTGTGTAGCAGATCTGTCACCTAGGCTGGAATTGTGTTATGTGTGTGCTTTATTGACGGCTTATTTCGTCGGCTTGTGTTATACGACACGTGTGACCCGCAATGTATGGCGAGTTTCACGTGAATTGTGAATTGAGGATGATTGGATGGATGTCATCATATTTTGTGGTATGAGTAGTGTGTATGTTGTTAAAATGTTTATATTTTATGTGTTTGTATCTATTTCAGCTAAATCAATTGATCGATCCGTAATTATTTATTTATTAAACTTCATGTGCAATAGTGATGGCTGTTTGAGAGAGAGTGAGCTGTTGTTCACCACCAAGCCTACTCTTAACCGAGAACCAAATATTTTCACGTGTCATTAATTAAATTCGTTTCACTTCAATTTAATATTCCACTCAGACATAAAGTTCCTACGTAGCTAACTCGCCAATCGCTACCTAGACATAAAAGCATACTCTAGAGTTTAAAAAAACCTTTTACCACCTTGCATTAAGACAGAGCATTTATTTCTTTTTTTTATAATAAAAAGAAGCCATTCATTTGCACAAGTATCATAACGGATATTTCCCTAGCGAGATGATCGCAGCGAAAGCTTTAGAAGACTTTGGCTTTGGACTGCCCAAGTACTTTAATAAGGATTGTTTGCTTACCTTACGAGTATATTTTTATGGAAGAACTAAAATAAACAGTCTTAGAGCCCATTTCACGATGTGCGTAAAGCCACTACTTACCGAATGATTAAAAGCAATTGGAACAGGATTAGTATATGTATTTGTCATGTAATTTAACAGGAACTTGATCGTCGTCGGGGCTGCGGGTTGTTCGCAAGAGATACCGCGGCCTCGAAATAAAGGCTAAGAAAGGAACATGGGTGGTTTTTAGTCAGTAGAAGTCTGACACTCCTTTTTGCTCTGCCCAAGAGCGGGAGGGGTTATTTGATGATTTTCCACCCGCCAAAAAAAAAGCAAAAAAAGTAGGTCAAACCGGATCTTATTTAGATGTCTGACATTTTGATTTATTAGGCAGTTAAATTCAACCCATCGATTTTACTACTTTTTTCACACATCGTGTTATTTCTGTTAGTTCTTTAAAATAACATAACATTTTTGTGAATGTTTAACAGTAGTCAAACAGCCAATTGTTCAAAGTAACTACGTAATGTGTCTACTCGCACTGAAATATGTCTGAAATCTAGCTGACATTGAATCATCCTAAATTATAAGTTTGGATGATTGGGTCAGGACAACGGCTGCCGTCTCGTCTTCAATTCGTGTTTGAAAATGTTTGTGCGTTTGTGTTCGGGGTTATTATCCAGGGTTTCTTCAATGAATATATTTATTGGTATTTGTAGAAAGACTTTAATAATGATTTTCAATCGTAAGTACAAGAGAGATGAAGTGCAGAATAAAAAAAAAAAATGGCGCGCGCGCTGCGTTTTGTCCAAAATCCATTGCCATGAAGTTGGTGAGAGACGTTCCGCGGTGATTGGCCGACACACCGCGACGCTGGTTGGCTGACGTTACTCACAGACACGGCATCAGCGGCAACTTCAGGTCGCCAGCTGACTTCTTATGCCGACAATACAATACATGGTGCAGGCGGTAACAGTATTGAAATAAGTAAAGATTTCACATAATATTCCAGGTTTGTTTCTGTTACACCTCGTTGTCTATGACTGTCTTGTTGGCCAAGTAGTCACAATCGTGACTGCTGAGCACGGAGTCAAAGTCAAACGAGGTCCCGGGTTCGACTCCCGGGTCGAGCAAATTGCTACCGAGTTGTTTTTTGTAGCAGCCATGGATGGCATCTGGTTTTGTGGTCGATTGATGGCAATAGGCTCGCTTCCTACTACAAAATAATGACCTTAACGAAACTTGCGAACTGTGGGTATACTTTTAAGTACACCTCTGCGTAAGCCTTCGGGGATTACAGGCGCGATGTTATCTCATGCTCATTCATCTAGCTACCCTTCTCTTTGGCACCATTCTCACAAGTAAACCTGATTATTTGTATAATAAACTGACCTGGTCGCGCGATGTTAGCAGGGTTAAAGCAAGGGCTTCATCATACCTCTTGTTAGCCGGATCTCACAAAACTGCTGCATTTCGTGGAAGCTTTAAATTCGCAGCGTCCCGCTGCTGGAACGACTTGCCACCGCCTTTTCGTGCTATAAGAACAGTAGGTACCTTTAGATTAAAGTATAAACAACACTTGCTACAATTACAAAAAGAAACCGGTCACTAATTTTACTTACCATAGGACTGCATGAAGCTAGCACTGGTATCGTAACGGAGCTTTCTGTTCTGTTATAAGTTCTTGTTCTTCTTTGGCTTTGATTATAATACGTTTGCCTGGATCACTACCATGTACACAACACCAATACCGACGCACTTTATAATTTTTTAGTAGGTAACCATTTAAATATGTACACCATAAGACGACCCACTAACTACTCGTACCTTTTCTGTCTTAACTTAGTTTACACGCTTGTCTCTGAATACTAAATACTCATTCCTTATTTGTTGTACTGATATTTCGGAAGATTTTCTTGTTTATTTTGTTAATTTGTTAGTTCTTTATAAACACCTTGACATTGACAGCCAGTCTGCGCTCGCGTCCCTTCGCTTGTCATGGACCATAGACAATAGTCTGTAGCGTTGACAAGCGAAGTCGGAGCGTTCGGTGCGGCCGAGCCGATTATTATTAATATTTTCATTTATGTACTCATTGTGTTTGTGTTGTTTAGTGTTATTTTGTTTAAGTATTCAATTTTAATTTTGTTAGTATGTATTTTGTGTCCGTAGGTGTGACCGTGACATCACAGTGGGCCCTATCAGAATACCAGCGCTGCGGTATTTGTTTTTTCATCTATCGCAGCACCATGCTGAGATAGGAGCCTTTTTGGCCTCGCACAGGTCTTTTTTTATTATTATTTAGTTTTAGATTCTTTTTTTATTATTTTTGTAGTTCCTGTGCTTGTCCAAATAAATATTTTTCTTTCTTTCTTCTTTCTTTCTTTCTGATGGCTGTTTGAGAGAGAGTGAGCTGTTATCCACCACCAAGCCTATTACTCTTAGGCGAGAACCAAATATTTTCACGTGTCATTAATTAAATTCGCTTCACTTCAATTTAATATTCCACTCAGACATAAAGTTCCTACGTAGCTAACTCGCCAATCGCTACCCAGACATAAAAGCATACTCTAGAGTTTAAAAAAACCTTTTACCACCTTGCATTAAGGCAGAGCATTTATTTCTTTTTTTTATAATAAAAAGAAGCCATTCATTTGCACAAGTATCATAACGGATATTTCCCTAGCGAGATGATCGTAGCGAAAGCTTTAGAAGACTTTGGCTTTGGACTGCCCAAGTACTTTAATAAGGATTGTTTGCTTACCTTACGAGTATATTTTTATGGAAGAACTAAAATAAACAGTCTTTTTTTTATTTTATTTTTTATGGTGGGTGGAAAATCATCAAATAACCTTTAGTGTTGTTGTACACTAATTATTGTGTTTGTGTAGTGAGAGGCGGTAAATGAAAGATGCTTGGTAGCTACTCACGATTATAATCTGTTCACAAACACATAAATATCCAAGGACGAAAGGCACAATTTATAGTTCAACACACACGAGTTAGAAACACAAGAAAGAAGTGAATAGCCAGTATAATAGGTTTCACAGTGAAGGCCACAGAAATAATGTTAATAATATGACAATCCTGAAGGATTACGATATATATAAAGACACCGTGATAGCTCAGTGTTGCGTGGGCTTCGCGTCGCGATAGCGAGATCGGACTGAAGGTCGGTCAAGGTGGACGACCGCGCGCTGAGTCGCGCGCCCTACTCATGCGCATCGACTACGTCACCGCGTGACGTAGACACGGTGCGATTCCACTGTACAATTGGTGATCGTGTAATGTAAGACTGTAGTAAATATATAAATATAATATTATGATATAATATTAAGATAATGTAAGAGTATAGTTGTATAATGTGTATGTTATGTTATTATGTATGTGTATAGTGTAAGATAAATACTAAGGAACGCCACAAACCCCTCCCGCTGTTGGGCAGAACGAAAGGGAGTGTCAGACTTCTACTTAAAAAAACGCGGTATCTCTTGCGAACAACCTGCAGCCCCGACGAAAATAAACAGGCTTAGGGCCCATTTCACGATGTGCGTAAAGCCGCTACTTACCGAATGATTAAAAGCAATTGGAACAGGATTAGTATATGTATTTGCCATGTAATTTAACAGGAACTTAATCGTAGGTGGTCAAATCGGACCTTATTTAGATGTCTGACGTTTTTGTTTATTAGGCAGTTAAATCCAGCCCATCGATTTTATTACTTTTTTCACATATTGTGTTATTTCTGTTAGTTCTTTGAAATAACATAACATTTTTGTGAATGTTTAACAGTAGTCAAATAGCCAATTGTTCAAAGTAACTACGTAATGTGTCTACTCGCACTGAAATATGTCTGAAATCTAGCTGACATTGAATCATCCTAAATTATAAGTTTAGTGTATTTGTTCAGTTTGGATGATTGGGTCAGGACGATGGCTGCCGTCTTCAATTCGTGTTTGAAAATGTTTGTGCGTTTGGGTTCGGGGTTATTATCCAGGGTTTTTTCAATAAATATATTTATTGGTATTTGTAGAAAGACTTTAATATTGATTTTCAATCGAAAGTACAAGACGCGGTGCGTTTTGTCCAAAATCCATTGCCATGAAGTTGGTGAAAGACGTTCCGCGGTGGTTGGCTCCGCGACGCTGGTTGGCTGACGTTACTTGCAGACACGGCATCAGCGGCAACTTCAGGTCGCCAGCTGACTTCTTATGCCGACAATACAATACATGGTGCAGGCGGTAACAGTATTGAAATAAGTCAAGATTTCACATAATATTCCAGGTTTGTTTCTGTTACACCTCGTTGTCTATGACTGTCTTGTTGGCCAAGTAGTCACAATCGTGACTGCTGAGCACGGAGTCAAAGTCAAACGAGGTCCCGGGTTCGATTCCCGGGTCTAGCAAATTGCTACCGAGTTTTGTTTTTTGTAGTAGCCATGGATGGCATCTGGTTTTGTGGTCGATTGATGGCAATAGGCTCGCTTCCTACTACAAAATAATGACCTTAACGAAACTTGCGAACTGTGGGTATACTATTAAGTACACCTCTGCCTAAGCCTTCGGGGATTACAGGCGCGATGTTATCTCATGCTCATTCATCTAGCTACCCTTCTCTTTGGCACCATTCTCACAAGTAAACCTGATTATTTGTATAATAAACTGACCTGGTCGCGCGATGTTAGCAGGGTTAAAGCAAGGGCTTCATCATTAGACCAGGGTAGAAGCCTTTAGTTGTTTAGTTGCTGGGGAGTTTGTTCCGCCACTTCTTCTTTCCAGCAAAAAACACTAGGAAGTGTCGAAGGGTGGGCGTTTTGGGGGACTTGTAAATGAGTAAAGTAAAGTAAAGTAAATTTTGACGTTCGAAAAGTGCTGATTATCAGCCTAGTTTGAATAAATGACTTTTGATTTTGATTTTGATTTTTTAAAAATAATAAAAAGTGAAAAAAAATAATAGTAGAACGAAACCCATTAGAAAAGGAGGGAAATATTATAAAAATGAAAGGAAAAATAATTTACGGGCGATCTGAGGTCGGGAAGGGGATGGGGGTGAGTTTTTAAGGGCAAAAAACGGTTTTTCTCGATTTCTGGCAAAACTAAAAGTCCTATCGAAAAAAGTTAAATGGCAAAGTTGTAGGTAATAAAAAGATCTAAAACTTTTGTATTTACACTTTTTTCACATAACCCCAAAATTTATGTGAAAAATTCAAAAAACCAAGTTTTTGGTTTTTTATTTTTATATTTTACAATTTTGTTTTTTTTTAACGAAATTTGGTGAAAACTTACCTTTTTATGTCCCAAATACGCTGTAATTTATTTGATTAAAAATATTTATTTTTTCACCTTAATTTGAATTAATATCGAAAAAACACCCTAATTTTCAATCGAAAATTCACCCGTCAAAATATCAGCTTTTTTCTAAAAGTTGGTATGGTTTCTGTTCGTGGAAATCTCTACTTTCCGATGGTGAAAAAAAAAATATTACTACAGTAAATCTTCTCAGAAAATGCAAAAAATCATACTTCATACATCGTTAAGCATACTATTTTTTTAAGAAAATATTACGATTTTTATGTTTGAGTTGATTGATACAGATAAAAATAGAGATAGTAGGTATTTACCTTCCTATGCAGATTCGAAAAGTTTTTTTTTTTTAAGTAAACTTGTCACAATTATCTTCAAGAAACTCAGCGTGCACGTGTATTTTTATAAACGTGTTTTTTTTGTTATCAATGTCACATGTAATCTAACGTTTTTCGAGTAATTAAAGTGTAAATTTTAATAAATAGCTCAAAATTATTTATAATAATTTAAAAAAAAAATTCGAATTCAAGTTTTTTTCTGCTGTTACAACCGTTAGCCTAACCAGTATTCGAAATACAGTACAGTATACAACATCGTTTATAAAAATACACGTGCACGCTGAGTTTCTTAAAGATAATTGTGACAAGTTTACTTAAAAAAAAAAACTTTTCGAATCTGCATAGGAAGGTAAATAACTAAATACTATCTCTATTTTTATCTGTATCAATCAACTCAAACATAAAAATCGTAATATTTTCTTTAAAAAATAGTATGCTTAACGATGTATGAAGTATGATTTTTTGCATTTTCTGAGAAGATTTACTGTAGTAACATATATTTTTTTTTCACCATCGGAAAGTAGAGATTTCAACGAACAGAAACCATACCAACTTTTAGAAAAAAGCTGATATTTTGACGGGTGAATTTTCGATTGAAAATTAGGGTGTTTTTTCGATATTAATTCAAAATAAGGTGAAAAAATAAATATTTTAAACCAAATAAATTACAGCGTATTTGGGACATAAAAAGGTAAGTTTTCACCAAATTTCGTTAAAAACAAACAAAAATTGTAAAAGATAAAAATAAAAAACCAAAAACTTGGTTTTTTGAATTTTTCACATAAATTTTGAGGTTATGTGAAAAAAAGTAAATACAAAAGTTTTAGATCTTTTTATTACCTACAACTTTGCTATTTGACTTTTTTCGATAGGACTTTTAGTTTTGCCGGAAATCGAGAAAAACCGTTTTTTACCCTTAAAAACTCACCCCCATCCCCTTCCCGACCTCAGATCGCCCGTAAATTATTTTTCCTTTTATTTTTATAATATTCCCCTCCTTTTCTAATGGGTTTCATCCTACTATTATTTTTTTTGGTTTTAAAAATTATCGACCCTGGAACCTCTTGTTAGCCGGATCTCACAGAACTGCTGCATTTCGTGGAAGCTTTAAATTCGCAGCGTCCCGCTGCTGGAACGACTTGCCACCGCCTTTTCGTGCTATAAGAACAGTAGGTACCTTTAGATTAAAGTATAAACAACACTTGCTACAATTACAAAAAGAAACCGGTCACTAATTTTACTTACCATAGGACTGCATGAAGCTAGCACTGGTATCGTAACGGAGCTTTCTGTTCTGTTATAAGTTCTTGTTCTTCTTTGGCTTTGATTATAATACGTTTGCCTGGATCACTACCATGTACACAACACCAACACCGACGCACTTTATAATTTTTTAGTAGGTAACCATTTAAATATGTACACCATAAGACGACCCACTAACTACTCGTACCTTTTCTGTCTTAACTTAGTTTACACGCTTGTCTCTGAATACTAAATACTCATTCCTTATTTGTTGTACTGATATTTCGGAAAATTTTCTTGTTGTTTTGTTAATTTGTTAGTTCTTTAAAAACACCTTGACATTGACAGCCAGTCTGCGCTCGCGTCCCTTCGCTTGTCATGGACCATAGACAATAGTCTGTAGCGTTGACAAGCGAAGTCGGAGCGTTCGGTGCGGCCGAGCCGATTATTATTAATATTTTCATTTATGTACTCATTGTGTTTGTGTTGTTTAGTGTTATTTTGTTTAAGTAAGTATTCAATTTTAATTTTGTTAGAATGTATTTTGTGTCCGTAGGTGTGACCGTGACATCACAGTGGGCCCTATCAGAATACCAGCGCTGCGGTATTCGTTTTTTCATCTATCGCAGCACCATGCTGAGAGAGGAGCCTTTTTGGCCTCGCACAGGTCTTTTTTTTTTGTTATTTAGTTTTAGATTATTTTTTTATTATTTTTGTAGTTCCTGTGCTTGTCCAAATAAATATTTTTCTTTCTTTCTTTCTCATTCTGCAAAATAAAACCATAATCCAACACGACATTATCTAAAAAGTAAACAAGTCCAAATCGTGATTCTTCCTTATTTAAAATGCAAAGACAGTTCGAAACATAATTCACGAACCTAGACGCGCCTAGAATGTTCTATTCCAACCAGATGAACAATAATGTATTTGATATTCCTGAGTGCTACAATATAAATGTTTATATTATACAATCCATTACTCTAACAAGACTTATTTGCATTAATTAATATAATGTACGTACAATACATGGGTGTTGTCTTACCGTAGGCAAATATTGGATGCCAATGTTGGAGCCAACGATACAGGAGGCTTTTCGTGTGTAAACTTGTACGATATAATGGAAAAGTAGACAATGGAAAGTTGGAAACCGTTTCCATCAGTTTAGCGCAAATATTTGTGCAAACATTCGTTGTTTTGTGGTGAAAGGGAAAAGTGGTAGCGGTGAGGTTGTGTTTAATCGAAAGTAAATATAGTTTTTACAAGCTGTTGCCTGCGGCTTTGTTCGCGGATATTTTGATGTGCACGTTTGAAAATAAAGCTGCCTATGTGGTATTCCCAACTTTAATAATCGAACTCTAATTAATATACATACATACTCATACTACAAAACTCTGATTATCAGATGCCAATTTTCTCTCGATGTTTGCCTTTACTCACGCCTAAAGAGTAATGCTGACGAACTGAATAATGTGGTAAACTAAATTACCTAGCAATACTTTGCACGTGTGATATAGAATCTGAAACTGTCTGTTACAAAAATAACAACAATGTTAAAAAAACAACAACAATATGAGTAGGCCACTACATGACCATAGCTGAATCATCATCTGCCTAGCCTTTTCCCAACTATGTTGGGGTCGGCTTCGAGTCTAACCGGATGCAGCTGAATACCAATATTTTACATGGAGCGACTGCCTATCTGACCTCCACAACCCAGATAATACTAGATAATACGATACTCTTTAGTAAGACTGGATGACCATAGCTGAATGTTACGCCAAATTTATTTACTTAATTTTGTGAAGATTTTGTCATCGCCACGCTAAGAAGAAAGACTACCATGCATGAATTATATATGTTCCCGCTAAAAGTTCACCTCTTGCCGACATACGCTTGGAAATAACGGATAAAAAGTTTCTTCGGATTTCCACGACACGCTCGCGAAATGAGAGAAGTTGTAGCCTTTTGTAACTTACGCTAACGCGCGTCTGCGCAGCTTTGGGCACGCAAATATTCATACAGGTATGTTGTACTTGTTGAGTGATTGTGATGTAATTGAGATTAGGAAGCTTTTGTTGAAGCGATTGGGGAAATTCTTGTATTTTTAGATAATACAACATACAATACAACAGACAATTCATGGTGTCGTTGACCAAGCGTTTTACATCAAACTTAGTTACTCTACGGAAAAATAGATTGAAAAAGAAAGGAAAAATATTGGTTTGTGCAGATACATTACGTGCACACAATGTAACAAAAAAAAGAAAGAAAGAAATAGTATATTATGCAACTAGTGAATAAAGGACGGATTTAAAGCGAGGGCCGTAGATGAGTCACGAGCAAGTGAAGGATTCTAATGATTGAATCACGAACGCAGCGAGTGATTCAACTGTTAGAATCCTGAACGACGGGAGTGATTCATGGCCCTCGATATAAATTCTTACTTTATTCAGGAGTTGCATACTATACTTTATATCATGACTACGAGAAAAGACATAATTTAAGCGAAAATAGAAATTTAATCAAGAAATAAGAATTGTTACATTAATTGAAATGGACATTAAATTTAGAGCAATGACTGAAATTAAGCGTAATTTTCTTATTATTATCATTAGGGTGGTCAACTTGTGAAACAATATTTATTTTTCTATAAAGGCAGCAAAGAACACAAAACAGTTTTTAATCTAATGCCAAACTCCTTGTCGCAAATATCGACCAATCAAATCTCGAGAATTTATTTGCACCAAAGAGTTTTGAATTTCGAATCTTCGCGCAAGGAGTTTGTGTAAGCATTGAAATAGAGACCGGATATATTTTTGTGTTCCAAATTCAAACACCAAAATAGTGAATAAAAACAAAACAGTGAATAAAAGGCCTTTTTATTCACTGTTTTGCGTGAATAAAATAAGCTTTTTAGAGTAGGTATGGTATAATAGTATATTATGCAACTAGTGAATAAAGGACGGATTTAAAGCGAGGGCCGTAGATGAGTCACGAGCAACTGAAGGATTCTAATGATTGAATCACGAACGCAGCGAGTGATTCAACTGTTAGAATCCTGAACGACGCGAGTGATTCATGGCCCTCGATATAAATTCGTACTTTATTCAGGAGTTGCATACTATACTTTATATCATGACTACGAGAAAAGACATAATTTAAGCGAAAATAGAAATTTAATCAAGAAATAAGAATTGTTACATTCATTGAAATGGACATTAAAATTAGAGCAATGACTGAAATTAAGCGTAATTTTCTTATTATTATCATTAGGGTGGTCAACTTGTGAAACAATATTTATTAATCTAATGCCAAACTCCTTGTCGCAAATATCGACCAATCAAATCTCGAGAATTTATTTGCACCAAAGAAAACTCTTTGGTGCAAATAAATTCTTCTAACTCTTTGCGCTAAGATTCGAAATTCAAAACTGAATTTCGAATCTTAGCGCAAAGAGTTTGTGTAAGCATTGAAATAGAGACCGGATATATTTTTGTGTTCCAAATTCAAACACCAAAATAGTGAATAAAAACAAAACAGTGAATAAAAGGCCTTTTTATTCACTGTTTTGCGTGAATAAAATAAGCTTTTTAGAGTAGGTATGGTATAATAGTATATTATGCAACTAGTGAATAAAGGACGGATTTAAAGCGAGGGCCGTAGATGAGTCACGAGCAACTGAAGGATTCTAATGATTGAATCACGAACGCAGCGAGTGATTCAACTGTTAGAATCCTGAACGACGCGAGTGATTCATGGCCCTCGATATAAATTCGTACTTTATTCAGGAGTTGCATACTATACTTTATATCATGACTACGAGAAAAGACATAATTTAAGCGAAAATAGAAATTTAATCAAGAAATAAGAATTGTTACATTCATTGAAATGGACATTAAAATTAGAGCAATGACTGAAATTAAGCGTAATTTTCTTATTATTATCATTAGGGTGGTCAACTTGTGAAACAATATTTATTAATCTAATGCCAAACTCCTTGTCGCAAATATCGACCAATCAAATCTCGAGAATTTATTTGCACCAAAGAGTTTTGAATTTCGAATCTTAGCGCAAGGAGTTTGTGTAAGCATTGAAATAGAGACCGGATATATTTTTGTGTTCCAAATTCAAACACCAAAATAGTGAATAAAAACAAAACAGTGAATAAAAGGCCTTTTTATTCACTGTTTTGCGTGAATAAAATAAGCTTTTTAGAGTAGGTATGGTATAAAAGTAATTATTGGTCTCACACAGGACGAAAGAAATCGATGAAAAATTAGACATCAAACAAAAAAAAACAAAAGTAAGTAAAAACTACATAATAGCACGTAAAAATTTTTTTTTACAGCACAGGACGGAACAAAAATTAAAGTTCCTACAGCACAGCGCTGGGTTTGCTGAAAAAAGGCTTTTTATGGCGTGACAAATCACGGTTTACGGGTAAGACTCAATGTACCGATACATTAAGTACATAATATTAACCTGCATTAAATTGTACAGGGGTCATGGAGGTTGTGGGACGGTTCGAAAGGGATACCGCGACCCCGGAACACAAAGGGCTAAGAAGGAACATGAAAAGTGACCCCTAATTTGATGATTTCCCATCAAAATAGGGTTCATGGAGGTATTTAAAGTAAGCTGAAATGTCCCGTTGGGGCTGCGGGTTGTTCGCAAGAGATACCGCGTCCTCGACATAAAGGGCTAAGAAGGAACATGGGTAGTTTTTATTCAGTAGAAGTCTGACACTGGGATTTCGCTCTGCCCAAGAGCGGGAGGGGTTTTTTGATGATTTTCCACCCGCCAAAAAAAAAACAAAAAAGCTGAAATGTTTCAATCACGTAAATAAACAAATACCTATAAAAATACCTCTTTTTCCTTACACTGTCCTTTGTGAATCGTCTTATGTTAATACAGATTATAAGCAAACCCAGGTAAGCAAGCAAATCAGCAGTATTATCTCTTGCCTCAAGCTGCACTCATTAGTTAGCGTTGAACGAGATTAATTGCCACGTTGTTTAACATCACCTCCCTACGTGCCTGCCAGGAAGTCTAATGAACCAGGTCAACAATGTTTCCGTGGGTAAACAGTACTGGAGAAAGGGTACTTTGTGTGGTGTTGGTTTTCACATCACATCTATATAATCCTTACTAATATTCAAAACCAAAACCAAGTCAAAACTACTAAACCGATTTAAATGAAATTTGGTATACAAATAGTCTAGAGCCTGAAAAAGGACATAGGCTACTTTTTAATGTGAAAAAAGGGTTGTATGGGGTTGAAAGTGAGGGTTTATGTAAAGATTACTTTTGGTCCCGATAATCGACATCCACGCGAGCGAAGCCGCGGGTATCAGCTGGTTTATTATATTAGTATATTAAAGACCTTCACCAATTTTCAGCTCTATCCTAATTATTGTTATTTTAAATGTCTATTTTTACTAGACTATACAACAGTAGTTTATAACTAAAGCTACTTTCTGTGAGACAATATTTCTAACTACGTCTTCATTCGACCGTAACTTTACTTCTAACACAGCTACATTGGTCGCAAAACGGCCCAATAGCACGTAAACATTGAATATTTATTCAGGCATGAAAGTAAACCACGTCAAACGGCAAAGTTCTCAGATTAAACCCAATAGTAAATCTAAGAAAATGTGGGGTCAGTGGTTGAGATTGTGTTCCACTGCGAAATATATAGGTAAGAGGTACTGTTTTTTTTTGGCGGGTGGAAAATCATCAAATAACCCCTACCGCTCTGCCCAAGAGCGGAAGGGAGTGTCAGACTTCTACTGACTAAAAACCACCCATGTTCCTTTCTAGCCCTTGCGCCGAGGCCGCGGTATCTCTTTCGAACAACCCACAGCCCCGACGGGAAGAGGTACTGTCATGTGTACATTATTTCTTTATTAGTGTAGGTACAAGAAAAGGTCCCTAGTAACAGCGGACCAATCTTCAGGTTAAGCCGCGCTTGTCTATGTTGGTCTATGGATGGGTAACCTACCATTTCATATTTGTGTGCTTTCCTATCGAGGACTGCCACGTCGGCGTCGGCCTGTGGGTGGTTCGTAAGAGATACCGCGGCCTTGACATGAAGAGCTAAGAAGGAGGAGGAGGGTTTTTAGTCAGTAGAAGTCTGACACACCCTTTCGCTCTGCCCAAGAGCGGGAGGGGTTATTTGATGACTTTCCACCCGCCAAAAAAAAAGGACTGCCACGTTAATCTAGTGGCTGCCTGTGTGACTACTCAGCAAGAGGTCCTGGGTTCGGTTCCTGTATCGGGCAAAGTATTATTAGGTCTCCCATCTGGAATTTCTCAGTAGCAGCGTTGTAATCTGGATTTGTGCCTGGTTGATGTTGATGGCTCGCTCCAATTTTACATGGGAATTTAACGTAACTGGCTATTATGACAGTGTACTATTAAATAGGTACACATCTGCCTAACCCTTCTAAGATTAAATGTATTATTAGAGAATTCCTCAGCCGAAAGGCCAAAAATATCGCATGTTCGTGGTGAAGCAGCGAGTGGAGGGGGCGATGTTTTTAACCCAGCGCACGCTCTGAGCGCACTCACTTTTGCTCGGGCGCTCGGATGTGACAGACGTCTATTGGGACCTGTAGTTATAGTTATGTCGGTTTCTTAATGTTTTTATAACTGTGTTGGTTTTGTGATGTGCTATTTAAAAATAAATAGTTCGAGGTTACATTGTCGTTCATCTTTAAAAAAAATTAAATACGCTTCTGATCCATAAGAGTATGATATTATATTATTATGTTTAAGTTTCGTATCTATAAAGGCTGGAATACTCATGCTACGTAGTAGCACAAAATCGTGCTAGTTTCGAGCAGCTGTCACTTAGCAGCATACAAGTAGCACGTGTATACGAAAAGAGCATGCTTGCAAAATAAGCTTGCTACCTAATCGCAAGCCGGTCTATTTTTCGTGCTAACTAGCACAACGCATAAAACCTCTTTTTTATATTCTTTGGTTTTAAATATAATTTTATATATTGTTTTAATCGTGCTGTCACCTTTTTTTTGTTTTTACACGACTGCCCCAAAAAAAAGAGTGTTATGTTTTTAGCGTTCATGTATGTATGTATGTATGTATGTATGTATGTATGTATGTATGTATGTATGTATGTATGTATGTTTGTTTGTGAGTTTCTTTATTCCACCATAACTTCTAAACGCCTGAACCGATTTTGATGTATGTGGTATCGTTAGATTCATTGCGTCACCCCGGGTAACATAGGCTAGATAAAATATCAAAAAACATAATAGGGTGACCATGGTTTAGAAAAAAAAAGAACTTTTAATTTTTTTTTACTGAAATTTCAATGAAAAATATAATCATCGTCTAGAACTTATTAAGTAGATTACAAAAATATACCACAGTAGTATTCAATATCTATTGTTTACTAGTAATACTACTCAACAAATGATATAGTGACATTTTAAACCCGGGATCCGATACGAATAAGCTACATATCAATAGATTCTCTGTAATGAAAGAAATAAAACTGGCTAGGTTACAACTCCCAAATCCATCTACGACGGCACCTAAATGGTTATTAAGTTTGTATGAAAAGTCAGTATGCGTGAATCAATTTACTTGTAACATGGCAAAAATATTAATTTAAAGAAATAATAATATTTGCAATAATAGAATTTTCACCCCTTAAAGGGTAGAAAAAGAAGATCAGGGTAGATTTTGGTATGGACAAATCTGACTGCGAGATTCAACTTGAAACTCATTACTAACACAAATGAATAAATCATTACGTGTGTTATAAAACAATAGTTTAAAAAAACCGTGCGAGTTGAACCCACGCACCAAGGGATCTGTAAAAGTTTTTTGGTACCTACTATACTTAAAACTGTTTGGCACTACACTTGAATTTCTTAGAATGTTAACAAAATATTCAAAGTTCTTATCATTGTATGTAAATTGCATGTATATATTAAATTCAGCGTAAATTGTTTACAAATAGATACCTACATGAAATGAAAAATGTTTGTAGGTATAAATTACGCAATTAAGTCATTCAGATCATTTCACACGTTCCTGAGGAACAGGGTCTTGATTGACGGATAGGCATACGGACAGACAGACGGAAAACAAAATGTACATATTATTAGGGTTCCGATTTTGCCGACCGGAATCCTGCGAAATGAAAAAAAACACATTTTCCCCCTTCTGGGGGAGGCCTATGTCCAGCAGTGGACGTCTTATGGCTTAAATGATTGGTTATAGGTCAAAATATCGATATATCACTAAAAGATATGAAATAAAAAATAAATAATTAAAAAAATTAAAAAACACGCCTGCCATGACAAAAAGTACCATGACAAAAAGTACCTAAACTAAAAAATAAAAAACAAGTCAAACGAATTCAGCGATGAATGGGAGCAAGGTCGCGTAAATGTATTCGAAAATGGAAAACTGAAAACTAAAACTTTTATTGCAGTCGGGGGACCTGTAAAGAATTGTTCCACCGAACTGTCCCCCGACTGCAATAAAAGTTTTAGTTTTCAGTTTTCCATTTTCGAATACATTTACGCGACCTTGCTCCCATTCATCGCTGAATTCGTTTGACTTGTTTTTTATTTTTTAGTTTAGGTACTTTTTGTCATGGTACTTTTTGTCATGGCAGGCGTGTTTTTTAATTTTTTTAATTATTTATTTTTTTTGTCAGTTTAAACAATAAAAAACTGTAAAGCCGCGTCCCCACTAACGTCACCCGCAACGTTCCTAGTTGTTAGGCCGCGCAGCTCGGCCTCACGCACGGATGCGCGGCTCGATCTCACGGAGCCGAGCGGCCCTAATGGGGACGCGGCTTAAGATAATGTCACTATGACGTATTAAAAAGAAGTATGCTTTTGAGTCTGTGAGAGCAAATGTACACACTCAGATAGCATGCTAAAAATGAGCATACAACCTAGTAGTAAACAAGCATGCTTTTTTAGTAGCATATGTATTTCAGGCTTAAATACCAATATCACTATCTGCAGACTACACCAAAGAGTTGCAGCAAGTTTACTTGTTATGACACTAAGTTCAGTACATTGAAAACTTTAAGTCAATAGGTGTACGTGACTCCTGATCATGCAGGAGACTTTTGACTTCGACTTAAAGTTGGAAAACTACTGCGGAAAAGTATGTGATATACGTGTGTTTAAGTAAGTAAGTTTTGACTAAGCTGAAAGACGAAGGGCGGTTTATTTCAAGTGATATTTATACGTTTGGTTTAAGTCAATAAATGTTGTTGTTGGCATGTCCTAGAACCAAAAATTCGACGACCTGTGACATCTACCAATCCGCACTGGCGCCGCGTGGTAGATTATAGCCCATTCCCTCTCGAAAAGTAGAGGCCTGTGTCCCAGCAGTGGGAACATTAATAGGCTGTTGATGATGATGATGATGAAATAAATGTTTGTCGGTTTTAAGAAGTAGGAGGAGTGGAGTTCGCAGCTAAATAATAACAGCCACCCAATCCAATCCCAAGGGTCAATCTTCCCCCATCGGGGCTGCGGGTTGTTCGTAAGAGATACTGCGGCCTGGACGTAGAGGGCTTAGAAGGAACATGGGTGGTTTTTAGTCAGTAGAAGTCTGACACTCCCTTTCACTCTGCCCAAGAGCGGGAGGGGGGTTATTTGATGATTTTCCACCCGGCAAAAAAAGGGGGTGTTAGTTATAATAAAGCCCAATACTAATTTGGTTTTGGAAGCCAGATAGACAGTCGCTTTGCTGCGGGTTGTTTGAAAGAGATACCGCGGCCTCGGCCTCGACATGAAGGGCTAAGAAGGAACATGGGTGGTTTTTAGTCAGTTTTCAGTCAGAGCGGGAAGGGTTACCTATTTGATGATTTCCCACCAAAAAAAAAAAAAAACTGGTGTTCAGGTGCATGCGGTTAGACTAAAAGTCAACCCCGATATAGTTAGGAAAATGTTAGCAAGCGCTGTTAACCTTTTAAGATAGACCTACACTACTGTTATTATCAAACCAAGAGATATAATACACTGCTATTTGGGGTGAATATGTACGCGTTACCCTGTTACCAAAGCTTTGCAATCGACTGGATCACAGCCATTAAGGGTAATGTCGAAAATTTCGCAGTAAATTGCGGGCAGCACCCATAGTCATTTCATGGGAGTTGCTATTACCTCCCCAAGAGTTGGAGTAAATCAACCGTTATCGATAACTAAATTGTGGAACTTTATTGCATTTTATGTCAATGGATAAATTAGGTCCTTACATATGAAATTGGCGTTTTGTACGGGGCCTCCCGTACAAAACGTATTATTATTAAGTCAATATTTTTTTAGTAAAATTTATTTAATTAATCAAAGTATGCACCGTTGTTATTTATACACTTAAGCCATCTCATAGGTAGTTAATTGATCACTTTACTAAAAAAACTATGGGGGCGAGAATCAATAAACTCTTTGAAGTCCGTTTGGACTGCCGCATCGGAGTTGAATTTTTTTACTTGTAAGAAGTTGACCGAATTCCGAAAAAAATAGTAAACTGTTCCAGTTACTGTTCGTTAGTCGGGGCCGCCACCACTGAGCCGCCGCTGCTCTTGTGAGTATGTAAAATGGAGTTAAATAAAATATCTCAATAAATATTTGATACTACTACAGTCAGAATATTAAAACGGACTTGTATAAAAAGTTTGTATCAATAAGTTAACGTATTGCTACGATTGATGTAAATAAAAACAAAATGGCGAATTATTCCGATACAGCGAAACAAATCGTTTTTCAGTTATGGACACCATTTCAGTTACAAGCGATCGGAGATTTTATGTTTCACTAGTTTTTAGTTCTGCTTGTAGCAAACGCTATAATTTGGAAATAGGCTATTTCTTTGTATCGTTTATTGCGAATACAAAAAAAAAAACAGGGATCACCATTTCCAATATTTAACAAAACATAGTGGTTCTTTAAATTTTAGGCTAAATATGGGCCTAGTCAACAGGAGAGCAGTGGTCGCGATGTGCGTGTAGAAATTGAACGCGCCATCGACACGGCCTGTCGTCATCATAAGACGGACGGACGGCTAGCTAGCCCATTACTCACCGTCCACAGGCCCGCGTCTACGGTGGCCGGAAGCCATCATGTGGCCCTCGACGCCCGGAGCGTCTCCCGCGGCGATTGGGACGAGAGGTTCTCTCCCTCTCACGTTCCGCCACCTTCTTCGCTAGCATCACTGCTTCGCAGAAGGAGGCGACCGCGTCCCATTCCTCCTCGCCCTGGACCATGGCTTGCACCATGGCCGGACGCGAGAGATCGCCGCCGCCGATCGCCGCTACGAGAACACGGGCGTTTCCTCTCGCCTGATTCGGTGCAGGTACCGTGTCCGGTGAGAACCAGGTGGAAGGTGAGGGCGCCGTGGCGCCTCTCCAGTCACTCCTCAAAGAGGGGACTTACTGTGCCCTATCTTTACTCAAAACTATTTCAGCATCGCCACAATGCCATGAATTGCACCACCAGCTTCATTTCGTCATTAAATTTGAAGCATCCGTCCCTCAGATGGTTCAAACACGATCATTTATCATCTCTCACACTGACGTCACTGAAAAAATATGGCAAGAACAAATCGGAGGATACAGAACCTTATTGTATGGCATTAGTGTTGGAACAAAAACTTGAAGGAGTAGGGTTGATGATGCAGACACAGATGGAATAAGTGAAACTTCTTATTAATTTTTGAAGAAGTTTTTAATCCTCGAAAGGTTTGTTCTTCAGGAATCACAGGCGTGATGCTTCAGAAGGGAATACAGATCGCCAGTTATGCTGGCAAGCCTATTGCCATCAACTGGGCACAATTTCATATTACGTGATTACTATTGCGACATTCCTGATAGAACAAGCAAATAGTGACCAGACTCCCGACCCGGAAATTGAACCCAGGACTTCTTAAACTTACAAAACGAAACACAAAATTGTTCTTCGATGCCTGGCAAAAATAGCTCGCTATGATGTTTATGTAATTTGTGTAATGAGCCAACGAAGCACAATGTGCACTCGAGTGCTTTATTTCGGTAGGGGAGCAGATTATTAGGTATATACCTACCACAATGCGATCAGAATATGTCTACCTGGTTCACTTGTCATGACCAGATAATGCACAGGATAGAGGTTTAGAAGGAAAAAAGGGAGGCATTAATTTGCCCAGCCGTGGGACGCAAAAATAGGCTAACAAAATAAATGTTTATAATAATAATGCATTTTTTTTTTGGATGGGTACCTAGGTAATCATGAAATAACTCCTCCAGCGGAAGGGAGGGTCAAACTTCTGCAGCTGTATAAAATCCACACATGTTCTTTCTTAGCCATTTGTGTTCCGGGGTCGCTGTTTCTCTCACGAATAAACTGCAGCCACGGATGGGGCATTGTACCTACATATTTGAGTAATTTTTTTTCATTTTTAAATACCTACACACAAAGTTACGCCTAGTTCTCAACAGGGTAGACAAAAGCTACAGAAAACATCTACTACTACCCCCTAGCACACTTATGATTATAAACACCATTGATTTGGAAAACGAAAAAAACATAAATGGAATTTACTCTAGTCGTCTTCAGAGGATCAACCCTGAAAGTTTACCAGTTTAAGGGAGACAATGGTCTTGATTTTGTTTCCTTATAATGCGAGGATTTATTTCGGAAATAAAAGATGGTGGAATGCGCAAGTCGAATTGATGGGAGATTGACCTGTCAGGAAACGATCGAATTGTTTATTTATGTGTCGCTAACGATTCTTCCGCTTTTGGAAATAAATGGGAATCTGGGTGTATTATGTGGATTGAGTACTGGTATTGGTTCTAAGTTAGTCAGCTTCTTCTTCCCAGGTAAAATACTAGGAACTGGTGTTTTCGAGGGACTGTCTTATTTAATTTTCCAATTTATCTTCAAAAATATTTTTTAGTGGAAGGATATATTTCGATGTCACTATCTGCCTAACCTTATCCAGTTGTTGGTTGTCTTCCAGACTTACCGGATTCATATGAATTGCCTACGGCTGATCGTATGGCCTAAATCAGAATCTGTGTGGAACGTACCGTGATTAAATGTGATCCCATCACTGTAATATATCGTAAACCTGTGACAATAGGATCTGTCTGTACTTACATATCTACCATTAAAGTGTGTCCTGTCGTATTGACTATTGAAATGTTACATTTAGCGTGCAATTGTTAGAGGACGCAATTTTGTTTTTGATACAACCCGCTGTTGGTATTTTTAAGAAGTCGTCAATGATTGTTCTAATCGTTGCTAGTGGCTCGTCCTTGAGTTTAAGTACTTTGTCTACGTTCGACCACTTGACCTCTTTTTCTGCCGCTTCAAATACTTGTTTGCTTCTCTCCTGGTACTTTTTCGCGAGGTCTGCAGCGTACTTTGACGGTTGGTACGTTTGCGATTGGTTAACAGGTTTCATAACCTTCGGAGTGGAGTCGCTGATGGGAGGTTTGCAGTTGATAGGGCCTTTCCTTTTGAATTCTGTAGGTCTCAGGCAAACTGCTGGGGACTTTTGCTTATTTGGTTCTTTCAGCCATCTATTCTCCTTATCAATAGATTTTTTAATTTCTAGGTCTAATGTAACCCTGGGTGACAATTTACAGGGGCTTGAACTGGTACTAAGTGTGAAAGATGATGGCAACGTTGTGGAACTGTCCTTAGGTTTCGATGTAGAGGAGGTAGCTGTTGAGCCGACATCCACCGCGTGTTCGAGCTTTACGTCTGGTGGACTTGCTACTTTCCCCTCGAAATACTCCGGTGTAATTAATTTGATTGGTTCATCATATTTTGTTGGGTCTTCACATTTTTTTGATGACACTTTTATTTAGCGTAAAGCCTCAGGAGTGTTGTGAATGCAACATTTTCTGTTTTTTTGTATTCATATGAGTCTGACTTAGCCGCGTCACTAATCTGATTCTTTAACGTTGTTTCAATTTCTTCGTATTTGTTTCCATCAATATTTATATTATTATCTAAGTTTGAATCACATTTATCGCCACTATCTTTTCGTTTTGTTTCCTTTTTACTTTCTTCTGTTATTTCGTCAACAGTCTGTGTAACAACATGAGGGTTAATATCTTTACTATAATAACTCTTACTGGGTCAATTAATGTTGTTGGGCCTAGGTGAAAACAAACACTTTGGTTTGAATTATTGAACGTTAGGATTTAATTTACTGACTTTTGATATTGCTATAACCTCCGCGTCGCCTACGTCGCTGCAAATATTATCTCAGCTGTTAAAGTCTTGCAACTGAAAAGACACAGAGCATTATACAGTGAAACCTGGATAAGTGAGACATCAAGGTACCTGCAAATTTGTCTCACTTATAGAGGTACCGTATTCCATTTGCCTAGTGTCTCAGATATGCGGGTATAAATAAATATCTGTCTAATTTACAGAGGGTTCCATTAATAGAGGTCAGAAAACAGGTTATTTCAGTTATAGAGGTGCGATTAGTAAATAAAATAACGTGTTATGTAAACATTATACGTGAGTTTTAATCTTTATTGGGTTTAAAAAAAAGATAATAAATGTAATACCTAAATGAAAATAATCACACACGTTTTTTTAAAAATAGTACAAATATGAACAAAATTTATTTATAAAAATCTGTAATTTTAGTTTGTCCTTATGAAGCATCAGATGTTATTATCAAATATGTTTTGTTTCACCAATTGATGTCATTTCAAAATAACTGTGCAAAGTTTCATGTGCTTTTACTGCTTCGCGTTTAGAAATTTTTACTTAATTTAGTTCTTCATCATTTTCCAATGAAGAAGAAGAGAAGGCATGAACAATGTCGACACAAATTAGTTAGAGAAAACCGCTGCGAAAAATTTGGAACTTTGACCCCATATATCTTCGTAACTAGGGGGTTCCCAGGCATACCTGGGAACCCCTAGGCCATAGGCATTTTTGTTCTAGGCCATAGCCTAGAACAAAAAAATTATCGCAGTGACGGGGAGAACAAGTGCCTTCGTTAAGGGTACTTTTACACCCTTTATAGCTACCAGAACTTTAGTTCCGGGAAAAGAAATCCAAATGGCGTTTTGAACTTGAATGCTTCGAAATTTAATAAACAGAGAGGGTTGTATTGATGATTTGGTTGGCGTGTATGTATGTACCCCCCATACATGGAACTCAATTTTTTTTTTAAACAATCCTTTACGTGTGGGATGTCTATAGACAGGTATTTAAAATGACAAAGTGGTTTCTAAAATCATTTTTCATCAAAGTCGACCGTTTGAAAGATAGACAGTGACTTACAAAGTGGTAAAATGTGTGTCTCCTCCCACCCTTTACCTTTTAAACTAAGAGAGTGAAAAATCTGACTTAATAAGAACTGCCACTCGGATCGATCTTTAGGTAAAGCTGTGCTTGCCTAGGTCAGTCTGTGGATGGGTGACCGCCCGACTTATCGAGTTTCCTCCGTGCCTCGTGTGGAAATAAAATGTAACGAACGAATTTGGCAAAGACATATAGCTGTAGGTTATTGTCGTATTGTCGCCGCCACCGCAGTTGCAGCTTACGTGGACAATAGGCCATGCCGCATTGCAACCGTCTACAAACCTCCATTTTGATCCGATGACTGCCAATCAACAAGAGGCCTTATGAATATTGTGACTAAATTCACATTTCAACATTATATTATCCTTTACCCAATACTCCAGTATAGTCAGCTTCCAATTTTAAGCTCTGTTTTATGCTCCAAGTTTGAAAACGCCTCAACTTGTTTTCGGTACAAACTCAAAGGATTGACGGCTCAAAGCCAATCTTAAAACTAGCTCGATAAGACCAAGTAATTGAGGACTTATCAAGACAAGACAAACAGTCGTTATCACCCGACAGCCCGACGAAATCGACTTACAAAGTAATTAAAACGAGATTGTCAACTAATAACACTTTTAACTCAATTCCCGAATACTTGGGAACGTAAACAATTTAATTTCGGCTTGAGTAGACGAGAGGCTTTTTGTTGGGGTATTTTTTAGGGTTCCGTACCCATAGGGTATTAACGGGACCCTATTACTAAGACTTATTCGCTGTTCGTCCGTCCGTATGTATGTCACCAGGCTGTATCTCAAGAACCGCGATAGTAAGAGAGTTGAAATTTTCACAAAAAGTGTATTTCTGTTGCCGCTATAACAACAAGTACTAAAATCAAAATAAAATAAATATTTAAGGGACGCTCGCATACAAATAATGCAATTTTTTGCTTCAATGCTCGATATCAATAATGGTAACAGGTAAACAACTGAAATATTCACAAAATACTCACTTATATTTTTACTTTATAATATTTAAGCCCCCATCCCGTCGGGGCTGTGGGTTGTTCGAAACCTCGGCGCAAGGGCTAAGAAGGAACATGGGTGGTTTTTAGTCAGTATAAGTCTGACACTCCCTTTCGCTCTGCCCAGAGCGGGAGGGGTTATTTGATGATTTCCCACACTAAAAAAAAAAGGGGGGCTCCCATACAACAGACATGATTTTTTTTGCCGTTTTCATAGATAATGGTATGGAAGCCTTCATGAGCGAGTCCGACTCGAACTTGGCAGGTCTTTTTATCGTTAGAATCGGCTACAACTACTTACATCAAATAGCGCGCACACGAGTGACCAAAAATCTGCAATATCATTTTGCCTAGTTTTATTCCCGGGGTAAGTAGCGGGCAGTTTTTCAGCGGGGTAAGCAGAGGAGCTCGTGGCTTAATAAGAACTGCCACTCGGGTCGATCTTAAGGTAAAGCTGTGCTTGCCTAGGTCGGTCTGTGGATGGGTGACCGCCCGACATACCGAGTTTCCTCCGTGCCTCGGAAAGCACGTTTAGCTGGTGGTCCCGGCTGCCATATATAGATCTTTGGCAGTCGTTACAGGTAGTCAGTGACCTGAAATTCTGACATCCAGTCTTACCAAAGAGTATCGTATTACCTAGTATTAACTGGGTTGTGGAGGTCAGATAGGCAGTCGCTCCATGTAAAATACTGGTACTCAGCTGCATCCGGTTAGACTGGAAGCCGACCCCAACATAGTTGGGAAAAGGCTAGGCAGATGATGAAGTAGCGGGCAGTTTTCTGCTGTCTGACAGTAAAAAGAGACGAAAAGTACCGTATGTAAGTATGATGATAATAATGGTTGAAAACAATAAACTCGCCTCCTGGGACTACCTACATGGGATTTAAATATAACTTGAGAAATGTGGGTGTTCTATTAGGTACACATCTGCCTAACCCTTCGGGGATTAACGGCGTAATATTAACATGATGTTATGAAAAGTACAGTACACCTTTTTTTTTTTTTTTTTTTTGGGGGGTGGGAAATCATCAAATAACCCCTCCCGCTCTTGGGCAGAGCGAAAGGGACTGTCAGACTTCTACTGACTAAAAACCACCCATGTTCCTTCTTCGCCCTTCATGTCGAGGCCGCGGTATCCCTTGCGGACAACCCGCAGCCTCGACAGAAGTACAGTACACCTAGAGTGCCCTGAATAGCGAGGAAATCAACGAACTAACCGCACAAAAAGTGCCATGGCGCATCAACGTGCACAGGGATTTTAGTCTGCGGTGAGCTCTCGAGTGCACCGTGGACAAATGTTCGCACACCATGTGCATTAAGGCAAATTCAAACCATTTATTCCATTAAGCTTTAAAAGGCATTTTTAAGAAATATAATTTAATATATGTAGTTGCTCATTCGCAAAGATAGATTAGTATGGAGAAGAATGGGCTAAAAACTCCATAGTTCCTCTTATAAAATGCTTTACAATATTTACGTTGAAATATAACTGGGCTCTGCAATCACAGGATACCTAAATGTCAAGATACAACAACGCGACAGGCCCAGATTCAGATTGCCGGTGGCCGAATGAGCTGGACTCTTTCTTAATGGATAACCTGGAATCGCATGACGAATGAGAAAAGGGAGGCCTTTGCCCTGCAGTGGAACAATATAGAATAGGGTATTTCACCAAAAAATCTAATTAGTCTGTCTGTTAGATGACCGAAAAATTTTGGATACGTGTTTTTTGTTTTATCAAGATCATGCATGAGTGACTTCAATTTCAGGGTAAAAAACGTTCTATGTCTGAGACCGTCACACTTCTCTTTTTTTTTAGGTGTGGAAAATCATCAAATAACCCCCCCGCTCTGCCTTTTCCTTGTAAGCCTTTGTGCCGAGGGCGCGGTATCTCTTTCGAACAACCCGCAGCATACACGACTTCAACTTTTGTTTACGTGAAAAAAGAAGAAAACGTGTTCATTATTTTTTGTAAATCTATCTAACGGACTAATTAGATTTTTTTGGTGAAATACTCGTTCGTAGGGTATATATCGCCAATCAATACATGTAATCAGTTTTTTTTAGCATTAGTAATTTTAGTCCTCCGATGATAAAAGTATCTCGTCTACCGAACCCTTAGGAGTTACAAAATTAGTTTGTTAACAAAATCACAGTTTGATGTTTTGAAACTGGCCGACTGTTTGTTCATATTGTTATTGTGCACCTCGGAAAATAATCGGGGCTTTGAATGAGGGTCGAGAATTTGAACCGGGTTGAGTCGGGTCCGGAATCCTTTGGGATGCAGAGATAAGATGACTGAAATTAAGAGGGATGTAACGAGTTAGCGTGTGTGGTTTCATACAATTTCGCTGTCTGAGATTGTGACCTGTTTATTCAATTAGATAGTTTAATTTACTAATGGAATTCTGACCAACGACCAATTCTGACTGCCTCGTTGGCCTAGTGTTAGAAAGTGCGACTGCTGAACATAAGGTAATGGGTTCGATAACCAGGTCGGGCAAAGCGTTATTGGGTTTTTTCGTCAGGAATTTCTCAGTAGCAGCCACTAAGTCTGGATTTGTGCCCGGTTGATGGCAATAGGCTCGCCCCCTATTACATGGAAGTTAAGCGTAAATGGCGACATGTCGGTGTATTATTAGGGAGATAGACGTCTATCTAATCCTTCAGAGATTACAGGCGTGATGTTTAGTATGTTAAATGCTGACCATCTTCGATCTAATCTGGCTTTGATTTGCTTTCTTAGGGTTCCGTTCCTCAAAAGGAAAAAACGGATCCCTTATAGGATCACCCGTGTGTCTGTCTGTCCGTCCATTCCCCCCCCCTTATCTTCGAAACTATTGAGACTAAAATTAAAAAAAAAATCGGAAGTTAGTACAACACTTATAGATTACAGGAAAACCTATAAGAAGTCTATGGTGCTAAAATAACATGGAAAATCTCTCAATACTACAATGTTAAGGAACCCTTCATGTGCAAGTCCAACTTGCATTTGGCCAGTTTTTAATTATCAAATTTACTTTTGGTCTTAAACTTAATTTTATAAAGGACATCCAAATTATTTAGATATTATTATTATGTCAGTAATTCGAGTGCTGCTTGCTCGAACAACTTATACCATTATCACATGGATAGATTTATGTCTCGCTGTATTTTCATTTTCGTATAAAATTGAAAAACACAGACACAATTTTCAGTTTCATGATCAATTAACAAAAAACATATTGGATTTTTTTCGCAATAAATAAAGAACAATAATGTCAACAAAACACCGTGTAAAAAACAATGCGTCAGCCGAAACTTTACGTTTTTATGACGTTTAAAAGCGTCAGGTGTTTCGTCGGCCCGTCCATTATTTATAGGGCGCCCGTCGGCCTGAGAGCATTAAGTGTCTGTAATAATTGATGAGCGCATATGTGCGCTAGTGTATACAGAGCCGTTAGACATGAGTACATGAATAATACTAGCAGTTCCGCCGCGAACTAAGCGACTTTTTTGTCGCAGATGTATGTCGTCGTCAGTCGCTGCGGCAGACTTTGGAGGAGATGGGTGGATGAGCTGGCTAAAATCAACGACCAAATTCACATTGAGCCTGGATTGGAAGAACTGAAAGTCATGAGCAGAGACTGCGGGTTGTTCGCAAGAGATACCACGGCCTCGTCATGAAGGGCTAAGAAGGACCATGGGTGGTTTTTAGTCAGTAGAAGTCTGACACTCCCTTTCGCTCTTCCCAAGAGCGGGAGGGATTATTTGATGATTTACCGCCCGCGCCCGCCAAAAAAAAAAATAGAGTACTCTGCTCAGCAGTGTAACAGCAACGATCGTTTTCACGAAACGTGAAGACTAAGAGGAATCTTTTTGCAGGTGCTTGAAGGTTTTCCCAGGAAAATGGGGAACAGATTGTAAAGTTTTTAGTCCCCTATAGAAAACTGAAAGTCCTGCCACCAGGCGGGTGTTATATCTATTGTGCTACTGCCCGACTGGTGTTATTTGGTATTATTATATCGTCTTACAAAGATTGAAATTAAATTTTCATTTGTGTCATAGATGGCACTGAAGTACTTTTTGTAGTGTCGCTAGATGCGCTTTTTTTATTTTGGGGGGTGGGAAAATCATCAAATGAAGGGGTCATTTGATGATTTTCCCAACCCCCCACCCCCCACCCCCACCCGCTCTTGGGCAGAGCAAAAGGTAGTGTCAGACTTCTACTGACTAAAAACCACCCATGTTTCTTCTTGGCCCTTCATGTCGATGCCGCGGTATCTCTTGCGAACAACCCGCAGCCCCGACGGGAACGCTACATGCGCCTTACGACGAAAAAGCCGGAAAGATACCCGTTTCTTTCGTAATTTTCCGTCTAAACGTTTTTTTTTTTTTTTTTGCTAGCCTACTCTGTCCCACTCCAGGGCAAAGTTAAAAAAAAAAACGTTTAAAACGGAAAAATACGAAAGAAAGGAATCTTTCCGTTTCTTTCAGTTTTTTGGAAAAATACATGAAAATACCGGCCAATGTTCTTGAATCTGTCGATAGAAACATTGAAAAACAAAAAAAAATTGTAACTTTCGTCATTTTCAACGCTAGATACGATGTGACAGCAAGAAAAATAAAGTTAAGTCGATTGAGACATGATTGTTTATTTTTTTGCTGTCTTTAGTTGGATCGCTAAAGTTCAAAGACAGCTTAATCTAAGTGTCTATTTCTATGGGTTCTTAAGGTAACCCCATATTAAATGCATATGTGTGACAAATCTTATCCTAACCAGTTCAGTCATCTAGGCGTGATAGTGTTATAAAGATTGTTCAAAAACGTTGTAACTAAAATATTAGTGTGACATAACATCACGTCTCTAATTCCCGAAGGGTAAGGCAGTAATAGTACACCTACAATTCCACCACTTATTTTAAAGTCCCTTATAATGAGGTAAAACTGTTGCCATCATCCGGGCACATTCAGATTCAGACTACGTGGCTACTACTGAGTTTCATACGCAAAAGAAACTCAACAATAGGCTAGTTGATAAGGCTGCGGGTTGTTCGCAAGAGATACCGCGGCCTCGACATGAAGGGCTAAGAAGGAACATGGGTGGTTTTTAGTCAGTAGAAGTCTGACACTCCCATTCGCTCTGCCCAAGAGCGGGAGGGGTTATTTGATGATTTTCCACCCACCATAAAAAAAAGGCTAGTTGACAAAAAAATCTAATTAGTCCGTCAGATAGATTTCCAAAAAATATTGGCCACATATAAGACGACACAGTGCTTTAAAAAGTCGTGTGACGTCACAACGCAGTACATATTTTACCACGTAGTGACGTCACAAGCCCCCACTCATGATCTTTGAAGCGTTTTATCTTTGTCATTTTTAATTAACTAGCTGATGCCCGCGGCTTCACCCGCGTGGATGTCGGTCAAATTATATACTAAAACCTTCCTCTTGAATCACTCTATCTATTAAAAGAAACCGCATCAAAATCCGTTGCGTAGTTTTAAAGATTTAAGCATACATAGGGATATAGGGACAGAGAAAGGTAGGTAGTGATTTGTTAAAACAAAAAACACGTATCCAATATTTTTCGATAATCTAGCTAACGGACTAAACAGAATCATATATTTTATTTTTATAGTCAGGAAACATCCCTATACTTTGCACAACCTGCAAATCGAACCCATGACCACATCATCAGTAGTCGCGCTTGCGACCACTGTACCAACGTGGCATTATTAAGATTCCACACTAATCCAGAATCTATTGCCCAATCGTGCACAAAGCTAGGCTTTTCAACCATAAAAGGATGCCGATCACATTTTGCACTTGAATTTACTTAAAAGCTTAAGTTTAATAGGAAAATTCCTTTCCGTCTATTTCCATGTTCATTCCGCACGTTCGATTGGATGCCAATGGGTTCGTTTAATTTTTCTTCTGAATGGAGCCCTGTGCAATGGCAGTTGATGTAATTGCTTGGATTTTAAATAACAAATAAATTCAATAGATGGTTATAAACGATGTTAATGTGTTTTTGTTGTTGATTTTTTTTTGTTTACACTTTGGGACAAATTAAACAGCTCACTTTAAATTTGTTTTAGAAGGTGACTTTTAGAAAGCTTCCTAAATATACCTAAGTCGACTTAATTTACAAAAACACTTGAAATAGAAAAAAAAGTTTAATGATGAAAAGCAATAAAAAGTAATAAGTAAGTAAGTAAATAAAAGAAGGCGAAGTCAGGCGTCGGGGCTGCGGGTTGCTCGCAAGAGATACTGCGGCCTCGACATGAAGGGCTAAGAAGGAACATGGGTGGTTTTTAGTCAGTAGAAGTCTGACACTCTCTTTAGCTCTGCCCAAGAGCGGGAGGGGTTATTTGATGATTTTCCACCCGCCAAAAAAAAAAATAGGCGTCGCGGCAGACCTCTTAGAAGATGGCGGGATGATCGGGACAAAACTAGTGACCAGTGGTCCACATTGACTTCAGATCGAAACAAGTGGAAGTCATGGGGAGAGGCCTTTGCCCAGTAGTGGGATGAAGCAGGCTAACAGTATCAGTAAGTAGGTGATGAAAACAAGCAACAAGTAACACAATATAACAAAAAGGCGATATTTTGATGTCATTATTTTAACATAACATAACATAATATCACGCCTGTAATCCCCGAAGGGTTATTCAGAGGTGTACCTAATACTACCTACACCCACATTTTTCGCCAGTAATGTTTAAGTCCCATGTAATAAGGGGCGAGGCTATTGCCATCAACCGGGCACAAATCCAGACTCCGTGGCTGTTACTGATAAATTCCTGATGGAAAAAGCCAATAACACTTTGACCGACCCGGGAATCGAACCCAGGACCTCATGCTCAGCAGTCGCGCTTGCGACCACTAGACCAACGAGGCAGTTATTATGAATTATTTTATAAGTTTGTATTTTAAAAATTTAGAAGTTACAAGCAATTTGATTATTTCTATATTGAAGTGGAGGATTAGCCATTGTTAATTTTCTGTTTGATGAGAACCCCATAGGTTTATTGGTAACTTTCAATCACTTTTAAAATGATTAGTAGATTTTGACCGTATAGAAGTGGTACTGTGTACCTAAGCTGTGTAACGGTGACTTTAATGTGCGATTTTATTGTCTGAATTAGCTATCTAGATTAGATCCACGGTCAAACGGAGCATACCGGACTAAACTGGCCTCGGAATCTGCGGACACGAAAGTTTGACGGACATTATCTGTCAAAGTTCGGAGTTAAGTCCGCTGTGTTCGACCATGCCTTTGCAGTTCTCATTAAGTCAACCAAAATAGTGCAAGTCTCGATATTTATTTTTAAATTTTCTGCTTCTTATTTTAATTTCAATAACCCAAACCAAAAATCCAATATACAGTCGAAAATAACAATCCGTACGAGGCAAAGAGTCGTGAATAAACAAAGCCGGTTGGTACCTATTTGAAACCGTTCGGCCACAAGCCTACAAAGAAGTCGGCTGAAAATATTGTCCGGTTGAAAGCCGCAAAGCACTCGGTAATCTCCGGTTAAAACTGGGTGAGCGCCGGCGATTTATGAGAGAACCGGACTAGTGGGTATTATTTAAATGTTTTTTTTTCGTTGGAACATAGATAGTAAAATGCGCGGCTGTTTTTTTTGGTCGGAAGTGGAATGTATTGTGTAAAACAATTGTTTGAAAGAATGCGTGTTAGCTGGAATCTACTAATTTAGGTTTTGTTTTGTACTTATTAAATACCGATTTTTAATTTAATTATAAACATTTCGTCATGCCCGTAGTCGCTCGCTTGTAATCGGTTGACCTTCAAGTTACAACGTGCTTGCCTGGGTTAGTGGATGGGAGACCACCCAGGACATACCGAGTTTTCTCCGTGCTTCGGAAAGTACGTTAAGTCATTGTTTCCAGCTGCCATATATAGGTCTGACAGTAGTTACAGGTAGTAGTCAGTGGCCTGAAAGCCTTTTTTTTATGGTGGGTGGAAAATCATCAAATAACCCCTCCCGCTCTTGGGCAGAGCGGAAGGGAGTGTCAGACTTTTACTGACTAAAAACCACCCATGTTCCTTCTTAGCCCTTCATGTCGAGGCCGCGGTATCTCTTGCGAACACCCCGCAGCCCCGACGGGGGCCTGAAAGCCTTACAACCGGTCTTACCAAAGGGTAATGTAATACCCAGTACTTACTTGGTTGTGGTGGTTAGACGGGCAGTCGCTCCATGTAGAATACTGGTATTCAGCTACATTTGGTTAGACTGGTAGTCAACCCCAACACTGTTGGGCAGATGATGATGATCATGCTTGTAATCCCCTTTCGGTTAGGCACAGATAAGAATATAATTATATAAGGAGTAAAAGTACATTTTTTTTTTGGGGGGTTGGGAAATCATCAAATAACCCCTCCCGCTCTTGGGCAAAGCGAAAAGGAGTGTCAGACTTCTCCTGACCAAAAACCACCCATGTTTCTTTCTTAGCCCTTTATGTCGAGGCCGTGGTATCTCTTGCGAACAACCCGCAGCCCCGACGGTGTAAAAGTACCCTTATTGCTAACGAAGGGCACTTGTTCTCCCCAGTACTGCGATGATTTTTTTTTTCTAAAACATACCTGAATATACTGGGAACCTCCTAGTTACGGAGATATTGGGGGTCAAAGTTCCAAATTTTTTACAGCTGTTTTTGTAAATACTAGTTTTTCAGGTTATAACTTTACTTAAATTACCTCCATGACCCGTTTACTATTCAAAGCATCCACTAGCACATTGTTTTAGCACAGTGCTACATTGAGTTTTACCGTAAAATGTGATTTTTGACCAAAAAAAAAAAGTCGTTTGTCAGCAAAAAATTTTGCGCAGGGGTACTTTGTTTGATGTACAGAATGCTTGGTTGACGGCTGTGTGATGGGTATAATAATTTACACCCTGTATACAGAAAGTACAGTAACCTACGGAAATGTACCGACTTAAGGTATTTTTTATTTCTTTTAGAAATATAGAATATTTTTATTTCTTTTTTTCGTAAAAACCTTACGCACTGTAACGACTGGCGGAATACTATGATGTTTTAAAAAACGTTTCATTTTAAAATTGCAATTTTTTCTCATACCTTTTGTATGCATGTGGAAATGGATACGGTTTTCATTGGGTTTGTTGATCCACTCCAGGTTTGTGGTTTTATATGCAATCATGGATAGCGGAGCTACTAGAAAATAAAACTTTTAAACTTTTATTTCAGCATTCTGGGTGTGTCAAAAGACAAGACAGGTTTCGAAAAACCACACTGCCTTCAAAAACGGGCATAGTGCAACACGGCTGGCCGGGTCTCACCAGCCGCTGGGAAAAAGACTCCACACCATGGTTGAAGAGTGAAGCAGAGGTAACTAAGTCCCATGTAAAACAGGACGAGTTATTGCTTTCTACCAGCCACAAATCGGGACTCAACTGCGGCTGCTACTGAAATATTCCTGATGATGATGATTGCCAGACCTGGGAATTCAACCCAGGACTTAATACTCAGCAGTAGCGCTGGCAACCAGTCCCACATACTTGTTAGTTTTTGGTCATCTCTGGCCTATCACCCAACGCCACTAAATCATCATGTCAGCATTTTCTAGTCCCCTGCCACCAACTGTGTGACGATGGTCGATTCAAAATGTGAAGGTTATTTTCTCCTCAATTAAAATAAATAACCCGTAAAGAAAATACATTAAACAAACTTCCTTATCTTGCAATTTCCACAAACAAAGCTAATTTTCTTGTAAGTTTCCCTTCGCAATCAATTTAAAATGTTCAATTTCACAGTACATTTGCATTGTCTCAGTTAGATGTTGTCTAGTCATGTCGAGTGCTAACTGCAATTTACCAGATAAAACTGGATGGAACCGGTTTAAAGCACTTCGCTGGAATTTTCTTTTGTTGCATGTAATTTTGTAACAGTATTTTTTTTGTTTGTTTTGCGAATTGGAGAGTTACAAGGTACTCGCTAAATGAACAATTCTCTTTGAAAATATTTAAGTTGGAGAGTAAAATGTGTGGTGAGAATACTAAATGATTTAGGTACACATTTAAATTAGGTAGACTGTATAATGTTAATGTTTGGTTGTTTGTTTCAGTTTTAAGTTTAGTTAAGATTGAAATGAACAACACTAATTACAAGAAAAAAACAATATTAACAAACAAGTACAGAAAAACACAACTTTCGAAATAATTTCATCTTATCAATAAAGACGCAGCAGACAATCAGACATTGATTTTTATAAACTAAGGCAAGACTTTGTAGAGTTTCTACCACAATAGAATCCTCACTCCCAGGCTCAACCATTTAATTGAACCACGGAGATCGTAAAGAAAAATAATTTCTTCAAATCAGAAGTATGAAAAGAGCTTGTCTACAACAGAACAATGAAATTCTTGATTACAGACAACCGAGCACAGATATTAATTATAGCTTTTTTATGTTGGAAAGCCTATGGGCAACTACAGTACTTTCACAAGTTATTATGCCTTGTGACTGTGACTGTAGCTTAGGAGTGCAATACGTCGTCCCGGGGGTTGCTGCGTCGAGTTGCGCGTCGCCGGATGTCTGCGGCGGCGAGTGCTGTGGGTGTGGGGGCGCGCGGCGGCGCGTGCCGTGGCGGTGGGTGCGCGGGGCTCCGGGTCGCGGGGCGGTGGTTGCGCGTTGCGGCGTGCATTCGTTGTTCCGTAGTGATGGGCGGAGGATAAATTCTCGGTGGATAAAAACTCGAGTATTTATCAGAAATGGATAAATACTCGTTATTACTCGTTTTTATCGGATATTTACTTAAAATGATGGATAAATATTATTTTTGCGCATGGGTTGGTTTTTCGTATTGAATGGCTAGTATATTTAGTTGGGCTTTCCAAAACATTACATTAAAATTACGTTATTTGGAAAACAGTAACGAAATCAGCCCTTTAACCTGGTGGAAAGGAATATGTTCTACGACAAAGTTAAAGAGCGTGAAAGTTAAGGCAGACAGGGACAGTTATGATGAAGATGTTCCATCACCATGTCCAGTACAGACAAATACTGATGAAGAATCAGTGGATTTGAGAGAATCAAGAAGCGTGTTCCAGTTTGTGAATTGATGAATTCTAATAATGATGAACAAGCATCTTATAGTGATAGTAATTGATTTCAGAAAAACATAATTATGATTATAGTGATTGACTGGATTCATGATTGTAGTAAACAAACTTCTCATATAGACGACATATTCATAATTGTAGTGAAAACTAAGATTTTGTTATTGTTAAAGTGAGTAAAGTAGCGCACTACTTATCTATATTTTCATATTATGTTGACAGTTTTTGACGAAAAAGATTTCGATGCTTATGGTCTTTGGGGGGGTGTGAGGAACAGGGTGTAAAGTTCCTCATCCCCAATAGAAAAGGGAGGATCCTCCGACCAGACGGGTGTTGTGTCTGGTGGGCTAACTGCCCGACAACTGTAAGTCGGGATTTTCTATATAGGCTAATGTCGCGGATAACTTTGATAGCGCGATGTAGGATTTGTCATTTTAGTTCTCATGTGTTGCGATAGATGTCGTTGTCGCCACATCACTCCCCTCCGAAACCGGAGGTCGATAGCAGGTTGAGTCTTGATGCTTGCCAGGCCAGTGGAAGGTTCCAGTGAGTCGGAACCGAATGCCGCATAGTTCACGGTGAGTCGGAACTGTCTGCGGTGATGCCCCAGTGAGTCGGGGTGATGCTGCATTATGCTCCAGTGAGTCTCTGCTTGCTGACCGGCCGAAGTGCAGTGTGCTGTGCCAAGGTCGCTGATGTGGCTGAGGATGATGACCAGGTATGCGCTTCCGCTGCAAGCTGGGGGTCAGGATACCCGATGAAGCTGTGGTTGCTGGGTGGCGGTATGACTCGCTGCTCGAAGGCTTGAGGAAGTGATGATGACGTTTGTAGTAGCGGCACGAAGGCTGCGCTGACTGATGTCTATACATATGTGTATACTTATATATGTCGGGCAGTTAGCCCACCAGACAACACCTGTCTGGTCGGAGGATCCTCCCTTTTCTATAGGGGATGAGGAACTTTACACCCATTTCCTCATACCCCCCAAACTGGTGACCCCGAGCACGAACGTCAGCGCAGCCTTCGTGCCGCTACTACAAACGTCATCATCACTTCCTCAAGCCTTCGAGCAGCGAGTCATACCGCCATCCAGCAACCACGGCTTCATCGGGTATCCTGACCCCCAGCTTGCAGCGGAAGCGCATACCTGGTCCTCAGCCTCATCAGCGACCTTGGCACAGCACACTGCACTTCGGCCGGTCAGCAAGCAGAGACGCACTTCTCTCCTGGTCAACGCAGCAGCCAGCCACTACGCAGCACTGCATCACTGTACATACTATGCAGCAGCAGCATCACCCCGACACACTGGGGCATCACCGCAGTCAGTTTCGACTCACCGAAAACTATGCGGCATTCGGTTCCAACTCACTAAAACCTCCCACTGGCTTGGCAAGGATCAAGACTCAACCTGCTATCGACCTCCAGTCTTGGAGGGGAGCGATGTGGCGACAGCGACATCTATCGCAACACATGAGAACTAATTGGCTAATCCTACATCACGCTATAAACATAAACCGCGACATTAGCCAATATAGAAAATCCCGACTTACATATGTCGGGTAGTTAGCCCACCAGACACAACACACGTCTGGTCGGAGGATCCTTCCTTTTCTATGGAGGATGAGGAACTTTACCCCCTGTTCCTCATACCCTCCAAATATATAACAATTATTTAAGTATCTCACAAAATACGTATATTTTTTTCTGATTTGGATATAGTGATTGGCGAACATTTTCATGATTGGGTGAAATCATTGTTAATAACGGCTTTTCATAATTGTTAAAGTGATTAATAAAGTACGATACATATCAATTTTTCAGGATTTCATTTATTTCAATTCTTTTGTTTGTAAATTGATAAAATTTATGTTACAAAAAATGGAGATAGTATTTATCCGCTGTTTTGGATAAATACTCAAGTAAAAACGGACATTTATGAGTATTTATCCATTTTGAGTATTTATCCGGATACAATCCCAACACTATTGTTCCGTGATTTGGAGTCTCGTACATTCGTTGTTGCGGTGTGCGTCGCTGCGTGCTTTCGTGCTCGCAGTGTTCGTTGTTGCGGGCATTCGGCGGCGTGTGATTCGGCGTGGTGGCTTTCGGGATGACGTATTGCACTCGTAGTTTAGTTTTATGAATTGTTCTTCTGACATTCAAAAGTACCTGGTAATGGTTTATTTGAAATAAATGCTTTGACTTTGACTTTGACTTTGACTATGAATGATTCATAAAAACTGCTACTAAGACCTGTCTAAGGTTTGATTCCCAGGTCGAGAAAATATGTATGGCTTTTTTCATTACAGACAGATCGAGTGCGATTGGTTAGTAACAATATAACTTAGCCTATGTTAGTACTCAAGTAAACAAACAATGAAGACGATACAGTGCCTTGAAAACTCGGGTGACGTCATATTCTAAGACATTAGTATGACATTTTTTACCGGTGAGTGACATCACAACCCCCCACTCAAATCTATGAAGCGTTTTATCTTCGTCAATTTTTATTTTATTGATTTGATTAAACAAAAAACACGTATCCAATATTTTTCGATAAACTAACAGACGGACTGATTAGAATCATATTTTTTTAGTCAGGAAACATCCCTATTGGATTACAAACTAAAAATTTTAATACAAACAATAAACAACCTAGACCAGAGTTTATATCCTTTTTCTTTACAACGTCCCACAATTTTTAATTACATCTACAGTACTATTACGTACACCTTTGCGTAACCCACCAGGGGTTACGGGCATGAGGTCATGTTAGCGTCTACAATAAGCGTTAAATTGAACCACAAAGAATACACGTAGGCTAGACTAACGCACATGGAAGGGGCCTGCAAGGGCCGACGCCAGTCGGGGCTGCGGGTTGTTCGCAAGAGATACCGAGGCCTCGACATAAAGGGCTAAGAAGGAACATGGGTGGTTTTTAGTCAGTAGAAGTCTGACACTCCCTTTCGCTCTGCCCAAGAGCGGGAGGGGTTATTTGATGATTTTCCACCCGCCAAAAAAAAGGTTAGACTACCGCCTACAGATATAAAAACCCGCAGCGATAATTAAAACATCTATACGAAATAGAAACCGAAAAAATCAAAATACGCCTGAATAGTCCGAGATTGAATTTCTCATCTTCCCGGCGGGCCGTGGAAATTATTATGTCGCTTGCAGTGCCCCATCTTCGTCCCAGTCGATTGCTCAATTTATCAATACAGCTTTCCCCCTTCATAGACTAGAGAATAGCGTTTGTGTTCGCAGATAAGACATACCTACAGTTATCGGCGTTATCGAAATTTGTAACTAGTTTGTAAATCCCTAAATAGACTCCGAACCCAAGTCGCCCGTAGCAAAGACAATCTCTGAAGATGGGGCTTCATGGGAGGCTCATCTAAAGTGTGTATGTGGCGAGTCTTCACAAACAATGAATTTTGGGCCAATTATATTTAATGAAATTTTCGTGATGTCACGTTAAGAAGAAGTACTTCGTAAGTTTTTATCCAAGAAAGGTTCATAAACATTTAACAATGTTAGAGCTTTGTCTGTGTCCCCATATGTATATCTTGTTGGTCAGGTTCACTAATAAAACTCGCCTAAGCATGCCATAGACGACAATTTCTGCCTACTTCCACATCTGCAACCACTGACTCAGCCAGATCGGTCGACCGCGCATTTATTTGGAGCCCCAGACTGTATCACTTACGTCAGATTGACTCGTCTCTCGCCGCTAAGGTATTGGTGACTACCGTGTTTTATTGTGACGGTTACAGACTTAATGAGGCGGGTTTGAAGATGCATTTTGTTTTGTTCTTTTCCTGTTGTTAAGGCCCAGTCATTATTCGGGCCCACTCATATACCTACATATTAATTTTGCTCGAAGTTTGAAAAAATTAACACATTCTTCTTCTCCTTCTATTTGTGTCGATTCTACTTCCATACTATACGGTTTGTGCCCAGTAGGTAGCCACGTTTATTGTAGCGGCAGAGGCGCTGTTCAGGCCGCCAAGGTTGCATGTATAAGGACATCTGGGATACTCCAGCAGGTGGGGCATTGTTTGATCCGGAGCGCCGCATTCGCACTCGGTGTTCACACTTTGCCAGGTTATGTTTGTAGCGGCCCACTTGGGTGCGCAATCGATTTAGGGCTTTCCAAATAGGCCACTGCAGTTCACTGCCGGGAGCCAGGTGCTCTTGGGGCTTCAAGAAGTCGTGAGGTGCTGGGCATCTTTCTTGCCATAGCTTGCTGCGTACTTTAGATTAAGACATGGTGGGAGGAGCCTAGACACATGCATGCATTAATATTATGTCTGAAATCGCCAATCCACCTTTAGCAAGCGTGCTAATTAATGCTCTTGATTGATCTGTATAATAAGAGGCCTTACAATAGGAGTCTAGTACCTAAGTATTATTTGTGTTGTATAACAAACAAATCAACGAACTCCGAATAGTTACTACCTAAGGACAACTAGAAAACTCATGTTAGGGGTTGGCCCCTGAAATGAAATTCACATAAATTCTAATGAAACAACCCACTTTTGGTTAGTTTAATTTCAATTTGCACCATAAATGAAGAGAAAATCTTTATTAGTTCCACCTAACCTTCCCCAAAAAGGTCCCTGACTACATTAAGCCGAACTGTACCTATAACTGGGCCAGTAAAGATTTAATTTACCCTTAAAATCGGCATGATACCCATCTATGTCGTGGTCTTGACCACAAAAACGTTTTGGGTTCATCCCTACGGGTTTAGTAGCTTGACGTAATATTAAAATGTAGGTAAATTAACCTGACACTGGATCGAGAACGTTCCAAATATCGTCACGTGTTTTGAGAGGATTACAGGATTGGTTGATGTTAATTTTTGAACTGGATAATAATTTTGGGAATTAAAGAGTTAGATATTTTTCGCGAGGAGTTAAAAGGAACCGCTTCAGTTGTTTTATCGGATTAGTATACTGGAGAGTTTTCTTGTGCACGAGTGCGAATTTCTCTAACAAATACAAAAAAAAAACCCCGATGGTAAAAACACTTTTCCCGACACGGGAATCAAACCCTGGACCTTAAGCTCAACAGATTAATTTACGACCACTGGACCAATCCAATAAATAATAAAACAATATTTTTATATGTATAATGTAATCTACTTATTACTTTATGCTATAACCATTAAGTACAATTAACAATATATATTGTTTAGGGAGCATTAACAGCTCGCATTAATTAAAATTAATAAATGTCCGATCCATTTGGACTTCCAACGAGGTTTAATCCAATAAACAGCAATTCGATGTATCCATTTATATCCAGTATTCACCAGTATCTAATATCATTTATTTGCACTATAGTACAGTCGAATAATCTATTGGGTTTTCAGACAGCTAACTTACAACTACAAACTAACAACTTTAAAGTACTATTGTGAGGGTGCTGACTATAGTAAATTCTTTTGCACCAGTGCTTTTAATCTATTTTTATGGTTTGTGGTTTTTTTTTTGCGGGTGGAAAAAACGGAGATATTGGGGGTCAAAGTTCCAAATTTTTCACAGTTTTTTAGGGTTCCGTAGTCAACTAGGAACCCTTATAGTTTCGCCATGTCTGTCTGTCTGTCTGTCTGTCTGTCCGTCCTCGCTTAATCTCTGTGACCGTTAGCACTAGAAAGCTGAAATTTGGGACCAATATGTGTATCAATCACGCCGACAAAGTGCTAAAATAAAAATTGGAAAAAAATGTTTTATTAGGGTAGCCCCCCTATATGTAAAGTGGGAAGTGTTTTTTTTTTTAATTTTAACCCTAATGTGTGATATATTGTTGGAAAGGTATTTAAAAATGAATAGGGGTTTACTAAAATCATTTTTTGATAATGTCAATAATTTCGGAAATAATCGCTCCAAAAGTAAAAAACAAAGCGTCCCCCCCCCTCTAACTTTTGAACCATAAGTTTAGAAAATACGAAAAAAATCTGAAAAGTAGAACTTTATAAGGACTTTCTAGGAAAATTATTTTGAACTTGGATGGAAACAACAGATGGAAACTGCAGTTAACCAATATAATTTGGTCCCTGAATCGTATGAGCGCCTATACAATCCAGAGGTCAAGTTTCATTTGCCCGTATTTTTTTTTTAACTTCGTTTACATAATATTTTATTATCTACGGAACCCTACACTGAGCGTGGCCCGACACGCTCTTGGCCGGTTTTTTTAATATTAGTTTTTCAGGATATAACTTTACTTAAATTACCTCCATGACCCGTTTACTATTCAAATCATCTACTAGCACAATGTTTTTCCTACTATTTTTCAGCCCAAAGAAAGTCGTTTCCCAGCAATATTTTTTTGCGTGTTGGTACTTAGTTTGATGTACACAATGCATGGTTGATGGGTTCGTGAAGGGTACGTTTACACCATTGATATAAAAACTAAAGATACGGTCGTCCGAACATTTGCTCGACGCGTTCGCCATACAGAGAATTGGTGTAGTCTGCTCGTTAACGTAACCTTGTATAAGCGGCGTGGCATTTTCGAGGTTTATAGAACATAAATAAAGCTTTTAATAAAATTTACGACCGCACCCGAAGGGAGCCGATCGTGGACTAGTTCACTTCGGCTTAGGAAAGACCTTATTGGGACCACGTTTGTGGCGTCATTTTAACATGCCGTCCGCCCAGTCCTTACGCAGTAATATATAAAAGTCAATGGTTTACACCCATTTTTTTTGGCGGGTGGAAAATCATCATATAACCCCTCCCGTTCTTGGGCAGAGCGGAAGGGTGTGTCATACTTCTACTGACTAAAAACCACCCATGTTCCTTCTTAACCCTTGTGCCGAGGCCGCGGTATCTCTTTCGAACAACCCGCAGCCCCGACGGGTATGGTTTGTGCCTCACCTGGTGTTTTTATACCGCACATGGGCCTCTGACTTATACAAAAATATATCTCAGGCATGGCATGCTGGTTTGGTTTCCTTACGATGTTTTAATTCACCAAAGCAAGAGTAATAATTATTATACAATGCGCATTAAAAATCCAGGAGGAAACCACGAGCAAAAATTAGTACAAAAAAACTTGAGAGGTGTCAAGGAACACCCGGATGGAACGAAGTTATTGTTAATATTTTTTATTATGTAAAAAAAAAAAAAGAGAAAAAAAAAAAAAAATGTAGAAATGAACATATCTGGCTTGCTTTCTATAAGAGAGAGAGAGACAGACAGAGAAACTTGCGACGCCCGGTGGGTTGATTTATATACGTAGTGGACTTAGGACATTAAAAAAAAAGTCATCTTATTTTTACTGATTAATGATGCAAATTTGTTCTACTATCTAATACAGTAAATTATTGTTCTATGACTTTTTATTTTACGCATTATTTTTAGTACTACAATTTTTTAAATATTTTTTTGTATAGAAAAAATCATAAAATCTAAAGAATCTCAAAAATCTGAAAACATCTCCAACTGCGATGTATATATTAAAATAGTACTATTTATTAGCTTATTTTTACAACTAGTCAGCTACTGCGCTTTGCTGCGATTTAGGAGAAATTTTTTTTTTTATTTTTTTTCTTATTAAAATCGCATTTAAGTCTACAAAATCTCAAATTTCTTCCAATTGTTGGATAAGTATTTTAATAGTACAATTTATTTGCATCTAATCGTCTACTGTAGTTTACTGTGACTTAGTAGGTAGTTAGACTTTTTTAGATTTTTTTGAACGAAAATATCTTAAAAGTCACCTAAATCTTAGAATACTTAGCAGTGATAATTATTGTATTCTCTATTCCACACCACCCCAGAGGTAGAGAACTAGGCGCGTTTTTTTTATCAGTGGTCTCCCCAATAGGCCTAATCCACGACTACAAATCTGTGTTCTGTATGTGTGAGACTTACAAAGACAAATTCAAAATTCAAATCATTTACCAATATTTTTAGGAGGGGCCTGCACCATGCTCAACACCATGCTCTGACAATAACGGGTCTTCAGTTAAAACCCCTAAATTTTCTTGATCATCATCGTCAACAAATGTATCCTTAACGATCAACAAAGCTGTTGCTTCTTCTGAAAAGGCTTTGTGTTTTCGCACCAGTTTGTGTCGTATCTTTGAAATATGTGGATCAGAGCTGATTAACAAATTGTTCAAAATATCTTCATTAGTAGCTTTTCTACAGAATTTCCTCGAATTATGAGCACGATATCTCCGAAAATCTTTGTTGCGTGCTTCAGCTGCTTCTTCGGATAATTTTCCAATGGGCACTATACCCAAGCTTTCAATAATAGCTGCTCCGTGAGATAAAACTTTGTGAACACTTGCAGGCATGTAAAACCAATTATATAATTCAATGTATAGTTCCATGGTGGTTTCGGTATAATCTTTAAACTTCAATATATCAATACGGTGACCCGACGAAATTGCTTCTAATATAGTTTTAAATCTTTTTATTAATTCTTCATTTACTCCTGTGATCGAAGCTGCAATATCGGGGTTTTCGAAAAATCTCCTCGCAGTATTCCCATCATTTGTTGTACCATGACCCTGTTTCACAACATCAATTAAAAGTCCTGTTTCGGATTTAAATGCTTCCTGAATATTTCTCTTTTTGCTCTCCATAATAGCTTTACTGTCACCTTTCACCATCCATGTCTTCAAATCTAATCTGTACGCTATATGAAGAATGCATTCCATGAATCGTATCCAGATGTGTAACGACGATAAACCATATTTATATAAATCGACATCAATTTCTTTTGCCAAAACCAAGGACAAATCATTCATTTCCTTTGGAGTAGCTTTACATATGTCACATCTTTGTGTTGATGTATCGCAAAGAACTGCAGTCGCTTTACCATCTATCATGGTTAGTATTAGCTTGTGCGAGATGGTCAAATCATCAACCACTGTCTTAACTAAATTGTTAATCTCTGCCTCAATCGCATTTTTTTCTTGCAAAATGCTGAATTTGTTTTCCTTCATGAATTTAAAAAACAGCGGACGACACCATAATGAGGAATTTGGGGAATCATTTTCCCATATAACTCTGTCACCAGACACTAATTTGATAGGAATCAAACTACCCATAAATACGCTAGAATCGTCAAAGTCCTCATCTTCTTCATTTTCTCTTCCAACTTTCTGCTTATAATTGGCTTGATTCGAAGCTCCGTCAAATCCCCATTTACTAATCAGTGTCAAATCTTTACAAGTTTCACTAATTTCGTTTGACATTATAATTCTCTTCACAGTAATATCCAATAGTGCCTGCAATTCTATCGTAGCCGTTTTATCTGTTACTACAATAGCAGTTTTAGGTGGATAACATTTAATTTTTTCATTTTGCAGTGCGTAGTAAGAGGGATATACGTTGGTACCAGTTACTTCTGCGATACTTTTTCGTAGCGTATTATATTGCCATTTTGACAATTTCAAAGACAAAAACAAGCCTAAAGCTTCATCTGGAGAGAATACTGATTTCTTTTTATTTCCAAAAAGACAATCTTTTACTTTTTGCACGTCCTGTGGATGCTTGAGCAGATGCTGTAATATGTCAGCAACATCTTCCTTTCCTTCTGCTTTTAAGTTAAAAACATGGGCATGTGACAACTCCTCTGAAGCAATAGTTTGCGTAGTAAGTTCCGTACGTCTCTTTTTTTGTTTAGGACCTAATTCTGTAAATGGTTTTCTCGGACTTACTTGAGTTGATGTACCAACAGACACCTTTTCATGAGATGTAGTTGATGTGCTAGGAACTGGATCGTCGTCGTTTTTTGCAAAATCTTTCATAAACTCAGGCCAAACTATCTCCGATGCCAACCAATCACTGTATTTACTTCTAAATGTATGTTCTTTTCGTTTAGCATTTTCCCATTTTTTATAAGTATTATAACAATACTTTGCGCAGAATTCCTTTAGCAAATTATCATTATCTTGATTTAAATCACACAATTTTGACTTGATAGCACTGTATAAAAAGTTATGATCCTTAATACTACCACTTGATTTCAATTTCACAAACATATCAACATTAGTAACTAAATCACTAAACATTTTCACAAAATTCTCGAAAATCAACTTTTAACAAAAATCAAGTAACGAGCGGGTAGTCCGTATGTAAAGGGTGGTTACAACGAACTGATATCATTGTTTTCAACTTGCTACCCCAAATATTTTTTACCTGCAAATTTACTGCCCTCTGATTGGCGCACGTCACTAATGACGACTCGTCTACTGATAAGAAAACCGGTTTTGGTGTTGTGGAAAGAGTGGTGTGGAATGCAGTTGCACAAAATATTTACAACAAACTAATAATAATAATCCTAATAATATGCACCATGCATCGAATTCTTTGTTTTATTCATACAAATTAAATCTCTGAAATTTTAGGGTAATAACCTACTTTAAAAAAAAGTTCCAAAACATAAAAGTATGGTATAAGTATATACAATGCAAATATATATTTAAAAATCCTTAAGTCCCAACTTCGCGATTTCAGCCCACCGTGCGCCGCACAGCTTACAATAGCTTACTATAGCAAAAAGTGTCGTGACAACTTTTCGTAAGAATTTTTTCCGTCTAGCCCCCTTTCACAACGCGCGAACTTCGTTCCAATAAATGCGAATATTGACAGTTAAATGGAACGCTGATTTATTTATTTGTATACCAATTCAACCGATCAACTGTACCTACATTTTCCAACAAAATAGCCACATTAACTACAACGCGAATTACAAACAGTTAATTTTCTCCAATTACAGCGTGAGTAATTGGAATGAAAACGGTCCGACATCAAAGTATTGTTCGTAATGAACGCCAACCATCGCCAAGTCTTGAAACAAGACGCCAATACTTGACGCCGCACAAAGAATTCTCAGTCAAACGTGAAATTTCATCAAACGTTGAACTACACTTATCTCGGATACAGATCTCGGAGTTTTCCGGGTGGTGTAAGTCACAGAAAGAAAGGAAACAGGTTTATTCACACGAATATACATAAGGAAAATTCAAGAATGTCGTAAAAGAGATTTGTAAGTACCTTATGATTATGATTCACACCATCACTGTAATCACCGAAGTGTTAGGTAGAGACCCCGTCGGGGCTGCGGGTTGTTCGAAAGAGATACCGCGGCCTAGACACAAAGGGCTAAGAAGGAACATGGCTGGTTTTTAGTAAGTAGAAGTCTGACACTCCCTTTGGCTCTGCCCAAGAGCGGGAGGGGTTATTTGATGATTTTCCACCCGCCAAAAAAAATTGAAAAGGGTTAGGTAGAGACCCCGTCGGGGCTGCGGGTTGTTCGAAAGAGATACCGCGGCCTAGACACAAAGGGCTAAGAAGGAACCGGGGTGGTTTTTAGTCAGTATAAGTCTGACACTCCCTACCGCTCTGCCCAGAGCGGGAGGAGTCATGTGATAATTTCCCACAGTCCAAAAAAAGGTTTAGGTAGAGGCACCCAGATTTTATAAGTCCCACAGTAATAACAATTGATTCCTCTGTAGTCTGTCTGTAGTAATTTCAAATGGGAACACCCAATAACCATTTGCCTGACCTGGGAACTGAACCTAGGACCTCATACTAGCAGTCACGCTTACGACGACTAGGCCAACAGAAATATAGGATGTTTATTTACACTCTCAACGACCTGATTCTAAGATTCTCGGACGCCACAAATATCTAAAAGCTACAATACCTCTAGCTAGGCTACCATGCAGTCAGCTTGTATTTATAAATCAAACAAAGCATCCTGGGATTGCAGGATTCATCACGGCTGTTACCTACTTCCTACTATCCTACTAATATTAAATGCAAAAGTTTGTGAGGATGGATGTATGTTTGTTTGTTACTCTTTCACGCAAAAACTACTGAACGGATATGGATGAAATTTAGCACACATATAGTTTATTCTCTGGATTAACACATAGAATACTTTTTATCCCCGTAGTATGATTCCGTGGGACAATTATCAAATTCCACGCGGGCGAAGCCGTGAGCATCAGCTAGTAGATCATAAAGTGACCATTTTAGACTCGCCTCTGCGACATAAAAGCTCTTACAGACATCTAGGTGGCTCTTAGCATCAGCAATAGCCGATTCGACTGAGCTCTAAGCCCCACATAGCTAGTCAATCAGCGATTTAGTCTATTTTACGAAGCTCGATACTAATCGAAAAGCGAGGCAAGACAAACGCCAGCGCCATTTTGTTTCTGCGCTTAAACACTGCAGCGGTTCGTCAAAACGCAATGCAGCATTCTTGAAGTCGTAAGACCACCCATCGCAGATCTGAAAGTGGCAGGTCTGTTGGGCCTCTAAGATACGGTGACCCTTTACAAATGTGTGTATTTTGGCTGTGTGTGTGTAAGTGTAAAGAAATGTCCTCAAGGCTTGTTTAATCGGGACCTGACAAACTACCATTGCTGCGAAATAGGCCTCAAACGGTGGTTTCAATTGGCCTAAGTTATGTGCGTAGGCGAGGTTTAGTTGGAATATTGGTATTGAAATAGACAAAGTATATCATTAAGAATTAATCCGTAGCAATGATCATTAAACCTATAGCAAGATTGGAGTTCCTGGAAAAAATAGAAACTGCCAAAATTACTACTGAAACTCTTTCAAAGGTTCTTAAAGCATATTTCAATAAAAACACATAAGTACTTTGAACGCGTGTCCCCAAAATGATAATAATTTATATAAGTTTTGCGTGTTATGTTTAATCTCCTGTTGCGACCCAATTGCCATCAATTACGCATAAATCTAAACACACAAATTGCATACTTATCGAAAACCCCGACGTAATATTTTTCGTTGTAGAGATCGAATATCAGTGTAAAGCTTACGCCCGTCGGAGCTGCGGGTTGTTCGAAAGAGATACCTCGGCCTCGGCGCAAGGGCTAAGAAGGAACATGGTTGGTTTTTAGTCAGTAGAAGTCTGACACTCCCTTTCGCTCTGCCCAGAACGGGAGGGGTTATTTTATGATTTCCCACCCCCCCCCCCCAAAAAAAAGCTTAAGGACTTATGACCAACGCCACAAGGTGCAACATTTTGCGAACAAAATATTTTTGATGCAATTGCTTTCGCCCCTCACTTAAACCCCCAATCCCAAGGGTGAGGGTTGAAACTTAACCCAAGAACCGCGACTTCGCTTTGAAATATAGCTGTAGTTTATCTACGAACAGTGTTAGCTTTTGATATAATTTGTAATCTGTTTCTAGAGACATCGTTTCGTAATTTTAACGACGAATGTCAAGACTTCTCGTGTGATTAATGTGTTTAATTATGTATTTAATAGTATTGCGTGTTCTAGAATTTTCGGAGTTGGAAATAATTGCGTTTTGCTTCGTAAACCAAAGGGAGGTAACTCTACAAATATTTATTTTAAGAAAACATATGGTAGTAGTAGTTAGAAAGTCAGTCAGTCAAGTAAATTTAGTGTTTAAATATTCGTGGAAGTCCAGGGAAGGTTTAAAAGGTGAGAAAGTGGTAGGTAGGTAGGCAGGGTAGTAGGTGGAGTAGTAGGTAGGGTAGTAAGTAGGATAGTGGAGTAGGTATGGTTGGTAGGTAGGGTAGTCGGTGGGTAGTAGGTAGGGACGTAGGTAGGGTAGTAGGTAGGTAGAGTAGTAGGTAAGTAGGGTTGGAGGTAGTAGGTCGGTAGGGTTGTAGTAGGTATGTAGGTAGTTGGTAGGAAAAAGAGCATTGCAACGCATGCGGGTACAGCTAGTATTATATATTTGTTTGTGGTACTTTAACGTCCCTGTTGGCGTCTTCATGTCTAGACAAAGCCTAGTAAGGTACTCGAGATTATTTCGGGATACATGAAGGAATTTTATGTGAGATTTATAATATTCGATGTAATATATTCTGTTATTACTGAGGAGTTTTTCCATAAGGAATTTCTCAGTAGTAGCCACGGACAATATTGCAATATATTCGCTCTCGATTACCGGGAACTTCAAACATAATTGGTGAAATGTAGTTGTAATAGAAGGAACATCTCCGTATTACCCTTTGGGGATTACAGGCGTGATGTTATGTTTATGTTAAACAAAAATGGTGATTGCAGAATTTGTAGCTCTCCTCTATTGAATGCCACGTTAGTCTGTCTTAGAGCTTTCTCTCGTACTTAACTCATGTCTAGTATTCTGGTACCAGGTCATCGGTTTATCTGTCTCGTAGCCTGCCAACACTCTTATGGCCAGTTGTAGGTCGTCACCCCAATAGCCAAGACCTTAAGTAGTAAGCTTCTTTGACCATTATTACAATTATATCAAGATTAGAACTAGAAAGCTTCCATCGCAAAATCAGAGTTATCCGCGAGATAAGGTAGAATAAAAAAAAAACATAATTATAGAATAAACTAACCTACCAGACACAAACACCGTCCGCACAATGATTTGAATGCGCAATGAATTGAGTTTTACCGTACCTACAAAGTGATTTTTCCCCCAAAAATAAAATCGCTGCCCAGCAATAATGTCTGCTTTGCGAAAGGTCCGTGCATTATTGGTACTATAATTATTCACATCAAATTCATACTCAGAAAGATTATTTTCCGAAATAAACACGGTACAGTCATATTTATACTGTGGTACAGTTGCGGTCACTTTAATTTGTATCTCAAATGATAAAACTCGCAGTACGTGGTCACGTTAATGAACTCAAAGGAAACACCGCAGTAATTATTGGTTTGTTATTAAGCTCTGAACATTTCTCGCAAATTGCAATTTCCTAGTATTTTCGCGTGTATGTGTTGAATACCTACTAAAATCTATTTCAATGACGTCAATATTTTACACATTATTTTGAAAACTGCAAAGTATATACTAACTACTACAACTATTAAATATTATGATTTGACATTAAGTACTTATTGATTTGAATCTTTGACATTACTCACTTATTATTTTGAATTTATGACAATTTACAACGTATGTATTTATGACACTGTATAATTAATTCCATTTCATTTTTATTTTTGCCCGGTTTATGGTATTAATTGGATATTATTTTAGTTGGTTGAGAATGTGTATAATTTTAACTATAAATCTTGCATGCCTAATTTGGTACATCACAGTGAACTGCCCATTCATTTGACACCCATAGAATGCAATATTATGTACTGTGTTGAAATATTTGAAATGAAATATTTTGATTATATCGTCATCTGCCTGGGCTGTTGCCCAACTATGGGTATTGGCTTCCAGACTTACCGGATGCAGCTGAATACCGTTATGTTTCATTAAACGATTGCCTATCTTCTGACCATCACATAAATAGTACTGGTTGTCAGATTTTCAGGCCACTGCCTCGCGTAATGACTGTCACAGATTCACAAATGTCAGCCGAGACCAAAAGCTAAACGTGCTTTCTGACGCATGCCAGGAAGCTCGGAAGGTAGCTATGTAATGGATAGCCACCTATCCACAGCTACTTTTTTTTTTTTTTGGGGGGCAGAGCGAAAGGGAGTGTCAGACTTCTACTGACTAAAAACCACCCATGTTCCTTCTTAGCCCTTCATGTCGAGGCCGCGGTATCTCTTGCGAACAATCCGCAGCCCATCTACAGCTCCTTAAAGTTGAAGGGCGAACCGCCCGATTTTTATTTATGTACGAGCTCTTATTAAGTACATAGTATTAGGCTATAAATCTTATGAGCTTAGGACTTTGAAATGGCGAACCAACTTTACCTAACTTTTGACCTAAATATCAATATGACCGCACCGTCAAACTATCGATCATAAACCCTATTCACAAAACTGTAAGGTTGAATTCCCCCGACCTTTACACCCGACTCCATATTTCATCAAATAAGTTCAGATTAATCCTAATGACCAATTTGTACGATGATATCAATTCCTTTTTTAGGAACCCTGGGGGGTTCGTTTCTTGTACTGATAACTAAGGGACAGATGTATGGAGAATAATTAATGATAATAAAGGGTTTGGACCCTCATATATCATGCTGTGGCGAGACCCCAGCGACAAGAAATCATGAATTAACAGATTTATGCTCGGCGGTTTGGACAATGATTTGGAGGTTAATTTTAAAATGTTTACCTACGGTTTCGATCGGTCTTTAGGTTAGGCCGTGCTTGGTAAATGGATCCGTGGATGTGTAACCTCCGTGTGTTTCCTCCGAGTCTCGAAACGCACGTTAAACCCTTGTTGGTCCCGACTGCCATTTGAAGATCCTAGTCGTTACAGAAAGTTAGTGGACTGAAAGTCTGACAACCAGTCTTACCAAAGGGTATCGTATTACCCAGTACTAACTGGGTTGTGCAGGTCAGATAGGCAGTCGCTCCATGTTAATCTTTTGAACGCCACAAACGGTACAACGGTATAAAACTCTGTATGTGCTGTTTTATACAAAATAGTGCCAAATAAGATAAAATAACAATTTTGTAGATTTGTGTGCCTTGGCGTGGGTGGGGCGCGATGCGTTTACACTTCTGGCGTTCAAAAGGTGAAATACTGGTATTCAGCTGTATCCGGCTAGACTGAAGACGACCTCAACATAGATGGGGAAAAAGATAGGCATAATACATTTTTCACTGCTGGACCAAAATCGAAACGATAAAGGTAATCAATACCAACCCTCTAAAAAAATACTATATCATTTTTATTACATCAAAATATTCAAAGGGGGAGACTCAGGAAAACGTCTGAAGTCCTTTTTTCAATAAAAGAACAAGTCAAACGAATAAATCATGAAATTCTCGTGAAAGTTTGCGTTGGACGAGAAATAAAGCGGTCTATGTTTGATAAGCGAGGCGAGACCGAGTGCTTCAGCGATTTGAAAAGATAAAAGAAATGTAGTTTCGTGAATTTCAGGGGTTTTTTTATCTTTTCATTTAATTGGACAGGTGGTTCTTTGGGGGACGTCTATGTTAGGGTGAATTTGTTTTCTTTTTAATAGCGTTTTTTTTTTTCTGTTTTCAGCTCCATCACGGCTGTAATCTTAGAAAGTTTGGGAGTAGGGTATACTTGTATAATGTATAGTGTACCCACCACTTAGTCCGTGAACACGGGGTAGTTACTTAAACATAAGTTGTTACAATATATTAGAGCCGAGCTGTGTCCCGCCAAAAGGCATACAAAATATCAAAGATTTTTTAAACATAATATTAGAAATTCAAAGTAAGTATTATATCACAATAATTCTAAATCATGTCATAATTACATTTTTAAGTCTTATTAACTGGCCACAAATACAGATTCCGGGCAGTTAATTAGTCTGATGTAGAAACGTAACAGTACCGTGCCAGACTTAGAAATGGAGGTATTTTATTAAACAGTATATTCGTAGTGCTTGCAACAACTAGACTAACCAGGACTTTTAATATTAATTAATAATTATTAATTATAATAATTATTATAATAATAATGTAATATTTAATTGGCAGATAATTTTAATACAGCGCTGCGTCTGCGTGACTTCTTTCGTGAAATGGACTTTAAACTATGGTTTCTGCTAATAATCGCAATAGGGTAGTTGACTAAAAAAATCTAATTAGTCCGTCAGACAGATTTCCAGCAAATATTGGACACGTATTTTTTATTTTTTCACGTCAACAAATAATGAAGACGATACAGTGTCTCGAAAAGTCGCGCGACGTCACAGTTTGGTACATTTATTACCAGAAAGTGACGTCACCAGCCCCCACTCACGATCGTTAATACGTCTTATTTTCGTCAATTTTTATTGATTTGATAAAACAAAAAACACGTATCCAATATTTTTCGATAATCTAAAAGACGGACTAAAGAGAATCATATTTTTATAGTGTTTCTTGGACTGTCTCGTTGGTCCAATGGATGCAAGCCCAACTACTGAGCTTGAGGTCGGACCAAGTGTATTGGGTTTTTTCAAAAATAATTTCTCAATAGCAGTCCCGGAGTCTGTATGTACCTGTCGATGGCAATAGGCTCGAGTCATTTTATTTGGGACTCAAGGATATCAGCCATGAGGGTAAGCATCCCGTCGGGGCTGCGGGTTGTTCGTAAGATATACCGCGGCCTCGACATAAAGGGCTAAGAAGGAACATGGGTGGTTTTTAGTCAGTAGAAGTCTGACACTCCCTTCCGCTCTGCAAAAGAGCGGGAGGGGTTATTTGATGATTTTCCACCGACCAAAAAAAAAAAGGGTATCAGCATCATTGATCTCTTGCCCTTATCCCAATTTATTTGGGAACACACAATGTCTTCTTCTTCCATACGTCTCTCATCATCATCATCAGCAGCCATAACACGTCCACTGCTGGACAAAGGCCTCCCCATAGAACGCCATAAAGAACGGCAACCTGCCGTTTGCATCCACCGGTTGCCCGCGACTCTCACGATGTCTTCGGGTCCGGTGGGAGGCCTACCAACGCTGCGTCTTCCGGTTCGTGGTCACCACTCGAGAACCTTTCTTCCCCATCGGTTGTCGGTTCTTCGAGCGATGTGGCCTGCACATACGTCTCTATTACTCGTCATCACAGCAGTGACTTCCTCTCTAGCCATATCATCCTTTAGGCTTGCGGACGGCGACTGTTACGCCGTCCGCAGGCCGTCTGATCAGCAGGGCTATGGCGTATCTTTTCAAATGTCAGAGGCTATCATAGTGTCCATCAATTAACTGTCAAATGGTTCCATTTTCTACTAAACCATAACCAATTGACAGCTAATCGATGGACACTATAATAGCCACTGACATTTAAAAAGATACGCATTAGGCCTGCTGATCGGCCCGGGGCGACAACGGCGCATTGTGTTCTAGCGCGCCTCAAAGAGTTGTTAGCATTGTAGCCGGGGCCTGCCAGGGAATGTGTTCGAAAGAGTCACTGCGGCCCTGGAATGTAAATTGGATAAGGCGGAACACCTCGCTCCGCACAGAGTTTACCCATCCTTAAAAAAAGCCATATCATCCATCCTACTGGTACTTCAAAAAATTAAAGCAAGCCGCTCCGCCTCTCACCGTAAAACCCCGCAGTTTCACAATATAGTGCAGTCTGAACTATCGAGACTGGCTAATTTGTTCCGCAAAGAGTGGGTTAACTATTGTTAATTTATGGCGCACAAAATGGCTGCGGTGGACGGCAGTTATGAAACTGTCGTTGTAATGTTTTCTTTGCTCCCGACAAGTTTCCCGACGATTAGCTTTATTTGCTTTTTGTTGGAGAATTGTGTAGTGGTGGAGTGAGCGTTAGGTCTTGGTGTTGGCGATTGTACAGCAACAGTACTATGGCGTGGAATGGTGGTTGGGTTGTATGTCTAGGTAGGTAGGTAGGTGTGGTATTGGTGGTGATAGTATACATAATGTTGTGTTGTAAGACTACGTTACTATCCCTATAAGTCATGGTAACTTTAAGAGTAGATTATTTTCCTTCAAGCTTGTTGCCACGCCTTTTTGTCAATGTTCTACATCTGACTGCGAAAATAAACAATCTGCATATCATATTTTATGGGAATGTAGTCTTTGGCAGAATTAACGTAATATTATGTTGGATAATGTACAGGTTACATCCGGAGTTATTTACTATACGGACCTTGTAGAAACTAGAACAAATTTCCGTGCATTCAAGCATTTTTGTCATACTTACCTATTATTGGAATCTAATATAACAGCTCACAACTTAGGACCCAGTAATATTAATGACAATAATATCCGTGGTGCTAGGCAACTGGGCTTATCCATGATGTATACGTCCCTGTGTGCCTATTGGCCTTGTTCTCTTCTGTCTCCTGCTGATATGGAGGGAAGTGGAAATTATGTTTTTCTTACCTCCGCTATTATTTTCTGATTAATTTCGTTGCGGGATCCAAGACAGTTTAATCGTTTCTCTGGGACTTCGTCGGGCTTCATTGTCTCGGCGCTTTTCTTGTGGTCGCCACTGTTGATTCTCTGTTGATGATATTGACCCCCGTACTTTTCAATGCATCCACCCGCACAATGTTTTGAGTGCGTTATATAGAGCCCAATCGTAAAACGTGATAATTATTAACTCTAATTTACTCCGTCAATTTACTCAGCAATAATTTTAGTGAAGAGTTACTCAGTTTGATGTACATAATACTTGGCAAGCGGGTATAGAGTCCGTTTACACCCTCTATAGTAATTAAATCGTTATCGAACCAGATGAATGACTCTTTCCACTCACTGGCTATAATCCCATATTCTCTCTTACAAAGGGCTTGTGATAAGATTGAGCACTAATTCGGGAACAGAGAAACCATACGTCTAATAATAGTGGGAAGGAAATATTATTGACTATACAGGGTGTAAATCAACCCATTACACAGCCGTCAACCAAGCGTTCTGTACATCAAACTAAGTACCCTACGCAAAAATTTTTGCTGGGAAACGACTTTTTTTTGGGTCAAAAATCACATTTTACGGTAAAACTCAATATTGCACAGTTAAAACATTGTGCTAGTGGATGCTTTAAATAGTAAACGGGTCATGGAGGTAATTTAAGTAAAGTTATAACCTGAAAAACTAGTATTTACAAAAACAGCTGTGATAAATTTGGAACTTTGACCCCCAATATCTCCGTAACTAGGAGGTTCCCAGGTACGGTCTAGAACAAAAAATTGATCGCAGTGGTGGGGAAAACAAATGCTTTTCGTTTGCGTTAAGGGTACTTTTACACCCTATATATCATTGAAATTATAGAATTAACAGATAAGGTAGCCTATACAAAGCAGTGACATATACCAATCTGCACTGGGCCCGCGTGGTGGATCATAGCCCATCCCTCTCCTAGAGAGGAGGCCTGAGTCCCTGCAGTGGGAACATTATAGGCTGATGATGAAGACGATTATGAAGATGTGAAAATTCTATATTTTAAACTCATGTCATGAAATGTCTTCCATCCTACAAGATAAATTCAATCCCACAGTCAAATCAAACTGAAGAAAGCTATTCCAGCCGAGCCGATTGGCCAAGAACTTCACAAACGAAATCGTAAACGTAAACCGCTTTTAACTCTCAAAGTTAATAATTCCGTTATCACTGAAACTTCCTGCGTATCATAAAGATATGACATTATTGTCTGAGCCTAGTTCCTTAAGGCTTCTACAGGCTTAACCTTTATAATCCAAGTTTTAATTATTTGTGGTAGATTTATTTGAATTATTAATGATCCTCATACAGGAACATGTGGCAGGAGGAGGTCGTGGCTTGATAATAACAGCCATTCAGATCAATCTTTAGGTTCAGGTGGAAACTCCTGCGCGAATCATATTTTCATCTTCATCATTTCAGCCATAAGACGTCCACTCCTGGACATAGCCCTCCTCCAGAAGGGGGAGATTTGACATAATCGCCACGCTTGGCAGGCGGGTTGGCGATCGCAGTATGGTTGTTACGAAGGCACAGAGAACGCTGCTGCCCATTTTCTGGTAAGCCTGCACGCCACCCACGGGAAGAAATAGGATGGTGCTATTCTTTACGTCCGACACCATACGGCACCGACACCATACGGCAATCATGTTTTAATCAACATAAAACCCGACACTGACCTGCAAATTGCAAAAAACGTAGGAAGATTTGAATTTCGCGGGCTACTTTAGCGCATCCACCTTAAGACGAGCTTGCCACTTATCTATTACAATATACCGAGTTTCCTCCGTGCCTCGAAAAACGTAAACCCGTTGGTCCCGGCTGTCATTAGTAGACTTTAACCAACCTCTGTTTGACACTGCATCAACCAAAGATTGACTGGTAGAATATGACTATGGCATTAAGTCCACCTCTGTGGTTTTGTGCTTGATCACCATTCTTAAAAAAAAGCAATACCAACCATCTATCGAAAAAAAAAACAATAAAAGACAACCACGATCTATTTTCAAATTATGACTGGCTGCCTCAAACTGTCATGGCGGCCCAAGTCTCGCGTTCCCAACTAATTCGTGTTCATCACAAATGCAGACGCGCTTATCTTTCCCTCTCCCCACCCAACTTATAAATTTAATGTCCTAAAGGATTTACGAGAGAATTATAACTTTACAACTTTGACTTGTTAACCCTTACTATGATAGGTTTGGGTGGAAGTCGAGTACTTCATCTTCAAGACTCGATTTTTTGGGAATCGACTCTCGACACTCAGCGGTCGTAGACAATTGATATTTTGGTTGAAGAAATTGATTACGCGTCAATAAAAAAAAACGTATTGTTAGTAAAAACAGGCAGTGTCCGTTCTACTTACTATGGTATAGAACTGCATCACAGACTAAGATAATATCTCATCTCACTTTCTGTCCTTTATGATCCAAAAGCTTAAAGGATCTAAGCATTACCACTATTAATATTGTGGAAGTAGCAAAGAATTGACCCTATAAGAACTATAATATCATCGACACGAAAACGAACTTTCTTCTGCAGTACAACTTAGATGAAATGCATTTGGGGTTATGTAATTATTATTTTGCCCACACACCATACCGCACTTAAAACCAAGTCTTAATATTCCACTATTAATGTATCTTTTAAAGTGTTACACAAATCCTGTGTATTTTATTGCCAAGTCCGAACACAAGGGGAAACACATACGAGTAAATATTTCAAATTCGCGAACAATTAGTAGTTCCCGTATCCGACAGTGCTATGAAATATTGAGTTAGACCTTCCACTGTTCTTATGCGGACAACATTATCTTATGCCACGTGTACTAAGGTTCATTTTTGTGGAGTTCTTAGTTCTTATATCTTTGTAAGTGTAGCCTTGCTGACAGTTGTTTTGTTGGAGTAACTTCACAAGTTTAGATGTTCAGTTGTTTGTTTTTGATACATCATCATTTCCCTTCATCACCACGTTTGGTGATAACTCATAGAGACTGTTTGTTTCAAAATAATGGCCGCTGTTTAAAATGTTTTGTTGGCAGTCTGTGGTGATTTAGAAATGAAAGTTTTGGAAACTTTGTATGCTGGTACATTTTATTTTGCTGTGATTTTAACAGCAGGAACTTCAACGTTGATTGTGTCGGTTGAGTTAATAATAACTGCCTAAATAAAGCCTTAAGAATCTAGTAAATTCTTGTGACAAGCAAATTAATGACAACTGTTTTAAGACTCAATTCAACAGCCACTCACTCTTACAATAATTTGGCGTAAATATGGCGCATGGAGTTTAAAAGAAAAATTGACACACAGATACAGTGTTCTTCGACTTTGAATTGGCCTAGTGTAGTAAAGAGTTTTAAAATATGTAAGAGGCTAGCTTATTGTGGTTCAATTCCACTGACATGCGTGTTATGGATATTAAGAAAGAAACTCTACAAACCCGATTTTGGGGTATATTTTAGGAATTACAAAAAAAAAATACCCCGTTTGTTCACCCTCTGTGATAATTGTTATCTTTTACAAGAGCCATGTTTTACTGATCAATAGCAGCTGATGTACAAAAATGCTGATATTATCAGTAAAACATGGTTCTCCTTCAGCGTAGAATGTGTGCCCTTTAATACCAGGTAATATAACCTTTCTTTTACGATGTTTTTACCTGAGGAAGTAAAACATTTTTCTAAGGAGCTGGCAGACTATAAAATTAACTGTTATTTTTTCATTTTTACTACCTTTTCACAACGTATAAACGAGAAACAGTAAAACGCTGTATATATTACACTTTTTATTGACGTAATTGATTCGTGATATACGTGTACTTACTGTTTACTGAATATTTTGAATACTCAATACTCAATTCTTTATTGCATTCCACTATGTAGGCTTAGGTGGTAAACATTTTTCAAAAGAAACAATCATGGACCCTGTCGGGCACAGCAAAAGAAATATATGTGAAGCTTAGGTCTTAACATTTACGTATGATCTTATAATCTAACTTATTCTATGCCATTCTTATTTATTAATTTATTAGTGAATGACAAAAGTACAGTTTCATGCAAATACACAAAAAAACAAACCAGCCCATTAGATTACGAGTTTCCTCCGTGCTTCGAAAAGCACGTTAAGCCGTTCGCGTTTATCCTGGCTTGTAATTGTAGATATTTGATAGTCGTTCAAATTCAAATTCATTTATTTCATGAACACAGGGTACATAAACATAAGTTGTTACAATAAATAAGAGCCGTGCTGTGTCCCGCCAAAAGGCATACAAAATATCAAAGATTTTTTAAACATTAGAATTTTTTTTTTTTTTTTAAACGACAGACCAGTAGTGACGCGTCTGCCGCCGCAGCAAGAGTACCTACTTGAATGTTGACACGTAAATTGACAACAAAAGGATGAATTTCTCTGACTCAGAAGACGAACAGAGCGACACTGCCGCGTTGCTCGGAATCAGCGCGGCAGGCAGCACTGTTGGGCAGCACCTTAGTGGCAGCACTGCTGCGTGCAGCGTGGTTCGGAATCATACCTTTACTGGAACAGGTACGATTTCAAGTCCTAAGCTTTGACAGACAACGTAGAAAAATAACACTCGTCGTTGTAGGCTCAAACCAATAAATTCACACATACCATAAAACCAAAATAATCAAAATAATCCCACCCTTATCCGGCCAAATATCTGAAATAAACAGAACGCAGAAACATTAAAGCAAACATAAAACGATTGCGACACGGTACGTACATAATTATATGCAAAAACGTCACTTCAACAGGTCTCCATAAAGCCTCGGTTTATGTTGTATCAACGAAACAACATGATGAGTAAAGCACGCTGTTCACGCTGCGATTTGGAGCACAGGAAATATGAATGTGCAGAGTTTTGCGTTTGAGATGCCAAAGTCGTTTGTAACTTGCAGTCTGGAACGTGTTTCGGAGAATTTGAGTCTGTTTGAATCTTATGTAAGTGTTGTATATATTATTTGGCAGTTGGTGGAGAAAACGATGGGGCAAAAGCTTGGCGAATGAATATTTTGGAGTTATAACCGGATATTTTGATAGGTAAAGCTTTAATGTGGCCACAGTAATTTGAGATGATGACCATAATATATACTAATGATGAAGGTAAGGAATGTCCTTAGGATTATAACATATATTACAAACTATAATTTCCTATCCTTGTCAAGACTGGTTCTCAGAATTTGGAGCTTCTGGCTACTCGTACTGACTGTCAAAAATCTACGGCTTCACCGGCTTTCTGAGACACGGAGGGAATCTGGTATGTAATGATGGCCATCACATCGACCTCAGCAAGCGCTGTTTAACCTTGAAGATTGTTTTTGCCTCTGTAACTAACATTGTTGTTTGTTCACTACAGGAACTGATGGACTCTAAGTGCCGAACTAGTAGCTCAGTTTAGGGATGACACAATTTAAATTTCCGCCAAAAACGTTAAGAACATAACCTGTAAGAATTGTCGCATAGTCGCACATGTATGTCAACCTTTAAGCACTAAAACTCAGCGTAAACTTAAAGCCCGTTTGAGGACTTTATTAGCGCTACAGACAACACACGTAAAATTTTTACTGAACCCTAAATTCTGTTGTAAGCTTAATTTGATGTACGCGCGATTTTAACGTAGCATTGCGTAGGTAGGTGATGTTAACTGTACTTTGATGTTTGCATTATTTTGCTTGAGGTTTACGGTGTGAAACGAAGAAATGACACCATCTTGTCGCTTGGGTTGGCTTATAACCTAACTCTTCATGTTGTTGGGGTTTCTGAACAGTTTACTTCCCTTATGTGCTTGCTTTACGTTTTACCATTAGGTTAACCACTGATACCATCACGCCTGTAACCCTTGAGGGTTGAGGCAGAGCGCGTAGTACACTCTGCAGACTCCGCCAGGCTGTTCCTGAGACATGCCTGGTGGAAAAGCTAATACGAGTAGATTACATATTGTCCGCCCTGGGTTACAGACTCATGACTTCATGCATAGCTCTAGTTCTTGAAACCATAGACCAACGAGGTAGTTGCCAACGACGTAACGGTGACGAAATATAAATAACTCACGTCCTTTAGAAGTTCTTTTGCCACAGACTGGATTAAAACATTTCTCAGACAATTTGAATTATTTGATTTAAATGAGGGCACGGTTGGCGCAGTGGCTGAGCGATTGGACTGCTGCGCTGTGTGTCGCGGGTTCGATCCCCGCACGAAACAAATATTTGTATGGCCTACAGATAGTTGTTTCGGGTCTGGGTGTTCTGTGTATGTGAGTTTAAATGTTTGTAAACGTACCCACGATACAGGAGAATATCCTAGTGTGGGGCAACGTTTTTTTTAAAAAAAAATATTGATTAATTGCATCGATGCATGGTCTAGTGGTTGCAATCGTGACTGCTAAGCATGAGGCCCGGAGTTCGATTCCGTGATCGGGCAAATTGATATCGTGATTTTCCATCGGCTATTTCCTCAGTAGCAGCTAAGAAGTCTGGGTTTGAGGTATACTTTTGCTTATTAACTCTTCAGGAATTACAGGCCGCGGGTTGTTCGAAAGAAATACCGCGGCCTCAACATAAAGGCCGAAGAAGGAACATGGGTGGTTTTTAGTCAGTAGAGGTCTGACACTCCCTTTCGCTCTGCCCAAGAGCAGGAGGGGTTATTCGATGATTTCCCACCCCCAAAAATAAAGGCCTGTACCCAAACAGTGACAACATTATCCCTTTTTTATGGTGGGTGGAAAATCATCAAATAACCCCTCCCGCTCTTGGGCAGAGCGAAAGGGAGTGTCAGACTTCTACTGACTAAAAACCACCCATGTTCCTTCTTCTTCTTTCTTTCCCTTCATGTCGAGGCCGCGGTATCTCTTGCGAACAAGCCGCAGCCCCGACGGGTTCATGTCCCCTTTAGCATTCTTATCTCAGCCACATACAATTAATTGCCTTTCATTCATCGCTTTCAAAACCAATAATAATCACAAGCAAAAAGCCCGTCCCATACAACAGCTTAACTTGATTAATAACACATAACCTTGTTCTGCGGTTAAAAGCATTAAATAACAACCACATTAACTTTGTAGCGGGGTTCATAAAGTGCGCCTACATAATACAGCGGTAGTTAGCGGGGTAATGCACGTCCGGCCCAAACCGGATGTGATGTAATTGAGCCAACATTGCTGAATAATTTCAATATAGGACGCTATATAAATATGGTGGATAGTATATGGATAGCTATGTAATAAGATGGGGATTTACTGGTAGATTTTTTACAGGAAAAACTGTTATTTGTCGTGTGGTTAGTTACCTTCACCCCTCTTCTCGCGCCTCGCTACACTTTGGTTCGTTCCGTGTAGTTAACAAAAGATATTTACTTAAAGGAAAAATGTATATTTATTTTTCATTCTGCGATTAAAAGTTCTATCAACTAAAGGCACTTGACAACATAATTCCGTCTCCTGAGACCGCTCCTGAGGGGAACGATGACGTATGGAGACATAAATATAACACTGGCTTACTGCCGTTGAGAAATATTTCTTAGGCATGCTGTTTTCCCCGGTGTCGGCGCGTGCTTTGAGAAAGCGAGCCGCCCACTACCTAAACGCGCCCCAAACGCACGATCTCCCGTGAGGCGACGAACCTCCTTGCCGGATTGCCGCCATGGGATCTGGAGGCATTAGTCCTCGCGCACCTGCATGAATGATGCGCGGATGCGCTACACCGGGGGTCACTCCGTTGCCGCGATAAATTGCCGCTCAGCGGACAGATCTCCGGTGCGATCTCATGGCGACATGGAGAGAGCGACTGTCGCAACCCCGTGCAGGGCACGCCACGACAGTGGCGGTAAGTCCCCTTTTTGAGCAGTGGCTTGAGAGGCGCCCCGATGCCCTCGCCTTCTGTCTGACGCAGGTCCTCACTGGACACGGTTATTTCGGGAGGTACCTGCACCGAATCAAGCGGGAGGAAATGCCCGGATGTCACCATTGTGAAGATCGGCCGGAGGACACGGTGGAGCACACCGTGGAGGTCTGCCCCGCTTGGGCGGAGTCCCGCCGTGTTCTCGTAGCGGCGATCGGTGGCGGCGACCTCGTGCGTCCAGCCCTGGTACAAGCCATGGTCCGGGGCGAGATGGAATAGTCCAAAAAAAAAAAAAAAGACGTGTGGCACTCGGAGGACTGCCGCGGTAAAGCTATTGCATAGCATTTTTTATCAACTTATGCAATTATAATTTATTTATTTTATTAATGCAGTATTTAAATATAGTATTTATACATACACTTTTACTAATCATCCTCATCTTTTATAAAATGTCCTTTTACGTCTCATGTCGCGCCTTAGCGACAACTATTTTTGTTGGCAGCCTTATAATCGATCTTATTCGATTTATTAACTTTGATTTTGCTGTTTTAAAATATTAAATCTAATAATTTTTCAATGTTTACTTTTCATCTGACATTACGTCAGTTGTCAAGATGTCATTTACTTTTTCTTTTATTTTGTGTCATAGTTTTTCTTAGTGGTTAGAGCTATGAAGGTTACATTTGATTTATATAATTTAATTTATTTTTATTAATATGTTAGCTCAAATAATGTAATTTATTGATAATTTCTATTAATAGTATCTTATCTTACGCTTATAAAATTAATTAACACGCTCACAGAAATTCTTTGAGGAAGTTTTTGACTGAATAATACAGGCCGTTTTAAATACAGGCAACTCACAATGTTTGATTTCAAGAAATTGTCAAGTGTCAATTCGTTAGGTTTTTTTTTCGTTACGGAATTTCTGGATTCGGTCCCCACGCTCAAGGCCCGCGATAGAAGCTATGCAATAGCTTAAAAGAGTTTGGATATGTGCACGGTTGATGGTAACAGGCTCGCCCCCTATCACGTAGAGACTGCAACGTAACTGATGAAATGTTGGTGTACCCGATATTTCATATTTAGTCCGATATTGCAATAGTTGTTGATTTTTATGAGTGTGTCTTTGAAACCAACTAAAATTATTTTTAGCTTTTAACAAACCAACAAAAATAGTAACACAAATCATTTAAACAGAATAGAATTTCATAAAACTAATGCAAGCAATTTTGTTCCTTATAAACCAGGCACTCAACGCATCACAAAATGTCAATTCGCCTATTTATGAGCCAACGATCAATAAGGTCCTTTATTGACGTAAAGGTGCTTTGTCATGAACCTCTCACCACTGAATTAACATCCATCCAACCATACAACGTTTAATGCTTTCTTTTGATCTTGTTTCAAGGATGGGTGGGTGCGAACACCTTTTTGGTAACCTCTGAAGTGGCAAAATTGGTTTATCGTTGTTTTTGGGTGAAGAAGAGGGTAAGAAAGAGAATTGACGTTCAATAAATTAGGTGATGTTGTTTGTTTGGATCAGTTTAAAGAATATATACAAAGTGCAACATTTTCCCGTCGGGGCTGCGGGTTGTTTGAAAGAGATACGCGGCCTCGACGCAAGGGCTAAGAAGGAACATAGGTTGTTTTTAGTCTGACACGCCCTAACACTCTGCCCGGAGCGGGAGGAGATCCCCGAAGAGCCACAAATACAGATGCCGTGGCTGATATTAAGAAATTCTTGATGGAAAAACCCAATAACACTAAGCCCGAGCCGAGAATCGAATCAAAGACTTCATGCTCAGCACTCGCGCTTACGACCACTAAGCCAACGAGGCAGTCGACCCAAACGCAGGCGTAGGAACATAATTGACGGCACGGTTGGCGCAGTGTCTAAGCGATTGGACTGCTGCCTTGCGTGTCGCGGGTTCGATCCTCGCACGGAACAAATATTTGTATGGCATGCAGATAGTTGTTTCGGGTCTGGATATTTGTGTATGTGACTTTAAATGTTTGTGAACGCACCCACGATACAGGAGAAATTGCTAGTGTGGGGCAACGTCTTTTTTTTTTTAAAAAAGAACCAAACAACTTTTGTCTTACGAGACCATGAAAAACTAGGAATTGTCGCGATCAGATGATCAATATGTTTAGTTCATCATCAATCAGCCTATATTGTTCCCACTGCAGGGACTTAGGCCTCCTCTGTAGGAGAGGGATAGGCTATAATCCACCACGCAGGCCCAGTGCGGGTTGGTAGATGTCACGTGTCTTTAAATTTTTGGGTTCTAAGACAAGCCGGTTTCCTCACGATGTTTTCCTTTACCGTTAAACACACGTCATCGTGTCACAGGTTTAGTTAAACTTAACAAAATGTTTTGAATTTGCAGTAGTTATAACAAAAGTTGTTCACGTTTATGATCTGAGACAGAGGTATCGCGTTTATTATGCAATCCGAAAGATTTTAGTGTAATGAGTTATTTATCTCATAGTTAGAAGGAGAAAGCAGGAATGGCACAGTTTAGAACGGAAGAGATTATACATTAGTATAAACTATGTGTTAGTCCAGGTTATAAACTATCTGTATACCAAATTTTATCCAAATCCGTTCAGTAGTTTCTGCGTGGAAGAGTAACAAACATCCATCCATACTTACAAACTAAGTAGGATTCCTAAGCTATTACTGGTTTGTAAGATTGAACTCAGACAGACCCAGTTTTTAAACTGACATGGCCACTACCATTAACACTGAAAACAGGATACTATTTATTATTGATATTTGAAATATGGAGATCTCAAAAAAAATAGTAAACATGGTAAATGGGTCGTGTTAATGATAACAATATGAATGATGTTGAACAGCCAATGCCATAGGTACGCAATTACCTCACGAGACTCGCTTAAAAACCTTCCTTAGAGGTCGAGGCTAATATAATATTTATGTAGGTATATTATTTAGCCCCTAAAACCACCACCTGCTTCAAAACTTTCCATTGTTTATGTCCCATTAAAACCATTTCCAATATCCATTAACTACACGCTAATCTAGGCCTTAGTGTTCACAATTTAAGGGTCATTATGGCTACCTGCTCGGCTATAAACGCCATAATATGAGCTGAAACTAGTTCACCAAACAAGAGGGTTTTACACCTCATTACTTTGACTTAATCCAAAGGATATTAACACAAGGCTTTTGTAAGATACGTGACGATCACGACACGATTTGGATTAGGTGGTAATTAAAAGGGCGGAAAAAGTAAATTCGTTTTGGTGTTCTTCGTTGGCTCAGACGTCGTTAACGCTCAGGTTGGATTAAATACAATTGAGGTCTTTCCTTTAGGTATTTTTCAGTGGGTACCTAAGTAACTTAGATTAGGCTAGGCAAAGAGCCTTAGACAACTCGTTTGAAAAATGTTTCGCGTGTCTGCAACAACTTTCAGTCATACTCGTATATTTTTATTTTCTATCTTTCATGCATTTTTGATTTTTCCATCATTGTATTTATTATGTTGATGTTATTTTGTCTAAGATGTATATTTTTTCTTTCCATTTTTTTTATAAGGAAATTAATTTGTACACCATACGCTGAAACTGTAACGTATCTGAAAAAATATAGGTTTACAATACCAACTGCCGCACTCAGAGAGTTTTAATGATTACTTAGGCCATCACTTAGTAAAGGTTTTGACAGTTTTGTCATACAAAAGTATGTCAAACCTTTATTTACTAACTGACGGCTTAAGTAATCATTAAATATCTCTGAGTACCGCAGTTAGGAGTATTAAATTAAGGCGTACCTTTATTTTGCCAGATACTTCTGTTCAGCAAATTCTTCAAGAAAACACAAATATTTTCACAAGATTTTCGTAGAGCTCACATTCATAACAATAATATCACCCCATAAAGCATAAGTTAAACTTTTCACAGCAATAACTGTGTGTCTCAATTTTAGAAACGAAACCATTATTTTTCGTTGCTTCTAAAATGATGGAAGACATTGCTGTTTTGTGTCTGTAAAAGTGTATTTTTCTTTTTCTGATATAATTTATTTAGACAGAAATCGGAGACAGAAGACTCTTTCTAAAGTTTAATTGGTCAATTTAATGCCCAGTAACTGATATATGATACTTACAGTATGTCCACTTCAAGTAAAATAACAGAATACTAACTAAAAAAAACATGAAAATTCCATTGCAATCATCATCATCATCTGCCTAGCCTTTTTCCAACTGAATACCAGTATTTTACATAGAGCGCATGCCTATCTGACCTCCACAACCCAGTTAAGACTGGGTAATATGATACCCCTTAGTAAGACTGGTTGTCAGACAATACAACGCCTACACTGACTGACACCGACACTGGCTATAACTGGTTGCAGTATGATTCAGAATTTAAATTCAGAGTTGAATGTCAGTTAACGGAGGGCTGCCCTTTACACTCTGTATATAGGGTGTAAATGTACCCTTAACGCAAACGAAAGGCACTTGTTCTCCCCACCACTGCGATCATTTTTTTGTTCTAGACCATACCTAGGAATCTCCTAGTTACGGAGATATTGGGGGTCAAAGTTTCAAATTTTTCACAGCAGTTTTTGTAAATACTTGTTTTTCAGGTTATAACTTTACTTAAATTACCTCCATGACCCGTTTACTATTCAAAGCATCCACTAGCACATTGTTTTAACAGTGCTACATTGAGTTTTACCGTAAAATGTGATTTTTGACCTAAAAAAAAAGTCGTTTCCCAGCAAAAATTTTTGCGTAGGGGTACTTAGTTTGATGTACAGAATGCTTGGTTGACGGCTGTGTGATGTGTTGATTTACACCCACTATACCTTCACGAACTTAAACATATTTAAATCGTATACTCTAAACAGCATTTCACCAAAACTTCAAGTGTTAGAGGTATGTAAAACGTGTGAAACTGTACGCGATTTTGCGGCTGAACAAATAAATGTACTAGGTGGGAACAGAGAGGTTGTCGGAATTAGCTTCACAGAGGATGTCGGATGGATGTGCCTAATCGGTCGGATGATTTGATTCGCAGATTATTTGTAGGTGATGGATGTGCTCTTGTTATAGTTCTTTTAAATGTTTGTTTGTTAAGGATTCTAAATGTAATAGGTTTTGTAAGGAGGACTTTGAAGTAGGGCTACTTCTACCTACTTCTAACTTCTAGAGTATAGACCAACAGGCCGGTTCGTATAAATAAAAGCACTGCAAGGCATGTATATTATTTTCTTAAAATAAACACATATTTTTCTTAAAATATACTGTTCTTGTTCTTAAATATTTACCAAGGCAAGAGTCACACAATTTACATTTTAGTCTCGCAGAAAACCACCTCACAAAATTCTTTATTATATCCTCTGCAAGCAAACAAAAGATATCTCATTTGACGCCACACCCATTGAGATAGCCTTTAATAAATTAATTTCATTCAAATTACCCCCCCACACCCCAACGTCTCTGGCTTCTGAATAAATAAATATTTACTTTGTTAATTGAAAAATTATCTTGCTCTGTTTTCCAACAGGCGACACAGTTCAACACAGTGTACGATCCCGGACGATTTTTCTTACTGACTAACACGGTGTCGGCCTGTGTCAGTAGTTATTTGCTTTGCGTATTTATGAAAAAAGTATGATTAATTTAAATGGAAATACGGTACTTATACTGCCTTTAAATGGTGATGGAGATGTAATTGTAGTCCATTTGAGTCAGAAGATATGTTTTACATTAATTTCATGGCCCCTTAAAAGTGATGAGAAAATAAAATATCCAATGGCTTGGTGACGGGACTTGAAGTTCTAAACAAATGACAATCGTTTCAATGAGTTTTTTATGTCTATAATGACTTTCAACAGGACTTTTTTTTCTCTTCCTATCTGGGCCAAACGGAAAGAAGTGTCAGACTTCTACAGACTAAAAATGTTCCATGTTCCTTCTTAGCCCTTTGTAAACGGGGCCGGGGTATCTCTTTTGAACAACCCGCAGCCCCGACAGGCGTTGGCCTCTGCGGGCCCCTGCAGTGTTGCTGACATCTCTTAGAGAACACAAACGCGCCGTCAACACGGCCTGTCATCGTCATATGACGGACGGTGAACTAGTCCATTACTCACCGTCCACAGGCCCGCGCCTACGGTAGCCAGAAGCCATCACGTGGCCCCCGACGCCTGGAGCGTCTCCCGCGGCGGCTGGGACGAGAAGTGCTCTCCCTCTCAGGTTCCGCCTCCACCTTCGCGAGCATTACAAACAGGACTGGCATAAACGTCTTGGGAGTTTACTTGATTACATAACATCACGCCTGTAATGCCCGTAGGTAAGGCAGAGGTGCACCTTATATAGTACACCCACATTTCGCTACTTGTTTAAATCGTGTGTGGCATTACATCATCCCATGGGAGTGAGCCTAGACCTACTCCTCCGCTATTATTTTTTGATTAATTTCGTTGCGGGATCCAAGACATTTAACAGGTTTACTTTCCACAGACCACATGTGGTCTGTTTGCCGGTACAATTTCTAGGCCATCTGACACTACGGACGTTAGAAGAAAGTGTTTAATTTAATGCGGACTTGGCAGGACACATCCTAAAGATAATAAAAAGTGCTGGGACACAGGGTAATACTGTTTTTTTTGTTTCAATTATTGACGTTTAATAAAATCATAACGGACTTGTGGACCTTAACCACTCTGGAGCCTGGACAGTGAACCTGATAAATATTTTCTCTGGGACTTTGTCGACCTTCATAGTCTCGGCGCTCTGTGGTGGTCGCCACTGTTGATTCTGGATACTAGGAGTTACAGTGGTTTGGGAATAGCGTGGCGGGCTTTGCCCGACCCGGAAATCTAACCCAACTCATGTTCAGCAGTCTTGCTTGCTACCAGGTTCTGAGTTCAATTCCTAGGGCAAAGTGTTATTAAGGTTCCTCAGGAATTTACAACTAGCAGCCACGGATTTTTCATTGATGATCCGGTTGATGGCAATAAGCTTGCCCTCTATTACATGGGTGACGTACTATTAGTTACACGTATGTTAAACCTTTAGCGCGATGTTATATGTATGTCGGAGGAGACGGTATTCCTCATGATTATGACGATAAGACAGAATGGATATCTCAAACAACACTCAGTGGTTCTTCAGTACAACGGTCTACATTGGTAATCACACATGGAATGCAGCGAGGTTGGTAGGAAACACGACCACGACCAACCGCAGCGCCATCCGCCATAGAAACCTCTGCTGGCTCCGACTCCTTTAAATTGACGAGCGCCTTCTGTCATTCATCACCTGACAGTTGTCGTTGTTAATCGTGCCAGATAACTAAACACACCCAAGCACTACTAAAGAGGTTGAATTTAACGACAATCGTTGCTTGACATTCCAGTAGTTCTGATTCTATCCAAGAGACTGTCTGTCTCCGACATGTTTAAATTAAATAATGATAATGTTTAATAAAAATTCACACACACATGATCTCTCCTACTTATAATGAGATATCTATTCTAATATTGTTTAATTTTGCAGTTAGAGCATTGTTACCATTCTTCATGTAGTCGTCGAACGGAGTGGTGTCTATGGTTTCAACACAGTGAAATGAGGTTAATTCTCGTTATGTCTGTAGTTCTAGTGTGGTGTATAGACCAAAGTTTCGTCTATGGCACAATCGCAGATTTTGTACAAAATATAGCAGTAAGTTTTTACTTTAATTTAACATAACATCACATCTGTAATCCCCGATGGGCTGGGCAGAGGTGTACAAGGCGTACCCATTAGCACATCCTGCTAATGGGTACACCTTTGCCCTAGAGAATACAATTCCGGGATTCCAAATCCCGGTATCCCGGCCGTTTTCTGACACGGAAAATCTCGGAACTGTACTTGTCTTATCCCAGTATTTTCGGGATTACTATAAACACGTCCATTTTCATCCTGAACAAGGGGGTCGGGGAGGGTGAGCGCGATTACTGAGAATGAGGTCCTGGATCCAGGTCGGGAAAAGTGTTATTGAGTTTTTTCATTAGCTAATTCTCAGTAGTTGCCACGAAATCTAGATTTTGCCCAGTTGATGGCAATTGATTCGCCCCCAATTTCATGGTACTTAAAGCAATGTTGGTGAAATGTGGGTGTACTATGAACACCTCTGCCTCACCCTTCGGAAACTACAGGCGTGATCTTATGTTATTAAAACAATGAAAATCGAGAACAAATTTTAATTACCTTCATACGGAGGCGTCTGCGTCCGCTGGATGCGAGACGCACGGGACCGGTCTATGTGGCGACATTTGGGGGAGGCCTATGTCCAGCAGTGGACGTCATTCGGCTGAAATGATGATGATGATGATGATGATGAAGCATCTGGATGAGTATACATATTAGAAACTGATTTTTATTACTTTTCCTATTTTTTATCGTACTGAATAAAATTGTTATTGAATTTAATTTAATGTTGTGTATGTAATGTGACTGCATGAGTAAATGTATTACTATATCTATTATGAGTCAGTGATACTTGAATTAAGTGATTTTGTTGATTTTATTTAATTATATATACAATTTAAATATATAATTATATTGTTATATGTCCGCATTCGATATCATTATTATTGTTCATGAAACAAACTGAGTGAAACGCAGTGTGCGTTTTGTTTGTTCAATGAACAATGCTAGCACGGAACGTTGCAATGAGGTTGTGTCTTGCGATATATTTAGTTTTAGAGTGTTGTATAGACAAAGGCCACGTTGACGGCTCATTCACTGATTTTTTAACACACCTTCCCAGTAATCTTCAAGTAAGTGTAGTTTTTTAGCCATTATATTGGATACTAGCTGATGCCCGCGGCTTTGTCCACGTGGATGTCTGTTATCGCAACGAAAAATATTCTTTACGTCCCCCCTTTCAACCCCTTACAACCCTTTTTTCGCATTAAAGTAGCCTATGTTCTTTTTCAGGGTCTCGACTCTTTGTGTACCAAATTTCATTTAAATCGGTTAAGTATTTTTGGCGTGAAAGCGCGAAAGACAGGCAGAGTTACTTTCGCCTTATTTTATAATATTAGTAAGGAAGTAAGGATCAAGTCACATCTCGGCTTACAAATTGCATAACAAGACGACTTTTGTTACTATATTGCCATTTTAATATCATCCTATTTACCTTGTCTTTTCCTAAGTGTTGTAATTTTCAGATGTACAGCTAGTGCCCAGCATTATCTGGTCCCTCCCTGTATAAAGGTGAAGAGGGCAAGTGGTGTTAGTAGAGGGGTCAGGTAATGCTGGGTAGTGACTGTCCCTTATTTTTTTTAATGATTTTGATAGATAAAGATTTACAGGGGGTAGCGTAATTAATGTATAATCCTGTAGTTGCGGGTAGTTGTACCCTAAGGTGTATAATATACAAAAAAAATTACAAACCACGAGGTCGATAAGTATGCGCCTTTTTTTTCCACCGGTCGGCCACCATGTTCACATTTTTAATTTGTTTTTTGTATTTATGTACTTAATTTTTTCAGAGAGCCTTCTCTATAACTTGGGGATCTTTAAAGGACGTCATCAAACACCCAACTAGAAATAATCGGCGAGGACGTGAGTATTTGATGTTCGTTAGAAAACCCTGGACCTAAGGGTTCAGGCAAACTGGTTCGGAAAAATGACAGACGCAGTTCCAAGGCACTGGGCGCGGTATAAACGTAACGTAAAAAAAAGTTTTTCAATTTTAAAATCCACGTATTCACGTTACGTTTCACATAACTATAATATTTTCATAATTTAAAAAAATATTCATATCTGTGAATAGTGAGTTTTATACAAAATCAGTGCTTTTTATCACTACTCTTGTTATTGATCGTCTAAAACAACAAATATGATGAACTAATCATTTTGAACAGCATGTGAAAAGTTTACGCACAGCTACTAGCAGAGTGCTCCTGAAGCTGCTACTGCTAAGGTAGCTGCTACTTACTGTTTCATCGTTAAATACACCCTGAATTACTGCTGTCGAACAAAGAAAAATGGGTCGTGTTAATTCCTATTTCAAATGCTATTCATATTGAAGGAGGTTGCAGACTTCATTTAAATGTATACAGTGTGTTAGGTTAAACGAGGGATATATTGAGGGAAGGTATTTAGATTTCGATTCTCTTCGCAAATACAGGGTGTAAATCAACCCATCACACAGCTGTCAACCAAGCATTCTGTACATCAAACTAAGTACCCCTACGCAAAAATTTTTACAGGGAAACGACTTTCTTTTTGGGTCAAAAATCACATTTTACGGTAAAACTCAGCGTAGCACTGGTAAAACATTGTGCTAGTGGGTGCTTTGAAAAGTATACGGCACATAGAGATAATTTAAGTAAAGTTATAACCTGAAAAACTAGTATTTGCAAAAACTGCTGTGAAAAATTTTGAACTTTGACCCCCAATATCTCCGTAACTAGGAGGTTCCCAGGTATGGTCTAGAACAAAAAAATAACCGCAGTGGTGGGGAGAACAAATACCCTTCGTTTGCGTTAAGGGTACTTTTACACCCTATATGTAAAAAAACTATAACCTTAATTTGTGACGTAGTTGTGTTTCTTTTTCGTTATTATCCTACGCAAGTTTTATAATATGAACGAAAAATGGATTATACCTAAAAGTCAGTGACCCACGCACATGTTCTGCGATAAGTGCAAGGGTTGCGAAATATTTGCTAACGTTCTGTCTGTTATTTGTCAGTGTTTTTTGTTTATATTTTTATTCATGTTAAAAAACATGTCTATATGGACTGTTAATAAGTAAATTAATATAATGAAATTCATTTATTTTAGGTTCTCCAATATTCCAATCACAAGTTATGAAACACGAAAAAAATATAAATCCCAATTTAAAAATGAATACAAAGTCACCGAATCACAAATACAATGTACAAACATGTACTTAATGTTTCAAATCGCTGTGTTCACTTTAATTTTCATTTCGTCAATAATGCATGCAGACTTTTAACTAGCTAGGAGTTTTTGCATAGAAACAAAGGTCTTTCTGACAGTTTAAAACTTGATTTCACATCGGTTAGTTTTAACTCCCCTAACTAATATTATGGTGTTTTCATCAATTTTCAGTACACAGTACTACAGCTAGACCCAGACCTAAATCCAGACCCAAGTCCAGATCTGGATCAGAACCTGCATCTGGTACCGCACCGCCGACCACACCGCCGACCACACCGCCAACCACACCGCCGACCACACCGCCGACCACACCGCCCACTAGTATTTCAACGACGCACGTGGAACCATCAGTTCTGGATGAATATACTGATTATGCGATGATTTTCCGAGTACCCGTCAACAACAATATTTTAAGCACCTCTAAACCAATACCGTGGCAGACACTTGTATTTCATCCTCAAAAGAATGTTGATTCCGATGATGAGGATTATTTAAATAAATACAAATAATAATTTATATACTTTCACAAGTTACGTAGGTACTACATTTTTATTTGAACATTAATCTTTTGGCCATAATCGGAGCTCATGTCACCGTCTCGTCTTTTCAATAATTTCACACAGTATTCTCGTAATAAGGGAGATACACTAACGCGAACCTATTCGCACGACACGGCATTTGCGCGACTGGAATTTTGCATGAACGCACAGATGTGCGTATGGACACCTGCACAATAATGAAGGAACATACAAACATTTTTCTATTGATAAACATTGAAAAATCAAAATAAATAATAGAAAAAACAGCGATCATAACTTATTCCTTCCAATGAATAGACAACAATTCTCAGACGTTGTCTGAGAATTACCATACACAAACACAAGTCAGCCCACCCGTTTTATCCGTACCTATTGGTCATTAACTCACGCAAGTCGCAGAAATAATTTCGCGCAAGGGTCTTTCAACCATGTGGTCGCGCGCAAGTGTCTTTCGCGCAAATGTTTGTCGCGCAATTATCGTTCGCACAAATGTCCATTCACATTTATGTCCATTCGCGCATATGTCCAGTCGCACAAGTGTCCGTTCGCCCAAAAATCCATTTGTGTAAGCAAAATAAATGTCATTTTGCGCTAGTAGGCTCGAACAAGTGTCTTTCGCGAAGCGTCCTGATACCCATGCAGTACAGGGTGGCACCGACAATAGACACACTACATTATTTTTCATTTTCAGCATTTTTTAAATCACGTAGGTAGATTAAATAGCTAGCACTGACCGGTTAACAATCCCCACATCGCTATAAACACCCTATGCCATATTTGTTCCTTAAATTTTATTTCCTAACCCGAATTAATGCAAATTATACCTAAGGTAAATAAACCAATATTTATAAATGGTATTGTATTTCGTAAACAGTTTTATACTATCCATTTTTTTTAATTAGGTGTTAGGATTTATTTAATAGTTCCGAAATGTATCTATGAAACAGCAGTATAAGTGTTTTCATAAACTGTCATTTTGTCGGCGCCACCCATAATTTTATAATTATCTATTCTTATAAAATTATGGGTCTCTTATATCTAATTAAGTTTTAAAAATATTTCGGTATTATGTAAAATTTTCGTTATAAAAAGCCACCTAAAATTTCGAAAATGTCTGTATTATAACATTGAAGGAGGAATCCATAGCAAGGATCTTTTGGAGTCTGGTCAATGTTTTTCAATACATTTCTCAAATGTTCACCAACAGCGCCCTTTGATCATTCGAGCTTCAGGAGATCTTTGTAACACTGTGATTTAAGTAAACTGTGTGTTTTAAAACCTAAATTAAATTATGTGTAGAAACATCTATTGTTCAAGACAGCAAAGCAAAATGTACCTATAACGAATATGATTGTTAGGAAATAACTTTAAACTTAAGAAAGTGATATAATATTATTGTAATAAAGATTATACAATGACACTGTCTAATTTCATTACAATGTTTTAAAGCCAGATGTTTAGATTTAAAAATGATAACACCTATACTTTGTAGATAAACGTTAGAACACTATAAGATTAGAGTTTGTCCTGCGCCCAGTTTTAGATCCGGTAAATCTACGGTTACAAAACCACATCAATTTTTTAGACTACGTCGTCACCGACACGAATAAAAGGACACAAGTAGAAATGGCTTATTTTGCCTTTCGATCGTGTCCAAATAACGTTCTATTGAAAAAAAAATTCAGCCATAGTATTTACCCAAAAATTGCTTTGTTCAACTATTCTTAAATTATCTCTCTGACCGTCTTCAGTATGTCCAAATTACGTATCTGACCCATACACGGTTCCGGTGTAAGTCAGGGAAGCACCTTGGGGCCTACACAATTTATTGTTGTAAGGGTGTACGATGTTCGGAGGACGCGGTGGAGCACACCATGGAGGTGTGTCCCGCTTGGTGTTTTCGTAGCGGCGATCGGCGGCGGCGACCTCTCGCGTCCGGCCCTGGTGTAAGCCATGGTTCGGAGCGAGGAGGAATGGGACGCCGTCGCCTCCTTCTGCGAAGCAGTGATGCTAGCGAAGGAAGTGGGGGAACGTGAGAGGGAGAAAAACCTCTCGTCCCAGCTGCCGTGGGAGGCGCTCCGGGCGTCGGGGGCCACGTGATGGCTTCCGGCCACCGTAGACGCGGGCCTGTGGACGGTGAGTGATGGGCTAGCTCGCCGTCCGTCCGTCTTATGACGACGACAGGCCGTGTCGACGGCGCGTTCGTGTTCCACGCGCGCCTCAAAGACATGTCAGCAACATGGAAGGGGCCCGCAAGGGCCGACGCCAGTCGGGGCTGCGGGTTGTTCGCAAGAGATACCGCGGCCTCGACATGAAGGGCTAAGAAGGAACATGGGTGGTTTTTAGTCAGTAGAAGTCTGACACTCCCTTTCCCTCTGCCCAAGAGCGAGTTTGATGATTTTCCACCCAGAAAAAAAAAATTGTACGATGTTGATCCCGTCGGGGCTGCGGGTTGTTCGAAAGAGATACCGCAGCTTCGACACAGAGGGCATGAGTGGTTTTTAGCCAGTAGAGCCATTGATGATTTCCTACCCTCCAAAAAAAAACTTTCAAGTTTAACACCTTCAGGAAGATAATTATATTAAGAGACCAAATAAAATAAAAGTAAAAAAGCAAGTAAAAATTATATCTTTATCATGTGGTTAGTGCCTAACCTGGTGTCAAAGTTTCATGCCGTCCATGGTCTCTCTCTCTCTGACTTGGCTTTACATGCCGTCAAGTAATATCCATCTAACATGTTGTTTCCTCACGATGTTTTTTCTTCACCGAAGCAAGTGATAAAGTGTATAAAAATTATGATACTGAATTCGTGACCTTTTCCCAGCGTAACCAACCTTTATCAAAGGAGCTACAATTTGCACGAACAAGCATCAAATAAACTAGGCCCCTTCATCCCCAGATGGGAATAAAATTAATATAAATAAGGTTATCTATTTAAAATACTGACTCGTAAGTTATTCTTGTCTTGAAGGCTCAAGATGGGAGTGGCATATCGGGAGGGGGCGCCTCAGTCGAACATGACCTTATTGGTGATGTAGTTCCAGTCAAGTCAGAGGTCAGATCTAGAGGTTAGATGCTTACTACTCTTAACCGGTCAGCGCGTATGACCGTTGGAACGTGGTCGAAGAGAAAGGAGTATTCCTTTGTTAGAGATTTTGTGTTTTATAGTTTGTTTCTGCTTTCAATACAGTGAAGGAAAACATCGTGCGGAGACATGTCTAAGACGTGTGACATGTATTTCCGATCGGAAGGACACAACTGCGCGCCGCGCCATCTCGCAAACATTTCGGTACCGGAATCGTGTAAGGGTTAAATAACGGTTTAGCCCAACCTTTATTTACAAAGGTACCGGTATAGCTCAACCTTTATTTTAAACCGGTATCGGTATCTTAATCTTTAACCGTAACCGCTTTCGGTTCCTGCTAAAAAGTCATCACACAGTGTCTCAATACAGTGAAGGAAAACATCGTGAGGAGACATGTCTTAGAAACAAAAATCCGAAAACATGTGACATCTACAAACCTGCACTGCGCTCATTTGGTGGTTTTTAGGCCAATCCTTTTCTTAAAGAGGACGTCTGTATCCCAGCAGTGGGAATATTGTAGGCTGATTATGCTTTTGCTGGTTTCCGTCTACATCCATAGGAAAAAGGCATGAACATTAGTATTGTGTTTATGTAACCAAAGATCATAACTACAGCAAAAAAAAACCATACCAAAATTTGCGCTAGTTCCAAAATCAATAACAACATCAGATATTCAACAAACTATCTCCCGCGAAAGGGGAGGGTGGGTAAAAATGGGCATCAAACATTAATGACATCATTTGGAGTCCCGCAAAGATGCTGAGCAACGGCTGATAGCCGATAGAGACGCCAGTAAAGGGGGCTATAATGTGAATATTATACAGTATCCACTTTCCCCCGCTCTGTAATGACCGCTGGAAGAATGTCGCAGAAGTTTAGGTTCGGCAAGGGAACCATGGAGTTGGACACTGGTAGATACAAACTATAAACATTAAAATTTAGTATTTAGCTACTTTTTGGGTGTGATATCTTGGGAACCAATGAAACAAATCCTCGATAATTTATTAACTTTAATTCCTCTAAGAACAATTGTTTGAACTTTCTGGGTATGAACCGTAATAAATTATTTTTTTTTGTTAAAAAACGACCACTTCTTGAAAAAACACGAAACGTCTTAAAGCTTCTGTATTCACAGAAGTAAAGTTAGGAATTATAGGATACTACCTACTACCTATTCAGAATCTTATGGCTAGATAGTAACAACCACTGGGATCAATATTCAGGTTAAGCCGCGCTGACCTTGGTTGGTCTGTAAATGGGTGACCGCCCTTTGCAAACCGAGTTTCCTCCGTGCCTCGGAAAGTACGTTAGGTCATTAGTCTCGGCTGTCATTTCTAAATCTTTGGCAGTCATTAGGTAGTATGAAGTCCGAGGCCCAGAATTCTAACAATCAGTCTTATAAAGATCCGAGGTATCGTATTACCGAGTACTTACTAACAGGGTCTTGGAGGTTAGATAGGCTTCGGTCCATGTAAAATACTGGTGTTATACCAGCAGATGATAAAAAGTACCTATAGTATGTATTTTTTCTTTAGTATAAACGGTAGTACCGATCAGTTTCAAACAATATGAAGTGATTGTTTGTTGTGTATTGAAGTGATCGTTTCTCTGGGACTTCGTCGAGCTTCATTGTCGCGGCGCTTTTCTTGTGGTCGTCACTGTTGATTCTGGTTAACAGGAGTTACAGTGGTTTTGGAATAGTATGGCGGGCTTGTCCCATCAAAAAAAAAAAAAATAAGTGATTGTTATGAAAGCTTGAAAATCAAGTAACATAAATAAAGAAAACCATAATACTACTGCGCCGTTTTTTCCCTGTGCACCCAACCTCGTGGTTCATGATAATGACGTTGTAGTTTTATATTACAAAAATTAGAATAAGCAAACGATTTAGCTTCTTTTAAAACCACTGAAAAGCAAACCTCAAAAAGATTAAAAAACAATTGTTTTAGACATTCACTTGTTTATAAATTTAATGAAGAAATAAAAGAAAATAATTTTGTCTGAAAACTTTAGACTTGTCCAGATTTTTCTTTGAAAATAATATAGGAGAAAGTTTGTTTTGAACAACGCGGGTGTCAGGAAAATAATAAGTACCCATATTGAATTTGTGATAATCTTTGACTGCCTCGTTGGGTAAGTGGTCGCAAGCACGACTGCTGAGCAGGAGGACCTGGGATCAATTCCTAGCTCGGACAAAGTGTTATTGGGTTTTTGCATCAGGAATTTCTTAGTAGCAGCCACGGAGTCTGGGTTTGCGTTCGGTTGATGGCAATCGGCTCGCCCCCTATTACATGGGACTTAAACAGCACTGGCCGAATGTGGGTGTACTAGCTACACCTCTGCCTAACCCTTCGAGAATTATAGACGTAATAATCTAAAGCGGGAAACGTGTTTTTTTTTTATACTTCAAGTACCTATTTTTATTGATTATGAGAATAAAATAACTACGTACATTAATTATAAACTAATAAATAAAATAACAAAAAATTAGAAAAAGGCATCAAAAAACTGTCTTTTATGCCTATGTGCCCAAAAGACTGGCAGCATAGCCACGTTGTATGGCAACGTGATTGGTGGCAAAATATGTGACTTTTAAGTAACGTGATATTTCGTCTCTCTTTATAAAGAAGTCTAGTACTTACCTAAGAATTGCCCTTATTATTTTTGTCTCTGCCAGACTGAAATATAAGAGCACAGAGGTCTCATAAATAAAGTTTATTTTTTCTTTTGCGTGTGTGGGATGTGAGCTTGCTAACTAGATTATAAAGTGACGTAGGATTCTTTCCTTTTTGACATTAGGTAACAGATAGACACAGTTACATTGGCATTCAGTATTAGTATGTCTAACAATGAGGGAAAACATCGTGAAGATATCGGCATGTCCTAGAACCAAACATTTGAAGACATCTACCAACCCGCACTGGGCCCGCGCGGGCCGCGTGGTGGATTATAGCCCACTTCTTCTTATAGAGAGGAGGTCTGAGTCCCAGCAGTGGGAACATTTTAGGCTGATTATGCTATGCTATAGTGTGTGTACAAAAACAAGCCACCACACATTTGGGAGCAGCCTAAAATAAAAATTCGAATAGCCTGTAACGATCAGAACGCTCGCTGACACAAACGAAATTCTTTCTCTGAGTTACTTGCGCCCTGTCCAGTCCAGTTTGTCCAATAAGCATAAATTGTCACGACATACAGAAATAATTTAAGAGATCCATGATATTATAAAACGTAAGTTTCTGTTCGGAGATGAGATTGTATATAGGTACTGCATTATAATTATCTTCGTCTATGAAACCGCATGAGCATTCTTGACTTTTATAAAACAAACTTCATTTTCCATATAATAGGGGATCGGACTGAGTCAAAAAAATATGATTCTAATTAGTCCGTCAGTAAGATTATTGACAAAATATTGGGTACGTGTTTTTTGTTTTATCAAAATAATAAAAATTGACGAAGATAAAACGCGTCAAAGATCATGAGTGGCGGGTTGTGACGTCATTTGTAGGTAAGAAATGTACTGACATGTGACGTTTTTGAGGAGATCACGAGTTTTCGAAGCACTGTATCGTCTTCATTTGTCGTTTATGTGAAAAAAGAAAAAATATGTGTTCAATATATTTTGGAAATCTCTCTGACGGACAAATTAGATTTTTTTTTGTCCGATCCCCTATTACGCACCACAATTACTTTCTTAATTCTTCAATGAATAAAACAAATAAACCGTTATTAAAAAATAAATAAATAGAACATTCTCTCGCCTTCTATAAATAAATAAAACGCTCGCTAAGATTTATTCTATTCCTTGCGAGATACTATCGAGTTAAGTCACTCTTTGCATTTTAATGTTCCTGCTGTCCGCAACCTGATATACTGTAATGTGATGCGATCTTTTTACGCCTCTTTTTATTTTTAAAATCTCATTTTCTTAGGTTCTTTTTAATGTTTTTGCGAGAGTGGCAGTGGTATTGAAGTTTAAAATGTCGTTAGATAGGCACTCATATGTTTGTGATGTTTTATTTGACTAAATTATTATGAAAATTCACTTGATGAGAATATAAATATTTAAAATGATTAAAACGTCTGAAAAAACTACTGCAACTATATAATTTGCCTAAACTTGAATTTATTAAGGTTTTTGTGTTTAGTAGCTGCGAATCATATTTTTATTTATCATATCTTTATTTTATCTGAACGGTAAATTGCAAAAACATTGGAATTACGGCGGCTTTCCTGGCGCTTTCACCCTGATGTCATATTTTTTTACTAAACACCTAATGTTTTTAAACCATTAGGTACAAATTGTCACTTCAGACTTCAGATTTGTTAAAGACTCACTGCCGCACTCAGAGAGCTTTAATGATTACTTAGGCAACCACTAAATAAAGGTTTTGACAGTTTTGTCATAATTATTCATACTGAAAACGGGATATTTACCATGTTTACTGATTGTTTTGAGTTCCCAATATTTCGGCGCTGTTACAAGCACCATGAGTAGTTTAGTTTTGTCATACAGAAGTATGTCAAATCTTAACTAAGTGACGGCTTAAGTAATCATTAAATATCTCTGAGTACCGCAGTCAGAGTGCTAATATCTAGTAATAAAAATAAAATTGTAACCCGAGATGTCAACACATCCCGAATATTACCGATGGCAGCCGAAATGAAATAAGGAATTGCAACATCAGAATTCAAATTCTCGAACTCTCTACCGGTGCTCAAGTAACATTTTTATTAAAATATGCTCGAAATTATGTCTCGAAATGAATAAATTTTCTTCACCCCCCCCCCCCCCCTTTGTCTTTATGGCCCGCCTGGGGTTTTAATAAAAAAAAACTCTACGTTGAGTGTAAATTGTGTTAGGAAAATGGTTTTCCGTTGTTTTCCCTCTTTGCATATATTGTTCACCTGATTTTATGAAGTGAAGTTTTTTTTGTACGGAAAAGATTTGGAATAAGAAGTAGGAACGATCGTGTGTATAAAGACATTGTTTTTATTAGAACATTGTTGTTGGTTTAGATTCTAGGTTTATGAATTTAGAGTTGAAGTTTACTTTCTTTGTTTTGGCTGAGATTGGTTTTCTTAATTTGATAGGCATATTGTTGAATAAGGTGTTCACTTCATAGAGGATCATTTTGGAGGCTGAGGAGACTAAGGTCTCTAGGCTGATAACTTTAGACGAAGGCCACGACGGAACAGTCCCGGACAGTCCCGCAGCCCCGGCACGGGTGATCCCTTAAAATGTGCTGACAATCATCTCATAGAGACGCGCGTGGAACACGAACGCTTGCCTTTATAACCTACTACTCTTCATGATGTTAGGGTGTCTGAATAGTTTGCTTGCCTTGTGGGTATGCCTATCGTTGGTCTCTTAGAACGCCACTATCACTTCCTATTACAAGGGACATACAAGATGGTAACGTAACGGCTTCCGGCCACCATAGACGCGGGCCTGTGGACGGTGAGTAATGTTCTAGCTCGCCGTCAGTCCATCTTATGACGACGTCAGGCCGTGTCGACGGCGCCTTCGTGTTCCACGCGCGAATCAAAGAGATCTCAGCAACATGGAAGTGCCGACGCCCGTCGGGGCTGCGGGTTGTTCAAAAGAGATACCGCGGCCTCGGCGCAAGAGCTAAGAAGGAACATGGGTCGTTTTTAGTCAGTAGAAGTCTGACACTCCCTCTGCCCAAGAGTGGGAGGGGTTATTTGATGATTTTCCACCCGCCAAAAAAAAAAGGGACATACAAGATACCTCTACCTAACTCTTTGCTGATTACAGGCGTGCTGTAGTGTTTTAATGTAGTTTAAGAATATTTAGTAATTTTGTAGATGAAACAGGCAAGTAAATATTGAGACAGTTCAACTTTGTCCCTAGGTGGACAATCAAAAGGCGGCGATAACTTATTGTTCCATCCCGTCGGTCTGTCTCTTGGCAATCCATTAGGTGGATACAAAAGAATATTCATATTTATTATAGAATAGAAAATGGTGGTCGAGTGGATATTTAATATTCATGCTGAAAAACAGCCATTCAGCACAATGAAGGTCACTTTGGTAGCGAGGACAAAGAGGACCATAAATCTATTGTTTTAGGGTACTGAATTAGGATCGCCATTTGCCACATATTTTTGGTAAAATTTGCTTTAGGCTGAGTTATCACTGTGGCGGAATATTGTTTGTATCAGATTATTAAACTTGATTTATTTCTGTGTTGGGATTTGTTTTGTAATTCAGACGTTTGATGTGAGAAAATGAAGAAAAAGAAAAAAGAAAATGTTGTGAGAAAAATGTTGAATATGAATGTGGATGGCTATAAGAGTGGAGGAAGACCAAAGAAACGATGGATGGACTGTGTGAAGGATGACATGGCTAGAAAGGAAGTGACTGCTGACATGAAGGGAAAAAGAGAAGTATGGAAGAAGAAGACATGTTGCGCCGACCACAAAGAAATTGGGATAAGGGCAGGAGAATGATAATGATGATGATTTGTGTTCAATGAGTTCCAAAATGTTTCAAAACATTTACAACAATTGCAAGTGCAAAGCCTCTTCTTCTGGGCGACTGTGACTGGTCCTCTATCCAGTTATGTAGTACTAACTATACTGAGTAATAGCATCCCTTTAGTAAGACTGGTTGTTAGACATTCAGGCCACTGATTACTTGTAACAACTTGCAAAGATCTACAAATGACAGTGAAACCAACGCATTACCATATTTTCCGAGGCACGGTGGAAACTAGGTACGTTATGGACAGTCCATCCATACATGGATTGGTCTTGGCAAGGCCAACTTAACCTGGAGCATTGACACAGTAAAATAATTCATTGTTCCGTATAGTGTCGGACGTAAAGAATAGCACCATCCCATATCTTCCCGTGGGTGTCGTAAGAGGCGACTAAGGGACTTACCAGAGAATGGGCAGCAGCGTTCTCTGTGCCTTCGTAACAACCATACTGCGATCGCCAACCCGCCTGCCAAGCGTGGCGATTATGGCAAATCCCCCCTTCTGGGAGAGGCCTATGTCCAGCAGTGGACGTCTTATGGCTGAAATTATGAATGATGAATTTTTTATTACAACAAAACTCGCCGCGGAGATGTGAAAAAAACCCAGTTACAAAAAAGCTTCGTTTCATCGTATGAACACCCCGCTTTAGCACGATCCCTTTCATTAGTGAGTAACGATATATAATTAGGGCTCAGTGCAGCTCGTAATTTTCTTTGCTTCTTTGCAACACAACGGGGGAACAAATTGTCGGCCATCATTGCCTGTCCGGAGTTAATATGAGCGGTGTCGGCGTGGTTCAACGGGGATGTGGGGCTAGGAGAATGGAGGATGATAGATTTTTTGTTTCAAGTTAGTTTATTTTTTTCTTAGAGTCCAGAAAATTAGGACAATAAAGACTCACCTCATGTCACATGGAATTGAAGGACAGTTTTCTCATGTTATGTGACTGTTGGCGACGGTCAACCTTTTTATACCTATTTATTTTTGAAATGTATTTAAATGTAGTATTATTTTATTTCTCTCTTTTGTTTTTTGTTGTGTCACGGTAGTGGAAAAGAGTAGACGTGATGTTTTAGTAAATTATAAAATGTGTGTATTTTTTGGTAAGTAAACAGTAATATTTAATATATCGTTTTATTGGCCCACCTTCCCCGACCAGCTATATCCTAATTAATTACAGTCCACAATTAAGGATTATTCCGAACCTGACCCGAAATCCTAACCCGGTCGCGGGTTAGGTTAGGAACTTGAAAAAAAATATAATATTTATTCCGAACGTAACCCTCTTCCTAACCTGACCCGATGTATCGTTCCTATCATAACCCGAATTGCGATATGGTAGTTTCGTCGTTTGCTTCAAAAAACCGTCTCAGACAATTATATCAATGGTGCTCAAATGACTTGAACAATGTCTGAACTTTTTAAGGAAGCCTGTTTCTTCTCAGAGTATCGGCTCCATCTAGTTTTAAAACATATCTTGATATGGCGTGTAAAAGTGTTTTGTAAAACCAATAAATTTACAGTAATAAAAATATGATCTAACCATAATAACATAGATAAATCTTCTTTCCCGCAGTTTTCCCAGCCCCACACGGTTGCTACGTGTAAAACGCCGTGAGCGTTTGTGGTGACTTGATTATTTTACAGTTTGATTTGCTATCGACGCCCGCACCCCCTCACTCTTTTACCCTGCCCCCCCCCCTCTTATTCTTTCATCAACTGCTTCACAGTGGCTGTTAATGGTGATTTTAAATTTTACAATACTACGAGAATTTCTACCCCAATATAGACTGCCTCGTTGGCTTAGTGGTCGCCAGCTCGACTTCTGAGTTCCTGGGCATGACAAAAAAAAATAGTGTACTAATTGGTGAAATTCAGGTTTCGCCAGTTATATATGAACCAAAATAGTACACCTAGGTTTACTATTTTTTTTAAATAAAAACTTTGCCCCACACTAGGTATTTCTCCTGTATAGTGGGTGCGTTCACAAACATTTAAACTCACATACACAAATTTCCAGACCCCGAACAATAGGGTAGTTAACAAAAAAAATCTAATTAGTACGTCAGATAGATTTCCAAAAAAATTTGGACACGTATTTTTTCTTTTTTCACGTAAACAAGCAATGAAGACGATACAGTGCTTTGAAAACTTGTGTGACGTCATATTCTAAGACATTAGTATGACATTTTTTACCGGTGAGTGACGTCACAACCCCCCACATCTTTGATGCGTTTGATCTTCGTCAATTTTTATTGATTTGATAAATCAAAAAATACGTATCCAATATTTTTCGATAGTCTAACAGACGGACTAATTAGAATCATATTTTTTAAGTCAGTAAACATCCCTATTATGTGTAGGTCATACAAATATTTTTGCCGTGCGGGGATCGAACCCGCGACACTCAGCGCAGCAGTCCATTGCTTGCGCCAACCGTGCTGTCGTGGTTCATCTCTGCACAACCTTTCGCGGATAACGGTATCATGTAATGTAATTTATCCTCATTTCAGTATGAATGCTGGAAGCATATACAACAGCAAAATTCCTGCTAGTTTCGGTATCAGCCCTATGCATAAACTCCGCCAAAAAATGCATTTGCGCTTTAATAGTCCTTCCACCATCACACTTTCCACACAAAATTGAGCTAAATAAGGTAACTAAACACAACCCAGCTACGTCCAGTTCGTGCTTTAAAAGTTTTCTACTAAATAACGTTCCGTTTAACAAACACGGCGAATTTAAACTAAACGGTCTAAATTCTGTTTTAACTCGATATATTGGATGCAAGGATTGTTCCTGTTAGTTTTAATTTATGGAGGAAACGGAGCGTTGGTTTTGTGGCTAGAGTTGAACTGCATAACGTAACATCACACCTGTATTTCCCGGAAGGTTAGGTAGGAATATAGTGTACATAATATTGTATCTGATAATATGGTTTAACCCTCGGTCTGCCCGGAATGTGGATAATTATAATAAAAATCTTTATTTATACACAAACTTTTAACATTGTTTAAAGGCCAGGTCACATGAATTTCAGTAAATTAAAGTAACCCTGACTCCCAAACTAGGAGATCCTGTGACTTAAGAGTCAGTGTTCTGCTGTCACTATGATACAAAAACCTTTTACTAAAAAGTGTGTTAACAAAATCATGGCTAGAAACAGATAAAGATAAAGGTCATCATCATCATCATTTCAACCATAAGACGTCCACTGCTGGACATAGGCCTCCCCCAGAAGGGGGGGATTTGCCATAATCGCCACACTTGGCAGGCGCGTTGGTTAAACAGGTACCGGTATATTTTTGAGGTATCTTAACCTTTAACCGTAACCGCTTTCAGTCCCTGCTTGAAAAAAGCAGTTCAACGAATGTAACCCTGAAACACAGACTTGTGTATAAACGTTACTCAGCTTAAACTAAAAAGCCAATACAATTAAGACAACATAATTAATGTTTATCTTTCGTTCCAAGCAGCTTTAACTTCAAGTTAAGTTTTCGTTTCGCAAAATCTTCAGAAAAGCGTTCAAAATTCTACAATAACAGTCGATTAAGCTCCTGATTCAAGGAAACCCTTTATTACATAATATTAAGGCACATTATTAAAAGCACAAAATCTACCGGTTTATTATTTTGCAAATCAAAGAGATTATGCAAATATTAAGTTGCGTTCGTTTTTAACATAGATGTAGAGAGGACTAGAAAGCGCTTAACAGCCATTGAGACTGGATTTGTGCCCGGTTGGGGGTGATAGGGTCGCCCCCTACTACATTACTGGTAAAATGTGGACGTACTATTAGATACACCCCTTCCCTACCTTTCGGGAATTACAGGCATTATGTTATATTATGTCTGAAAGAGCTTATTCAGGGTAAGATGCAGAGTGTATCCACCCAATGCTGAGTGTAGCACTCCTCGAATACACACTGGACTTGTTCTTAGGCTACCTGTGACCAACCTTTGTCCACTATCCACCAGGCGTCGGTACACATAGCTCCTGTGTAACAGTAGCAATACACTGTTTAGGTTCAGAAAAAATGTTAACTGCGCTACAAGGTTAACCGAACGACAATCTATGGTGGCTTGGCAGATTGTGATAATATTATATCCAGATGTCAAATGCTTTGCTAGCAGACAAAACTGTAGTCTTATTTAAATTTGAATTATACCGGCTAACACACACGGGGTCACATCACGTCACATCAAGCTATAGGTAGTGCACATCCATTATAACCTGACCTCTCTTTATGTGAGCATCCTGTGCAATAAGAGAACAGCATAATTAATTTGTGGGTTTGACCTCATTTTTAACCGACTTCCAAAAAGGAGGAGGTTCTCTATTCGTATGTGAGTATTTTTTTTTTTAACTTATTAAGCGAAGAGAATTTATTTAGAAAGATCTTTATGACCACAATTTTTAAGCTTCAATGCATTGAGCAATTCCTTGTCTTATCTATCATCTCTACATCCCCGTCCCACCCCGTTGGTACCAGCCCCCGGAATTGAAGAAATTAATTTAGTAAGCAAACAATAATAAATCGTTGCGGTGTCGGGCGTCGGCGGCCGTATCGTAATGAGGCAAATAAACGAGCTCGCTTTAAGGAACCATCGCTTATTGGTATTTTGTTGCTCGTTAGACAACGTGTAATATTAATATTGTTTCGTAAATGTTTGTGGTGAAACGGGAAAACTTGGGCGGAAAAGATGAAGGCGTTGGTTGCAAAGGTTTTTGTCAGTGTAAAGTTTCTAATAATCTAACAGACGGACTAATTAGAATTATACTTTTTTTAGTCAGGAAACATTCTTATTTTTCTAGTCTACTAAAAAATATGTTCCTTAAATTAGAGATTGTGTAATATCTGTGTTGTTTGACCTTTCAACAACTATTTTGAATTAAAGTGTTGAAACAGAGGTGAGTACCTCTGTTTATGTCGACTGTAAGTAGGTACTTATTCTTTTACACGAGCCATTTCAAACAATGTAAGATTATGAATACACGAGCTAACACACGTGTTTCGTATTATAGAAGAAAGAAGTTCAAATAATACATAATACATACACTCATTGTTATGATATGAAAGTGTCGTCAAGTGGAACAATGTGTAGGTATCACGTTCATCAAATTCTCGAAAAAGTAAAAACAAAACTTTGCATAAAAGAGCCCAAATCAAGTTATTCAAATCATAAAAAGGCGGTAATCAACGGGACCATATTGCTAAGCTTTTGCTGTCCGTCCGTCTGTCTGTCAGCTGGCTGTATCTCATGATCCGTAATAGGTAGCCAGTTAAAATTTTCAAATTTAAAAATTAAAAATAAATCAACAACATAATCACGTATTTGAATCTGTTTGTTATAATACAGGGGGGTGCCGACAATAAATGAAACCACTGGTAGTTCTAGTTCATAGGAATATTTTTAAACTATCAAATAAATCCTAACACCGTCGTGGTGTCGACGATACGATAATAAACTACCTAAATATCTTTGCCAAATTCGTTTGTTACATTTTATTTCCACACGTTAATCGGTGCAAATTATTCCTAAGGTTAGTAAACCAATATTTGTTTGTAAATTGTAATGTACACACATCAAAAGTGTCTAGGGATCAACATATATTTTTGCAATAACTTTTCTCCTGATTGATATTAATTAAAATTTTCTTTAAGGATTCATGAAATAAAGTGTTTTCGTTTGTCACAGTAACGATAAACCAAGTCACCTTTGCATTAATAAAGAAATTTGCCATTTTCCTAATAAAGGGATTTTTGACATTTGAACCACTAACATTAAAGTTCGAAAAAAAGACTGAAATAACAGTTTTCTTTAAAATTTTATTGGGTAACTTAAACAATTAATAATCCGTGTTTCTACCGCGAACACTAACAACACAAGAACATCGGTTTGGCATACTCAAAATGAGTTCATCCAAATCACGCTGTGGAATGGCCGCCCATGTTCGTTGCAACAACAAAAAAAGGTCTTCTTGCGACTGGATACCCTCCATATTCGGCAGAGCTCTTCTCTGTAGCATATCCCATGCATGCTCAATCGGGTTCAAGTCTGGCGACTGAGCAGGCCAGGGCAGGACATTGATGTTAGCTGCGGCGAGAGTCTGTCTTACAACTCTTGCGGTGTGCGGTCGTGCATTATCATGCATTAACTGAAATAAGGGACCGATTTGCACTTGTAGAGGAACGATGACGTCTGATACAATCGTCTCAGCATAAATTTGAGCGTTGAGGTTGCCTCTGATCCAAATCAACTCAGTTCTTCCGCCGATCCAAATACCCGCCCATACCATGATGGTTCCACCACTATAAGGATGGACTTCCTGGCAGGATTTTAATCGCTGTTGGCGTCCAGGGGTTCTCCAGTGTCGTATACGTCTTGTATCCGGTCTCATACCAAAACGAGACTCATCAGAAAAGCACACGAAACGCCATTGTTCTTCTGCCCAATTTCTGTGTTCAAGAGCCCATTGATATCGAATCCTACGATTGTGCATTGCTATAGGTGGTACCCGTAGCGGTCTTCGGGAATGAAGGTTCACTTCATGCAAGCGGTTTCTGACTGTTTGGTCGCTAATTAAGTTCCCTGAAGAGTGATGAAGCCTCACGGCTAACATCATGGCGGTTATTGTTGGAGCTCTTCGAGTTAAGATTTGAATGTATCGGTCTTGTCTCCGTGTGGTGCAGCGATACTGTCCTCCATGGCGCTCAGCCACGGTACCAGTGCTTCGGTAACGTGTCCAAAGTCGACTGATAACACTCTGACTTGTATTCAGAGCTAAAGCCACAGTACGTTGCCGGGAACCAGCTTCTATCATTCCCACGGCTCTGAGCATTTCTTCCCTGCTTAAATGACGTCGCCGCTCCATAATAACGTTGGTTTTAATCAGTAGTAGGGAAACAGTAGCACTAATAATGTCTTCAATGCGTTGTATGTTTTTATAGGGAAAATATTGACAGCTGATTTTCATCTTTTACTCGAATTTGATTCACAGTTCCTGATTCAAATTATGAAATGCACCAAAAAGGATCCATATAAATTTATAAAATCATAAATTTATTACAAAGCCACATCTCAATCTCAAGAAATCCGCATAAAAATGCTTGATCCCTAGACACTTTTGATGTGTGTATTTCGTTTACAGTTTTATGCTACTTAGTTTTATTGTTTTTTTTAATTTTGGTGTTAAGGTTAATACCAGCTCACTACTGCCTCATTGCCAGACAAAATCATATCCTCAAACAGAGATGACGACATTGTGGATTGGCAGTAACAACCAGACTTACAGAAGCTTAACTAAGCTACAAATTATTTCAAGCTTATGTAGCCTAATCCCAAAAATCTACACCACGTTATTCTTCACCCATGTCAAGATAAACTTAAAAAGTTATGACATTTTTTTATAATACCTAATTAAAAGTTAAAAGACATTCGCAAAACGTGTCCTGAAAAATACTCTTCTGAAGTGTAAGATATTTTAGACACGAGTGTACGTACGTACGTAGTGCTCACGTCTCCGTAATACCGTCTGAGCACATACTTTGTCTTCACCAGGTCACTAGTTCTTGAGTACAGACGACAAAATAGTTTGCTATGCATGCAAGAAAACGTCTGTTATGTGTTGGGCAACAAACGGAATACTAAATGTTTGGTTTGAAGCCTATAAATTATTAGCGTAGTATATCATCACTCTCCTGCCCTTATCATGTCATGATTTCGTGCACTCTATGATTAATCATCATCATCATCATCTACAGCCCAAACTCACCCACTGCTGGGTATAGGCCTCTATTTTCTTGTGCCAGTCTCCACAGTCTTGTACAAGCCTCACCCAGGTTTTGCCATGATTAATATCCACCATAAAATATGACTATATACAATTCGACTTATTTTTATGTGTGACACAATTTAAAACCCCCAGAACAGCGTACACACAACGTGTATCATAACATAGTTCAAGTATGGCTACCACAAACTCTTTAGCGAGTCTATGCTCGATAAAAAGAAATGTGTTTTTCAAGCTAGAACCTACCATGAGAGAACAAACGGATAACTGTCTCTACCTGTTCAGTCCTCATCACCTTCCTGCCCTTGTCTGCTTCTATTTGTGGTCGGCGCAACACGTTTCTTTTTTCTGCATGACTGTATACTTATTTATTTTGCCAACTGTACATAGTTCTATTTGATGCTATGTTGATTCGTAACGGAGAATTCTCACATAGTTTCAGCTCGTAAACAGATGATGTAACTAAATTGTATTCCGTATTCTACTGTATTGTATTGTAGGGAGCGACAATCAAGATTTTATGGTGGGAGATAGTTGTTTAAAGAAATGTTATAGGGATACAAAGTTGTAACATATCGTTTGCTTATTGCGAAAAGATGATAAATGCAGTTAGTGTCAATTTGAGTAAATTTGAGTTAAAATGCAATCTTTTGGATTAACCTGATTTAAAAAAATTACCTGGTGATGGTTGCGGGGATCTGGTAGATGCGAGACCCACGGATCCGGTCAATGTGGTGACACTTGGGGGAGGCGTATGTACAGCAGGTCAAATGATGATAAAAAAATGATGGTTTGAATAAGTCGTTGATCAAAAACGCGGTTCGATTTTGAAGTTTAACAAATGCTTTTATTTCGCTAACAGCAAAATCATTCATAGATACTATTATTATTGGAGCGGAACTCGTGGCTAAATAATATGTATAACCATCACTGGTCCATCTTCAAGGTTAAGCAACGCTTGCCGAGGTATGTCTGTAGATTGGTGACATCTATCCGTATGATAATAATTGCAATTCCCGAAAATACGTTGTTTAGTTGTTTCATTATAACATTTTATCATGCAATTTACGCAATATTTTTTCACCAGCTACTAGGGTCCCATACGGCAGGTGTGTGTATAAGCTAGCAGTATGAAAGGGCTGAAGTGGGCTACACTGGTGCTTCATTAAAATGTCGCGGCACGGCGCGTCGCTCGTGTGGAGAGCCCCTACTGTCCTGCAGGACTTGCGGCCTTGGAGAGCGGTATAGACTTGGAGAGGTTTAGACTGGATTAGGAAATGGAAAATGTTTAAAGTGGACTAATTTTCTCTTTAGTCCTGAATTTGTCCTAGGGTCCGACAAAGTGTTATTGGGCTTTGTTTCAGTAATAACCACAGAGTCTGGGTATGTGTCCGGTTGTTGACAAGAGACTCGTCCGTATTATTTGGGGATTAAACATAACTGGTAAAATGTGTACAGTACTTTCAAAAGACATTTTGTCATGTGGCCGTGATTTTTTTGCTTTATTTTTTTTTTATTCAAAAGTGTCTGTAACGGTCTATTTAAAATAAATGCTCTTAGTTTACTACTTTTATACCTGTAATTCTTATCGTGAACATAATAAAGAGTATTATGTCCATCTAACTCAGCTCTGTAACATTCCACAGCCACCAGCACCATCTATGCATTCTAAGCCCCCTAGCCCACAGAGTTGCATCATACAAAAGTTGCTGCGTACTCCAGCGAGTGGCTAAACAGTAAAGCACTCAAATGTGACTGTAGCTACTAAAACCATCCTCAAGAACCATTCTATCCATTGGTGAAAACAGCATGAAAATCGGTGTAGCAATTTATGCGTTTATCGCGAACAGACAGACAGACAGACGGAGTGGAGGACTTTGTTTTATAATATGTAGTCTTAATATGAAAAAAAAAAACGGGTATCCTATCCATGTAACTCAGCTCTGTAACATTCCACAGGCACCTTCTACACATTCTAAGCCCCTAGCCCACAGAGTTGCATCATTAAAATGTCGCTGCGTACTCCAGCAAGTGGCTGAACAGTAAAGCACTCAAAGCTACGGCGAATTTATTATTTTTGTTTTCAGTTCGACGTACTTATGTTTCTCATTTATTTTTTTCTCGGAATAGAATCGCTTCGGTGTTATGTGACGGTTTAGATGGAGTTGAGAGTTTACTTTTGATTGAATGCCGCGTTGGTTTAGTGGTCGCAAGCGAGACTATTGATCATGAGGTCCTAGGCTTGATTCCCGGTTGGGCAAAGTGGTCTTGGGTTTCCCCATCAGTAATTTCTCAGTAGCAGCCACGAAGTTTAAATTTATGCCCGGTTGATGTCGGGAATAGGCTCGCCCCTCTATTATATGACACTTAAACACAACTCGTGAAATGTAAGTGCACTATTCGTTTCACCTCTGCCTAACTCTTTGGGGATTACAGGGGTGATGTTATATTGGAACGAAGTTCCTTATCGCGCGTTGTGAAAGGGGGCTAGACGGAAAAAATTCTTACGAAAAGTTGTCACGACACTTTTTGCTATAGTAAGCTATTGTAAGCTGTGCGGCGTCGCATATTTCTCTGTCTGTCTGTCTCTCTCTCTCTTATAGAAAGCAAGCCAGATATTTTCATTTTTACATATTTTTTTTTTTTTTTTTTTTTTTTTTTTTTTTTTTTTTTTTTTTTTTTTTTACATAATAAAAAATTATAACAATAACTTCGTTCCATCCGGGTGTTCCTTGACACCTCTCAAGTTTTTTGTTTTTTTTGTTATTTCTCTGATGGAAGTGTTGCTCTAGTAGGTTACGAATGGAATTAGTTGTTGAATTGTTTTAAACGCTTTAAACCTAACATAACGTAACACCTGTTGTCTCCAAACTTTGATTTTCAGTTAGTTTAGGACTGTTGCCTTAACTACCTGACAATTAAATTTTGGCTAGTCCACACACAGATTTTTGGCAGCTTTTAACAAACTATTCTTGATTTCCACATATTTTAATTTTATTATACACATTATTTAATTTTAGATAGACCGACCATCAAAATATGACTCCTCCCGCTCTGGGTGGAACAGGAGGGAGTGTTAGACTCTTACTGACAAAACCCATCCATGTTTCTTCTTATGCCCTTTGCGTTCCATGGTCACGGTTATTTCTTTCGAACAATTCCGCAACCCTGACAAATGATAGACCTGGGAATCTATCTCAGGACTCCAAGCATACTAGTTGCATTTGCGGACACGACACCAATAAGCAATTCTCTTCTATTAAAATTGACAAGTTGAATCGAGGTTCCAAAAATAATACCCTCTTTTATTTCTAGATCCAAACAAATACTTTCACAAAGGACCAAAAAGCGACAAACTTTAAAAAAAAAAAAATACGTTGCCCCACTTTAGAAATTTTTCCTGTGTCGTGGGAGCGTTTACAAACACTTAAACTCACAAACACAGAACACCCAGACCGGAAACAACTATCTGTAGGCCATACAAATATTTGTTTCGTGCGGGTATCGAACGCGCGACACGCAACGCAGCAGTCCAATCGCTCAACCACTGCGCCAACCGTGCCGTCTGCCGCCAAACTCCATTTGAAGAAACTCAGATGCCCTCAAAAATGTAATCAAACCACATATTTCCGTGGTCACATTCAATTTTATTCCAAAGCTCTTCGTGTTATATTATAAGGCATATATTTCATGTTGAAAAATTTAATCAGCCAGTCCACTGGCGGTAGATTGAAATTCAGGACACGGACGGCTTCAGGCAATAAATCTTAGAGAAGAGGAATGTGTGAGGAGTCACGCGGCACGATATGAACTAGTTGAGGGTCTTAAGTGGAGTTAAGTGGAAGGAATTGTAAATAATATAGAAGGGTTGGTTTTTGTATTCTGGGGCGGGTTTTGATATCTAAATGTCATTTGTAAGTAAGTAGGTAGGTAGCCGGCCTAACAACGCTATTTTTTTTTTGGCGGGTGGATAGATTTGTGCTGTGCTGACTGTATTCTGCAGTTTGATCGGGACACATAATTTTATTGGCATCGGGTTTTTTGTTCAAGAATAAAAATTTGTCTGTTTCTTTTAATTGTTCTCTTGGGCTTTTTTTTGGGGGTAGTAAATCATCAAATAACCCCGCCCCGCTCTTGGGCTGAGTGAAAAGGAGTGTCAGACTTCTACTGACTAAAAACCACCCATGTTCCTTCTTAGCCCTTTATGTCGAGGTCGCTGTATTTCTTGCGAACAACCCGCAGCCCCGACGGGGTTTTTGGTACTAGAAGTGTATGAAAATTTCTTTACTTGATGTAGGTTATGAATATACAGATATACTTTGCGTAGTAAATTCTTTAAATATAGTAGCTTAGTTTAGGATAGCAAAGAAGTCACACGATTGACATGAAAATTGTCTGTAATTTATACATTTATGCCTTTTCATCAAATAGTCACTCAAGAGATTTATATGGACTGAGACAGTTTCATTGGTGATTTTAATAATTATTACTCAGTAAAGTCATATTTGTTACGGTCGCGAATCCTATTTTTTTTTTTTTTTAATATTTAACATACAACCTGACACTGACTACCAAATTGCAATTAACGTAAGAAAATTCAAATTTAGCAGGCCTAATCAAAGTTTTTAAACTACTAAACTTTTTAAACTGATTAAAAAAATCATACCGTCAAATAACACCACGGCAAGAAATTCGCATTTAACTACACAAACAATTCTACATTCTTACTCTAATTCTCTTCAAAACATTCTGGCTATCGCATCCTATAAAACCCTCAAAGCCAACATAACAATAAAACATAATACCGGAAGCAACATACGTCACGCCGCGTACCGGAAGTGACGCAAAATATTATAAATTCAGGCGGAAACGGCTCCCAGCGGTTAAATCACACAGAAACATCGCGAACCGAGCTTTAAATAAAATGCATAGCACACTGTTAATACGCCACGGGAATAGAGTTATTGTTAATGTTGTCTTGTGTTTCTTTTTAGCTCTTTCTTAGGTAAGCAAAGGTAAGATACTGTGGCATCGACACAAAGGGCTAAGAAGGAACATGGGTTGTTTTTTAGTCAGTAGAAGTCTGACACCCCCTACCTCTCTGCCCAGAGCAGGAGGAGTCATTTTTTTTTTTTTTTTTTAAGTGTTTCTCTTGTTTTCTTTTTTGTCAATTTTTTATTATTAATTTATTGTCCTGTGTGAGAATAATAAGTACTTTTTCTTTCTTTCTTTCTTTATTTCCCAAACTCCAAAAAAAATGGGTAAATGTAAAAAAGGACGTGAAAGATAGAAAAGTCTACTGCTACTTATGTCCATGGAGTGGTTCATTTGTTTGATAGCTATGCATTTTTGCGTAACTTGGCTGCGGGTTCAACATAAATTAAATGAGCGTAATTTTAACATAGCATCACGCCTGTAATCTCCGAAGAGGTAGGCAGTGGTGTATCTAAATAGTACACCCACATTTTGCCAGTTATGTTTCAGTCAAATATAATATTAAGCGAGGCTATTAACTTGGAATTGAATTTGTATGTATTAATAATTTGGAATATTTTAATAATGTATCGAGACTAATATGACTAATTGTGTTTTAAATTCTGATTTATATTTTATTATTGTATGCCTCAACGGCGGGACATAGCTGAACTTATTTTAATTATTTAAGACCTGCATTTATGTGTATACCTATAGTCCACAATAAAGATTATTTGATTTGATTTTTTTGATTTGATCAACGGGCACAAATCTAGACAAGAAACTCGTGATATAGCGTAGTTTAATCGTTGGCGGTTGTGAACCAATCCATAAAAAAACTTAAAATAGTTTTATTATTTATTTACTTATTCATATTGAGATAATTTTTACTGTACAGTACCGTTAAGTGGTCCAACTTAGCTAAGTTGTGTGTCTTGAAGTCCGGAGTGAATGAGGAGTTGTCATGATAACTTTGTTTCAAAAGCTTCTTACGGTTTGGTTTTTTGACTTAACCTTAGATTTTAATTTATTTTGAGAAGAAAATAGAAAAATGTAGAAATCTTTCAATAAAATTATGAGAAAATTTCATTTCTGAAACATGTTTGAAATTACAGTCAGTCTCAGTTATTTATTTAATTAGCGTCTGTTGGAAGATCTTTTGCCAACCCGCATCAAAGAAACAAGTTGAAGGACATTTTTTTCACAAAAACTCCTCAAAAATTTGCATCCTTACATGACAAGCACCTAAGAAAAATAAAAACCAGCGACCAAGCAGTCCCAAAGGACGTTTCCTCAAAATAAACAACTCGAAAACCGCAACATTTATGTACCAAAAATTTCATAAATTTACCAACGTTGATTCAGTGTTCTGCACTCGACGCAAATGTGAAGCAAGTTAAATCACACGGAAACCTACACTACCTCGACGACTGAGAAAATACGTCTCGCAAGTTCCCCGTAAAAAAAGGAACGGGATTTTTAACCACAGTTACTCTAAGAGATTTTCTCGATCGTAGAGAGGCAAATATCCTAGCGAGACCCGTCAATCTGACTGGCCAGGCGATTATTACTTTCACACGTCAACTAAACAAAAAACAAAGATTTTTTTAAATATGGCCAAGTAATTTTATAGAACTGTAAATACTCTTGACGCAAATTTAAAAGAAGCAAAGAGTCTGAAAAAGGAACGAGTGTTTGAAAGCTCATTTACACGGTGTCGTTTTCTCGACAGCCGAAAAGCGAGTGTCCATACTAGTCTCATCAGAGTCATAGGCCAGACTCGCCAGGCGATTATATAGGGTGTAAAAGTAAACGTAACGAAACGTAAGTAAAGTAACGCAAACGAAGGGCATTTGTTCTCCCCATCACTGCGATCATTTTTTTGTTCTAAACCATACCTGGGAACCTCCTAGTTACGGAGATATTGGGGGTTTACACCCTGTATAGCTCACGGGTTTCAAGGAACAAAAACTCGAATGCAAAAATGTCGTCAGCAATTTTATCGTACTGTGAATATTATCTTTGTCAACTATCGAGGGGACGTCTTCCAGTCTAGCGGGACTCTTCTAAATAACATTATTTTTATACGAATTGACTGCCTTTCGGTAACCACAACAGAGTTACAATATCACGATTTTCAGTGACTACTCGTAACAACTGTCAAAGATCTGCAAATGACAACTATGACTGTCTAATTGCGGTACTAACTGCCGCACTCAGAGAGCTTTAATGATTACTTAGGCCATCACTTAGTAAAGGTTTTGACGGCTTAAGTAATCATTAAATATCTCTGAGTACCGCAGTAAGAGATATTTAATGATTGCTTAAGCCGTCACTTAGTAAAGGTTTGACATACTTTTGTATGACAAAACTGGCAAAACCTTTACTAAGTGATGGCCTAAGTAATCAAGCTCTCTGAGTGCGGCAGTAACACGAATAAGTATTACAACTTGAAATACGAGAAGTGAAGTATTTTGCATAGGTGGAAAACAACCTGAAATATAACTTTATAATCTGTATTCAAGGCGAGAAACTTCGTCCGTGTAAATGATCCATTAAAAAAGGAACGGGAACGTTAAATATCGAAGACGTTACTAACATTTATGAAAATACGTTTTTATATACTTTCTGAGAACACTCATGTTTATGTAGCGTTGATTTTGTCGCATTTTTACGGGTTCAGGGTTCATGTATGTTATTTGTGCTGAAGGGAAAATATTATGCTTATTTCCTGGAACGTTTGTACATACTCAAATAATATAAATGCTTGTAATATGTACCTAGTATAATACGTCTATGCCTGTAGAGTTTTACTTGTGCGTAATAAAACAGAAAAAATACATAATAAGACTTTTTATAATGTTCGATAAACGTTTATAATATATATTACTAGCTGTACCCGCATGCGTTGCTATGCCCTTTTTCCTACATACTACCCGCCTACGTACTAACTATCCACCTACCACCAACCTACCTACCTACCTCCTACCCTACCTACCTACTACCCTACCTCCTACCCTACATACCTACTACCCTACCTACCTACTACCCTACCTACCTACTACCCTACGTCCTACCCTACCTACCTACTACCCTACCTACCTACTACCTTACCTACCTACTACCCTACCTACCTACTACCCTACCTACCTACCACCCTATCTACTACTCTACCGACTACCCTACCTACCAATCACACCTACTCTACTATCCTACTTACCTACTACCCTACCTACTACTCTACCTACTACCCTGCCTACCTACCTAACACTTTCTTACCTTTTAAACCTTCCCTGGACTTCCACAAATATTTCAAGTTTAAAATTAATAGCTCAAAGAGTATATAACCACTACGTATGAATAGCTTATCAAGAAAAATCATAGACAACCTATAAAAAGACATTTACTCTTTTGTTAACCTGTAGAATAAATCTTAGGTATTATTTTCGGAAATTAAAAATTAAATAATTAATAAATAATTTACACAAATTAATGTCTAAAACAAACAAATATAACAGTACCTGAACTTTCGAGACATTTTACAAAAAATAATATTTCTGAACGCACACTTGAATTTGACAGGATTGGACAACAAATTTTGACATGTAATAAACAAATGAGCATTTATTGAAATGATTAAGTATTCATTACACATATCGAGTTTTCATTGTTTTTAAGATGTATTATGCTATTCGGAGCGGAGACAAATCCAACGAATCAATAACCATGAAAATTGGTTCAGCAGATCTCGAGTTATAAGTGTTGTAACAAACCCGTCTTTGTTTTATATATATATGTAAAGAAACTAGTAGGTACCCATGTTTCTTTAATTTGTACTGTTATTTCTTGATAGATGGCGCTAACAGCCAACAAAGTTGATAAAGCAGTTTTAAATGTTTGAAGCTGACAGAAGTCAACTAATTACAGAATTTTTCAATATTGTTTAAATAATAAAAAGCCTAAGGAATTGTTAATTTAAGTTAATAGACTTTAAATGTCGTTTCTCTATTTCAGGTAAGATATTGTGAGTTACATTTAAGATTATTTTTGTTATAGTGATACAAATTACTAAAATAAAAACTCTATTTCAGAACAACGCAATCGTCTATTTAAATTAAAATTCCTTGATAGATATTGTCTTATAAAACGACATTTCTAGTTAAATCAAGAGAAATGGAAAAACTACGATTTAAATTTATAGTATTGGGGTCAACGGACGGAAAAACAAATGCGATATGCATAACATCTATTGAGACACCAGACGCACGTGTATTTGAGATCCCAGATGAGTTCAAGCCCGTAAGTAAGCACACTGCTATATTGTCTACTGACGTATATGCGAAAATAAAAAATTCGCTTAAAAAAAAACTGCCTTTGTAACGCAAGAAGGGCATTATCAATGGACATGTTTACCTTTTGGTTTGAAGACATCACCAGCTATTTTTCAAAGGATACTAAGTAACATTTTAAGAAAGTATAAGCTTACTGATTTCGCAGTTAACTACACTTGGGAGCAAATAAATCGAGCCACTACCTTTTTTCACGTAAAATGGTAAATATTTTTGGTAATATGGAACGTATCAATTCGAACTATATATCGCCTAAAAGTTTAGTTAATAACCTTTACAATGAGGGTAAATTATTGAATAATAACCTTATTGAATGATAAATTATTGGCTCTGCAAGAAAAATGGTAATTTTGATAGAAAATTTAGTAGGGCTAAAACAGTCCATAAAAACAATAAAAAACAAAATTATTGCAAAAAAAATATTCTTAATAACTGGTATTACCCCCCCGTGCCCTGATACATTCTTGTAGCCTATTAGTCATCGATCTGATCAGCGTTACGATGACATATTGTGGTATGTTCTCCCACTCTTCAAGCACAGCGACTTTAAGCTCGGGAATGGATGAAACAGCGGGAACCCTGGCTCGGACTCTCCGTTTTAGCTCGTCCCATAGGTGTTCGATCGGGTTCAAATCGGGACTTCGTGCTGGCCATACCATTTGTTGAATCCCGATCGCAGACAAGTATTCCGTAACGATCTGCGCGGTATGAGGTCTCGCATTGTCATGCATAAACAAGAAATTTTCTCCGACAAAACCAGCATACGGCATTACGTGGTTTTCAAGAATGTCAGTTATGTATCGGTCAGCTGTTAATCCACGTCTACCACTGCCATCGTTGGCGGGGTCGACGAAGACAAGTTCCGTTTTTCCGTCTAGAGAAATTCCTCCCCACACCATACAAGAACCACCACCAAAACTCACAGTTTCTCGAATGCAACATTGGGCAAATCTTTCACCAGGACGTCTATACACTCGGTTTCTCCCGTCATTGCTAAAAAGACAGATTCTTGACTCGTCAGAAAACAAAACTGACCTCCAGTCTTCTAACGTCCAATTAATGTGTTCTCGAGCAAACTCCAAGCGAGATCGGCGATGAGCTACAGTCAATTTTGGGCCAGTTGCTGGTTTGTGTGATGTTAAATTTCGTTCTTTTAGTCTTCGTCTCACTGTCCACCTACTGATTGAGACTCCTCGAACGTCACGTAACGCTTGCTGTAGCTGAACAGCATTAAGTCCACGGTCGCGCAACGAATTGGTTGCAATAAAGCGGTCGTCACGTTCTGTTGTTGCCCGTGGTCGGCCAGTTCCAGGTCGCCGAACAAAAGCACCAGTCTCCAGATACCTGCGGTATACCCGCTGTACCTTTGAACGACTCAAATGAAGTCTGCGTGCCACTTCACGTTGTCCGTGTCCAACCTCAAGTAAAGCTACAACTTGGGCAGCTTCCGTCGGTGTAGTATCCATTTTATCAGGTTATTTTGATTACACAGACACAGATAAAGACAACAATAACAAGTAATATGGGTATGATTAACAAAAACCTCAAATTTAATCTTTTCTTAACAGAGTACAATAAAAATGTCATAAGCAAATTAAATGCGATAATTTTATTCTACCCTTTAAACTTTAATTTAAATAAAAAAAAAATGAAATTTTGACAACTAACTACCCTCTTTGTAAAGGTTATTAAATACCCTTTTAGGCGATATATGTTTCGAATCGATGCGTTCCATAATACCAAAAATAATTACCATAATGCGTGAAAAAGGAAGTGGCTCGATTTATTTGCTCCCAAGTGTATATAGATGATATCCTAATATTTTCTAAGACTTTTCCAGAGCACATTAATCATCTGACACAATTGTTAGAAGCTATAAAAAAGGAGGGTTTTAGACTAAAATTTACAAAATGTACATTTGCTTCGGATACAGTAAAATATCTCGGTCATATAATACATGATAATACTGTACGGCCAGTAAGAGATAATTTAGTATCAATAAAAGATTTTCCAATACCAAAAACTCAAAAGAATGTTAGGCAATTTCTGGGTAAAATTAACTTCTATCACGAGTATATACCAAAAAGTGCAGTGATTTTAGAACCTATACATAATTTACTCAGAAAAAACCAGAAATTTATTTGGTCTGCAGATTGTCAAAAATCTTTTGAACACATAAAAAACTTATTGTGCTCACAGCCAATCTTAGAAATATTTGATCAGAAGTTACCAATAAATATTCACACAGATGCATCTTTAGAAGGTATTGGGGCAGTGTTAAAACAAACACAACCAAATGGAAAAAATAAGCCAGTGGCATACTTCTCGAAAAAATTAAATCAAGTGCAAAAGAAAAAAAAGGCAATTTATTTAGAATGTTTAGCTATTAAAGAAGCAATAAGATACTGGCAATATTGGCTAATAGGTAAGTCGTTTACCGTATATTCAGACCATAAGCCATTAGAAAATTTAAATATTAAATCTAGGACAGATGATGAATTAGGAGATTTAACATATTACCTATCACAGTACGATTTTAAAATTAAATACGCTCCGGGAAAAGAAAATACAGAAGCAGATTGTTTAAGTAGAAACCCAGTATTGGATGCAAATGAGGATACAGATGAACAATTAAAAATTGTAAACATGGTAACATTGAATGATATTATTACAGATCAGGTAAAAAATGAAGATATACAAAATAATAAATCAAAATTAATATCAAGAGACAAAGTTTACTATAAAAAAGTTAGAAAACGTGAAAAAATTATTTTATCAGAAGATTTCAGTAAAAAACTTATTAAAGATGTACATGAAAACATGTGTCATTTAGGTGTGAAACAAATGCAAAACAAAATTAGTACGTTATATACAGCAAAAAATTTAACGATAAATATTAAAAGACATTGTAAAAGTTGTGAGATTTGTATAAAAAATAAAACAAGGGGGCAGGATAAGTATGGTCTAATGTCACATTTAGGTCCTGCAACAAAACCGTTTGAAATAGTCTCAATTGACACGATTGGAGGTTTTGGAGGCTCACGATCAACAAAAAGATATTTACACCTTTTAGTGGACCACTTTACACGATATGCTTACATAGTTACCTCAAAAACACAAACTGCTAATGATTTTGTGAAACTAATAAATACTGTAACAGATTCTGATACAATTGGAATGCTTCTCACTGATCAATACCCGGGCATTAACTCAAAAGAATTCAAAACATTTTTAAACACAAAATCAATACCAATGATCTTTACTGCAGTAAATGCCCCGTTTTCAAATGGTTTGAATGAAAGACTTAATCAAACGCTTGTAAACAAAATCAGATGTAAAATAAATGAAAAAAGTAATAAAATGGCATGGACGACCATTGCTCATAATTGTGTAGATAAATATAATAATACAGAACATACAGTTACTGGCTTTGCACCAAAATACTTGTTAGATGGTACAGATGTTTCTTTTTTGCCAAACGAACTAAAAAGAGATAAAACAAAAGAGGAATGGATTAAAGATAGGGAAATAGCATTTGAAAATACATTAAAATCACACAAATACAATAAACAATTATTTGATAAAAATAGAACTCAATATAATTTTAATACTGGGGATATGATATATGTAGAGAACGGGAACAAATTAAATAGAAATAAATTAGATGAACTGAAGATTGGTCCCTTCAAAATTATTGAAAAGATATCAAATTCAATTTATAGAATTAATACAGGTCATAAAAAGTTAGAGTCAAATCTCTTTCATGTCACAAAACTTATACCAATACTTACATAAGAACAGAAATGAGACAGAAAAAATATATTAGTTAGATGTAATATTATTGAAATATTTAAATTTAGTTTTAATTTGTACTTAAATGTGGATACTGAAAATTTTGATGAAAATTTTCTTCTTTGAGGAGGGAGATGTAAAGAAACTAGTAGGTACCCATGTTTCTTTAATTTGTACTGTTATTTCTTGATAGATGGCGCTAACAGCCAACAAAGTTGATAAAGCAGTTTTAAATGTTTGAAGCTGACAGAAGTCAACTAATTACAGAATTTTTCAATATTGTTTAAATAATAAAAAGCCTAAGGAATTGTTAATTTAAGTTAATAGACTTTAAATGTCGTTTCTCTATTTCAGGTAAGATATTGTGAGTTACATTTAAGATTATTTTTGTTATAGTGTGATACAAATTACTAAAATAAAAACTCTATTTCAGAACAACGCAATCGTCTATTTAAATTAAAATTCCTTGATAGATATTGTCTTATATATAGATAACGTAGATAAACACATCTGTTTTTGTAAATCACTAAATATACAAGACAGCTCTGTAGAAAGGTCTATAAAGTAAGCAAAATTAAAATATATAGTACTCTAAAGTTATATTTTTTATTAAAATAATTCTTTCTCGAGCAGTGGTGACTCAGTGAAAGCAGCCCCGACTTACGAACAGTGAGTCGTGGGTTCGAACTTAGTCAGGCGCATTACTTTGTGTAATTTATTTCGTCACCACTGCTCTCAAAACGGTGAAGGAAAACATCGTAAGGAAACCGGTATGTCTTAGAACCAAAAAATTCGAAGACATGGACATCTAAAAAAAAATTTAATCTACCAATCCGCACTGGGCCCGCGTGGTGGATCATAGCCCATCCCTCTCCTAGAGAGAAAGCTTGAGTCCCTGCAGTGGAAGCATTATAGGCTGATGATGATGATGAATTCTTTCTCACGTTTATCATCATCTGCCTAGCCTTTTCTCACCTATATTCGGGTCGGCTTCCATTCTAGGCGAATGCAGCTGAATACCAGTATTTTACATGAAGCGATGGCCTATCTATTCTCCACAACCCAATTACCTGTAACGTCTGTTAAAGATCTCATTTTGGCAGCCGGGACCGGGACCAATGGTTCAACGTGCTTTCCGAGGCTTGGAAGAAACTTGCAATGATCATTCATCTACGGACCAACCCCGGCAAGTCCGGCCAGTAACCAGTAGATTGATGAGAACGGCTATGATTATTTAGCTAAGATTTCTTTTCTCACGTTTATAATTATAATATAATTATGCGCGTGAAAAGTAAAATCTTGATACATAATTAAAACACTTAATTACAATAAAATTACTCGACACAGAAACCCGTTGCTTTTATCCACAATGGCGTGTATAATCCTTCACAACAGTGCAGCGATAACCGGTAAAGCAACTGGGCTCATTTTGTGAAATCAAACGCTAAAGTTTGCGGTTGTGTATTGAACCTTTTCTTATTTTTAAGCTATTGCATAGCTTCTATCGCGGGCCTTGAGCGTGGGGACCGAATCCAGAAATTCCGTAACGAAAATAAAAACCTAACAAATTGACACTTGACAATTTCTTGAAATCAAAAATTGTGAGTTGCCTGTATTTAAAACGGCCTGTATTATTGAGTCAAAAACTTCCTTAAAGAATTTCTGTGAGCGTGTTAATTAATTTTATAAGCGTAAGATAAGATACTATTAATAGAAATTATCAATAAATTACATTATTTGAGCTAACATATTAATAAAAATAAATTAAATTATATAAATCAAATGTAACCTTCATAGCTCTAACCACTAAGAAAAACTATGACACAAAATGAAAGAATAAGTAAATGACATCTTGACAACTGACGTAATGTCAGATGAAAGTAAACATTGAAAAATTATTAGATTTAATATTTTAAAACAGCAAAATCAAAGTTAATAAATCGAATAAGATCGATTATAAGGCTGCCAACAAAAATAGTTGTCGCCAAGGCGCGACATGAGACGTAAAAGGACATTTTATAAAAGATGAGGATGATTAGTAAAAGTGTAAGTATAAATACTATATTTAAATACTGCATTAAAAAAATATATAAATAATTATAATTGCATAAGTTGATAAAAAATTCTATGCAATAGCTTTACCGCGGCAGTCTCCGAGTGCCACACGTCTTTTTTTTTTAACGGCCTGGTCTGTCCCACAGCTGGGCAAAGGTTTCCCCCATTTCTTTCCATATGCTTTTTTTCCGGGACTCCTCAAACCAATCCTCGTATTTCGTGATCAGAACATTGTACCACCTCTTTTTGGATAGGCTAGAAATGTTACATTATAAACCTAGGTACTCATCTCGATGCAACATACCCGAATTATTCACGAGTTACATAAAAATTGCGTCAACCTATTTTCTTAGTTGATATGACTTAACGTATTCTGTCTCGCAATACCCAGAGGGTTTGGCCGAGTTCGTCTGTGTCAGTCCTATAATATTTTCGCGAGCACATTATTCAATCAAATTTCCATCTCTACTTCTTCTTAGCAAATGACTGGGCATGCAATGTAAGATTAGAAATTCCGTATCGATTCCGTATCGAAAGACCCAGTAACACTATCAAAATCAAAACATTTATTTCAAGTGGCCAGTTACAGGCACTTTTGAATAGTCGAACAACTACAAAATAAAATAAGCTACAGTCATAGTTTTTTTTGTTTTTTTTTGGCGGATGGAAAATCATCGAATAACCCCTCCCACTCTTGGGCAGAGCGAAAGGGAGTGTCAGAGTTCTACTGACTAAAAACCACCCTTCTTAGCCCTTTATGTCGAGGCCGCGGTATCTCTTGCGAACAACCCGCAGCCCCGACGGGGTCATAGTCACACGGCATAATAACTGTATGTGTCAAACAACTTCATGCCTAGCAGTCGCAATTACAATCGCTAGGGCAACAAGGAAATGCTAGTAGTTGAATTACCATAAATGTGTACTGTGTATTTTCTGTTGTTTTAGCACAATTAAAATAATTCAACGTTCCTATCTGATATCATGGCCTCAGGAAGTTCTCACTTGCTTCCGCTGCGGTCCTCTTGTTTCCACATTACCGAAATTCTATTTTCCACAACACAGTTGAAAACTAACCATAAACTAAAGAACCTAGAGTGCTCTTTCCTCTACAGGTTAATTACCTAATTCATAGTTGCAGGTAGTCGAAATTGGAGAGAAAATTCCAGTTTAGTACGGTAAACTGAACATTGAATTGTTTGTAGATTGAGTTGCTGGAATAATGTTCGAGTATTTCGATGATCCTGTAAGAAGCAATAGTAGTAATATACGAAACACTTTCAGCGCAATGCTACTAGAATGTTTGAATTACAGTATTAGTAAACTGTACCCAGGTAAGTGCCAATCGCGTAAAAGTGCATCAACTCAAATCCCAAACTAAGTTAATTCTAAGCTCAAACCCAATTCAGCTGCAGCTAACTTAATTTAAACCAAAAGAGGTCCACCGGGGAAATGCCTACCGTATACTAATAAAATTACCAGCGAATGGGTAGCAGCGTTCTCTGTGCCTTTGTAACAACCATACTGCGATCGCCAACCCGCCTGCCAAGCCTGGCGATTATGGCAAATCCCCCCCTTCTGGGGGAGGCTGAAATGATACTGATGATACTAATAAAATACAGAGCGCACCGAACCGGTACAGCTGTGTGATGGTTTTAACAACATGTTCAAAAATTATGTAAGTATTAAAAAAGGTTTTTGCAATGCGTTACATTGCCTATCTGCACCAGCCTTTAGCGTAACAGATATACCAGTTATTATAAGAAATCGTTTAGTTTCCCGAATTGGGAAATAAATCGTTATATGACAGATAAATACAGAATATCTATCAAAATATAAGTGCTTCCCTTTCAATGAATGGCAAGCTTACCCAGAATCCATTTACGAATCAGATAAATCTTGGAAATATATCCAAAATTACCCATAAAATAACCCAACAATGGGTGTATAATAGCTAGCCATACACATAAAGTACTCAGCAGAGTTCTAAATTGATCCCATTTCGGAAGATAAATGCCCAATGCTGGAAAAAAGAGGTCTTATTGGATCCCAAATCTCAGATCGAGATAACTTGTGATCAATTTCAGTGCGAGTGGAGACGTTTTATTTTTGTATTTCGATGATTTGGTGCTGATAACTTTGTTTTGCCTGATCAAAAAGTATCTAGGTGTAAATGTACACCCGTCGGGGCTGCGGGTTGTTCGCAAGAGATACCGCGGCCTCGACATGAACGGCTAAGAAGGAACATGGGTGGTTTTTAGTCAGTAGAAGTCCGACACTCCCTTTCACTCTGCCCAAGAGCGGGAGGGGTTATTTGATGATTTTACACCCGCCAAAAAAATAAATCAAGTCGTCAACCAAGTATTATGTACATCAAAGTAAGTAAGTAACTCTACGCAAAAATGATTACTGGGAAATGACTTTTTCTTTGTTGCGAAAAATAATGTTTGTTTTTCAATCTTTAAAATAATTTTAGAAGTAGTAGATTTAGCTAAATGAAGGTGAACGATGCAGAATGTAGGTACCAATATGTGGCTTAAAATATGTAGTCGTCAAAATATTTGCAAGACATAGTATGTGGTAAACATGTCTGAACGAATTATTACATGCACTTTTAATATTGTATTTGTACACATGTTTGAGTAAATAAAAATATTTTATCTCAACTGAAAACCTCTTAAGTGGATGTAAAATCAACTATTCTTTTACTCACACTCGTTTCACTCATAAATGGCTGAGGCTACAAGACTAGAGGAAGCCCAAAGAAACGATGGAAGGACTATGTAAACGATGATATGGCTAGAAAGAAGTAATAGAACGAGTAATAGAAATATTTGTTTTTTTTTCGCTATTTGATTTCTGGCTTCCTAAAGTTTTTTTTTCATAATAGTGAAGAAGAAGTTTAAGAAGTTTCTAGCTATTTATAGGGTATAAAAGTACCCTTAACGCAAACGAAAGTCTCTTGTTCTCCCTACCACTGCGATATTTTTTTTGTTCTAGACCATACCTGGGAACCCCCTAGTTACGGAGATATTGGGGGTAAGTTCCAAATTTTTCACAGCTGTTTTTGTAAATACTAGTTTTTCAGGTTATAACTTTACTTAAATTACCTCCATGACCCGTTTACTATTTAAAGCATCCACTAGCACAATGTTTTAACAGTGCTACATTGAGTTTTACCGTGATTTTTGACCCAAAAAAAAAGTCGTTCCCCAGCAATATTTTTTGCGTAGGGGTACTTAGTTTGATGTACAGAATGCTTGGTTGACGACTTTGTGATGTGTTGATTTACACCCTGTATATGTAAAAGCATCTTGATCTTATGTACGTAGAAGTAGATAGGATAAAGGAAACCATCCCCGTGGAAATACCCCACGCAACCCTAAATAAAACATCTCCAATTCAAAACTACGCTCTGAAAACGAAAAATAATTTGACTCCAACTTGAAACGCATTTCTCGGAAGGGTCCCAAACCCGGGGTCGAACGCAACAGATAACGACAAAGAGGGACCCCTTATCTATTTCATTTTCCAAAAACCGTTGACCAAACATAAATAAAGGTTGAAACGGGTTTCTTCCTCGGATTACAAGATCTGGATACGGCTTGAGAGATAAATTGGCGCCTCATTTTAGATTACTGGCAATTTATTGCTTGGAGATTGTTTTAATGTGTTTATTGTATTGGATTGTTTCTTTATTTAGGTTAGGTTAGGTTGAAAGTGTTTAAAATAAATTGAAATCACGACTTCTTATTACCGTAAGGCTTTTGTCTCTCCCCGTCGGGGCTGCGGGTTGTTCGCAAGTGATACCGCAGCCTCGACATAAAGGGCTAAGAAGAAACATGGGTGGTTTTAAGTCAGTAGAAGTCGGACACTCCCTTTCGCTCTGCCCAAGAGCGGGAGGGGTTATTCGATGATTTTCCACCCGCCAAACAAAAAAAGGCTTTTGTCTCTCTGGCTCTTTTGATACAGGAACTCTTAGTACAAAACCAAGGGCTACACTTTTTTTTTCATTGTGTTTTTACCGAGGGTATTTAGGATACTTTTGAAGCAAAGTGGTGAAGGCTTTGCCTTACAAGTACTTACTTAGTAGGTCTTAGGTTCGAACTAAGAAATTAAAAAGGTACACAAATTATTGCAGCTGATTACTTTGGGTACTTTTTTGTAATGTTAAAATTTCTAACTTATTCAGCTGTTGTTTTCGTTTTTTTTTGCATAATTTTATCTTTTTTTAATTGATTTTTCCTTTTTTAAATTATTTCTATTTTTGAATGCTTATTTTTATATTTACTGTAAATTCAAGTAGGTTTTTAATATTTTATCACCGCTGCTCTCAAAATGGTGAGGAAACCAACAAGTCCTAAAACCAAAAAAAGAGATCTGCGCCAAAGCAATGAGAACTTCTAACCAAGGCAGACAATAATGTGTGTCTATACCAGAACCATAGTTTAATTTTCTCAAGTACGTATAATAAGTCAAGAGCTTAAAAAAATACCTTTCAAACAAGAACACAGCAACGTTGCTAGTGAAATAATATGAAACCTGATCAGTTTTTTCTTATCCAGTTTTACTTAAATCTACGTAAATCATCCAACCAAGATTGATAACTCCACTCAAATTCCCGCTGGGCGCGATTTGCGCTTAGCACACTTCAATTTTTTTCTCTAATTTCCTTTTAAAACACACAATATTACACCCTAAAACACACGTGTTAAAGTTCAAAGTGGTATGCTCTAGGCAATGGTCATGCGTGTTTAAGGGTAGTATCGGGGAAATTGAGCCCATTTTAAAAGAGTAATAGGACATTTATTTTTTCGGAACTATTCGCCATTTTAGATATTATTTTTATCGCCATGTAAAAGTATTAGGTTTGATAGTTACAGATAGTTTTGTTATTTTTAGGTTGCATCAGGAACCTACGTGATACCTACTCTGATGGTAACTAACGTTATGTAAAAAATAATTGACTTAAAGCCACGCCTTTTATCACGAATACAGCAATGGGCTCACGTTGTTGTAGGTATTGGGGAAAACGCGCTCACAAAACTCGTCTATTGTAAGACAGTATTGGCACAGAATTTTCCATTTTCTAACTTACTTATAAAATTGAGGAGCAAAATGAGGAATGTTGGGTGTTACGCTTTCTGAGTCACGTATCACACTCCTCGTAAGTACATGACTCACTAAATGTGTATTCTATAATTTTTTTTACTAATCCTGGTAGTCATTTACTAACAGAAATGGATCCTATGTTGTCCCTAATAAAACAATATTATTATTATTATTAAATAATTACAGCTGCACTGGTTGATATTTAGGTTAAGCCGAGTTTGCCTAGGATGGTCCGTAGGCAGATGATGATAATCTTACTAATAAATATAACGTTCTCCACCATCCAACTGAGACAAGCCCAATCTTACTTCTAGTCTAATATATACAGTTGACAGTTCCAATACAATATCAACGTTAATAGACACTACAGTTCCAATACTATTTCCACGATACATGCAAACACATTCCATACTAATAAATCCCTCATCATACAGTTGTATGTGTGGCTACAAGCTATGACCCCGGATCCGCAACACAATTGAAGGTGTCCTAGTTATTCTATATCTTCGGTTATGATTTTGGTGCAAGGTGGCAGAAACGACGATTTAGTCGCTCATTTCATTTTGTTCGATAGATTGCAGTGCCATTGGACGGGTCATGTAGGGTACGCCACGACAGTGGCGGTTAGTCCCCTCTTTGAGGAGTGGCTGGAGAGGCGCCACGGCGCCCTCACCTTCCGTCTGTCGCAGGTACTCACCGGACACGATTATTTTGGGAGGTACCTGCACCGAATCAGGCGGGAGGAAACGCTTGGGCTGAGCCCCGCCGTGTTCTCGTAGCGGCGATCGGCGGCGGCGACCTCTCGCGTCCGGCCCTGATGCAAGCCATGATCCGGGGCAAGGAGGAATGGGACGCCGAACTTCTGTGAAGCAGTGATGCTAGCGAAGGAGGTGGCGAAACGTGAGAGGGAGAGAACCTCTCGTCCCAGCCGCCGCACAAGGCGCTCCGGGCATCGGGGGCCACGTGATGGCTTCCGGCCACCGTAGACGCGGGCCTGTGGACGGTGAGTGATGGGCTAGCTCGCCGTCCGTCCGTCTTATGACGACGACTGGCCGTGTCGACGGCGCATTCGTGTTCCACGCGCAAGGGCCGACGCCCGTCGGGGCTGCGGGTTGTTTGCAAGAGCAAGAGATACCGCGGCCTCGAAATGAAGGGCTAATAGTCAGTAGAAGTCTGACACTCCCTTTCGCTCTGCCCAAGAGCGGGAGGGGTCCCGCTCTTGGGCAGAGTGAAAGGGAGTCCCTTATTTGACGATTTTCCACCCGGAAAAAAAAAACGAGTCATGTGATCATGTCTATGGAAAGCACCAGGACCGTTAGGCCAGAATCGTCAGGCAGTGGGTGCCAGAAGATGCCTCGAAAACGCTGGCGTGACGACTTAGTCTTTTGTGCGAGATTGGCTGGAAAAAACCACACGGAGTGAAGAGTGGAAGGCTTTGGGGGAGGTATTTGCCTAGCAGTGGGACTATATATAGGGTAAATAAAAAAATTGTTTGCGGCTTTACCTACGTTGTGATCGGAAATTATACAACGCTGCGTTTTTGTCGAAGGGTGGACGTTTTGGGGAACTGTCTCTTGTAAATAAGTAAATGACTTTCGAAAAGTGCTGATTATCCTCTTAAACTAAAACAAAAACTAAAACTCTGGAACGCGCTACCCCTTGGCATTAAAAGGGCGGAAAGCAAAATGGCTTTCAAAAGAACTGTGCGGAAGCACTTTTTAAAATCGGACTGAATCACTCTTAATGTGTGGTGGTCATGGTAATTATTGTTTGGTTTCTCGTTTTTTGAATTATTTGTATGTATTATAATATATATTAGTTTATTTAATTCCATCTTAATATATATGTATTAGTATGTACCATTTATGTAGGTATATTGATTTATGTTAACAAAATAGTATTCTCCTAATTTATTTATATTTGTACTCTACCACAGTGCTATCCTATTTGACCCTAAGGTTGACTGGTAGAGAATGCCTTGTGGCATTAAGTCCGCCTATGTACCACGTTTGTGCATGAAGTTTAAATAAATAAATTATCAGGCTAGTTTGAATAAATGACTTTTGATTTTGATTTTAACCAGGATAAAATGTATCGTTTGTCTTATTCCAGGCCATGAACTACACCCAGTCTCTGGAAAACGGTTCATTCGATAAGGCCAGGAATAGTAACAGACTGAGTTGATTTCACTTCCGTCGGGGCTGCGGGTTGTTCGCAAGGGATACCGCGGCCTCGACATGAAGGGCTAAGAAGGAACATGGGTGGTTTTTAGTCAGTAGAAGTCAGACACTCCCTTCCGCTCTGCCCAAGAGCGAGAGGGGTTATTTGATGATTTTCAACACGGACAAAAAAAAATGTTGTTTTCTCTTTAAAAATCATTTCAGCATTTTTTTGTTTGTTGTTTCAGGAGTTCATCCTTGAAGTTCCCTGGCAGTTTCTCTGTTCTCTGATCATTATAATCTAAATCATTTAAAAGTTCGAGTGAATTGGTTTCTTCTAGGCTAGCGTGCTTTACCCTAGGCGGCATTATCAAGATGCACATCAGGCGTGTGCAAATGCAATTTTATACCAGTAACCTTAACTCCGCTCATCACGCGTCCCTTACACTCGCCCCTCACAATTAACCGGTGCAGTGAGAGGGCGCCAGTGAGGTTTGATAACAGTGCACACAAACCAAGCTCTGATTACATCTTACATGTACGTTGTCTTCGATATAACTTAGAGCGTAGCCACACAAGTCTTGCTGGTACGTTGCGTCGTCGCTACGCTATGATTTCATTGCATCCTTTTGGTTTTTCAGCTACTTTATCACAGTATTTTAAAAACCTTCGACAATTATTATGAACAATTATACTGTGCTGTGTTGCGAAGCCGTTTCGGCCTCACTAACAACAATACCCGCTTCGTCTCTCAGGTCCTTTGTCCGAAGCACACGCATTTCGTCGCCGCACGTCGTCGTGTCGTCAACGCACCGTGCGTGAGGCATGTCGTTCTGATGTGCTGATCCTTACTAATCCTTACTTAATATTATACATGCGAAAGTAACTCTGTCTGTCGCGTTTTCACGCCAAAATTACTGTACCGATTTAAATGAAATTTTGTACACAGATGGTCTAGAGCCTGAGAAAGGATATGGCCTAAAAACGGTTGTAAAGGGTTGAAAGGGACCCGTCGGGGCTGCAATTATTCTATCTAGTGAATTGAAGGTGTACTCTGCCGAAGTTTTCATAGAATACAGGCCGATTTTTATTGTAATCTATGTTTGGTAAAATCGGCACTAAAACAAAATCGGAAGAAACTCACCAGTTGTAGGAACAGAGTTGTTTCAAATCACTAGAATCCTCCTCTGATCAAACATTTGGGAAATACAGGTGGGGAATTTCTAGAGCAATTGGAAACTTAATTTCTTTCTTGTCTCTCCTTTCCAATTATTTTACAAACAGAGCGCAGAATAAATTGGCACATCTATTTCACGCAACACGACTTCATCGTTTTCCCTCTATTTTCAAACACAATTGAAATAAACACACAATACAGAGTTCTATCTGCAAAACAATTTGACGAGGCCACAACAACTGCAGTTAATGCAGCACAATAAAAAAAGGCAGACAGCGTGCCTTTTATTTGTTAAGTGAAACAATGGTTGTTAGGAAAACAAGCAAATTCTTGCTAAATTCACTTCATTAAAACAACGAATAACAGTTTGTTGCGAAATAACGATAAGCTTCGTTGCTGTTTCACAGGAAAGCGTGTTTTGGAATCTTACTTTGGTGTGCGCTGAAATCGTGTTGGTTTGCGTCACTGAGTAGCATTAGGACAATAATTATTCCTATTCAACCGAAAGTAAGTTGCTGTGGCGCACACATCATACATAATATACAGAATCGTGTAATAGGTATAGGACATTCCGTCGTCATCTAGTTTTAAAACATTAGTCAAAACATGAACAAGGAAAGTGTTTACAGTCTATGCTACAGTCATTACCACTGGGGCCAACTGGTTTAATAAGTACCGTCGATATAAAAATAACTATTACACCGTTCACCATTCATAACCAGACTAGTGCTACCTACAACTGTACACGTTCTCAGCGCGACCTCATTTCACACCATCATTCACAAATACGCTTCCGGAAGCTCAGCGGCTGTCGGAACTCCAGTCAAGACGCTATCGCTCTAACGGGAACTAAGTTTAAACTCGCGATTAACGTGAAAATTGATTTATAGTTCGTTATTGAGCGAGTTACGTTGCGCTTGTAACCTCTTGTTGGGATAATGCAAGGTTTGCCGCAGCATTATCTTATCGAGTTATTTAATATTGCCGGTTCTCGGTTTCTGAACGAAAATGAGTGAAGTATGGCTACGTCTTTATATATTTTTTTTGTTGTTGCTTTAATTAGGGAATGGTACGGTTGACGCAGCGGCTGAGAGATCGGCTGCTGCGCTTTGAGTCGCGGGTTTGACCCCCAGACGGAATTAATATTGGTATGACTTATAGTTGTTCCGGGTTTGTATGTGAGTTTAAATGTTTGTAAATGCACCTACGATATGGGAGAGATTCTCAGGTGCGTAAGACCTGGACGAGCCAGCACTATTGTCCGCTATGTATTAGCTCATATGAGCTGGGTGCTGACATCGGTGAAAGCCACCGCTCAAGGGGCCGCGAACGTCATAATTACGATGATCGGGGTCCCTCCAAGAAATGGAAAAAGCGGTGTTTTTAGACACACGGGGACACATCATCCTATGCATATCCAGTATAACATCACCTGATTTTGTGTGAGCTTGCGGTAGAATGAGAGATCGTGGAATGAGATTGTGCATACAAGCTCAAAGTCACAAAGCCCCCGGACGATGTGGTAAGCTTTGACCATTTCCTCGCTGATTTCTTTTCTAGAAAAATAAAACTAGCGAGGAAATGGTCAAACGCGAAGAAAGCCCTATAGGTGAGTGAGCTCGTGCTGACTGAGGATCATGACATAGGTAATTATGATAATGGAATGGCTATTATTTGTACTAAATTCTAGATATTATAATGATCAATTACCTACGTTTTGTCCTGACAAAGAGTTTTGAAAATTTTCGTACAATTATATTGAACAATGTATTAAAATATCCTGCAGGCATAACACTGACTTATCTCTTTTTTTGGCGGGTGGAAAATCATCGAATAACCCCTCCCACTCTTGGGCAGAGCGAAAGGGAGTATCAGACTTCTACTGACTAAAAACCACCCATGTTCCTTCATGTCGAGGCCGCGGTTTCTCTTGCAAACAACCCACAGCCCCGACGGGACTTATCTGTTACAATAAGTACAGCGTTGAGCCGTGTGTCCGATTAAATGTCTTTGTTTCAGCCACTCACGTTTAAGACAAATAATTATGGAACAGCGAGCAGCGGTGGCCCAGTGGTGGCGGCTCCGACTTACGAGCAGTAAGTCGTGGGTTCGAACCCAGGCAGGCGCATTTTACTTTGTGTAATTTATTTCATCGCCACTGCTCTCAAAACGGTGAAGGAAAACATCGTGAGGAAACCGTCATGTCCTAGAACCAAAAATTCGAAGACATGTGACATCTACCAATCCTCACTGGGCCCGCGTGGTGGATCATAGCCCATTCCCTCTCATATAGAGGAGAACTGTTCCAGCAGTGGGAACATTACAGGCTGATGATGAATTATGGAAAATTACAAAACAGTGCTTTCTTTCTTAATCGTGTGGTTAATGCCTAACTTGGTGTCACAGTTTTTATGCCACCCATGCGTCTGCGTTGGGTTTACGTACCGTCAAGGTATCTTCCAAGGCCTCAAGGGGTCTTTCAAGGCCTGTTGGTTTAGTGGCGGTAAGTCCCCTCTTTGAGGAGTGGCAGGAGAGGCGCCACGGCGCCCTCACCTTCCGTCTGACGCAGGTACTCACCGGACACGGTTGTTTCGGGAGGTACCTGTACCGAATCAGGCGGGAGGAAACGCCCGGATGCCACCATTGCGAGGATCGGCCGGAGGACACGGTGGAGCACACTGTGGAGGTGTGTCCCGCTTGGGCAGAGCCCCGCCGTGTTCTCGTAGCGGCGATAGGCGGCGGCGACCTCTCGCGTCCGGCCCTGGTGCAAGCCATGGTCCGGGGCGAGGAGGAATGGGACGCCGTCGCCTCCTTCTGCGAAGCAGTGATGCTAGCGAAGGAGGTGGCGGAACGTGAGAGGGAGAGAACCTCTCGTCCCAGCCACCGCGGGAGGCGCCCCGGGCGTCGGGGGCCACGTGATGGCTTCCGGCCACCGTAGACGCGGGCCTGTGGACGGTGAGTGATGGGTAAGCTCGCCGTCCGTCCGTCTTATGACGACAACAGGCCGTGTCGACGGCGCGTTCGTGTTCCACGCGCGCCTCAAAGAGATGTCAGCAACATGGAAGGGGCCCGCAAGGGCCGACGCCTGTCGAGGCTGCGGGTTGTCCGCAAGGGATACCGAGGCCTCGACATGAAGGGCGAAGAAGGAACATGGGTGGTTTTTAGTCAGTAGAAGTCTGACACTCCCTTTCGCTCTGCCCAAGAGCGGGAGGGGTTATTTGATGATTTCCCACCCCCCAAAAAAAAAAAAAAAAAAAGCCCTGTTGGTTTCCCCGTCGGGGCTGCGGGTCCCGTTGGGGCTGCGGGTCCCGTCGGCCTCGACATGAAGGGCTAAGAAGGAACATGGGTGGTTTTTGGTCAGTAGAAGTCTGACACTCCCTTTCGCTCTGCCCAAGAGCGGGAGGGGTTATTCGATGATTTTCCACCAGCCAAAAAGTTAAATTGTATTACAGTTCTAGCTTTTCTTGCAAATAAATAATACCACCTTTAAATAAAATTAACAAATTACCGTTTTCTGTTTTTTTTTTTTGAGAAACTTTGCCTTACACTTGGAATTTCTCCTGTATCGTGGGTGCGTTCACAAACATTTAAACTCACCTACACAAATACCCAGACCCGGAACAACTATCTGTAGGCCATACAGATATATGTTCCGTGCGGGGTTCGAACCCGCGACACACAGCACTGCAGTCCATTGCTTGACCCACTGCACCAACCGTGTCTTCAAAAATTGTTGTTTCATCTTGCGTCAATTTTCAGATACCTTGGCATAATTTCGAAACAGATTATAAACGTCACTTATATTTGTCTACGTCACAATTCAGACTACTCAATTCGTTCTTCTTTAAATAAATCCATTCTAAACTTAACTGTGCTGTATACAATGTTCTGAATCTAAGCGAGCGCAGTACAAATGTGCCGATGGGTCCTTCTATGTGTGTCAATGGACACAACGTTCCCCTTTCTGACAAATTCGACGTTTCCGTTCGTTCAACATAAAGAGAAGTACAGAAAGTCGGCTCCAAACAAATATAGACACATTAACAACAGCGAGTGACAAGAAAATAAACGAAATAAAGGGTGTAAATAGACCCTTAATGAAGGGCACTTGTTCTCTCCATCATTGCAATTTCTGATCATCGAATAACCCCTCCCGCTCTTGGGCAGAGCGAAAGGAAGTGTTAGACTTCTACTGACTAAAAACCACCCATGTTCCCTCTTAGCCCTTCATGTCGAGGCCGCGGTATCTCTTGCGAACAACCCGCAGCCCCGATAGGTTCTTGACCATACCTGACTTCTAATTTTTCAAAACTTTTTTTTTTATATCGGTATGTGTAATATGCTAGTGTTAGTGAATAGTGTAATGTAGTACTAGTAGCACAAGTGTTACCAAATAAACACAAAAAATAGTGTATTGGCCTTAATAGAGACAATAAGAACGTACTAAGAACAATAACATTCTTAGTACGTAAAGACAATTTAACAGTTTAAGTTAGAATTGATATACCTACTTATTAAGACTAATAAGTAACAATCTAGCCTTGTATATAGACATATACAAGGCTAGATTGTAATGAGAATAGGTTCCATCATCATTTTGATGAACACTAGAATGAGGGGAAATTAAACTCGGCATGTAGTCGGTAGTCGCTCATCTACAGACCAACCTCGGCAAGTGCGGTTTACCCTTGATCCGAGGGGCAGTTATTATTGTAACCACGAGCTCCTCTTTTGTTTTATCATATTCAGATATACGTGTAGAGATCCATCACGTGTGCAGAGCTACACAAGCTAATCTCAAATTGACCTTGTGACCATTACCAGCAGCGGTGGCCCAGCAATAGCGGCCCCGACCTATTAACAGTAAGTCGTGGGTTCCCAGGCGCATTACTTTGTGTAATTTATTTCGTCACCACTGCTCTCAAAACGGTGAAGGAAAATATCGTAAGGAAACCTCTTTGAACCAAAATATTCAAAGATATGTGACATCTACCAACCTGCACTGGGCCCGTCTGGTAGATGATAGCCCATCCCTCTCCTAGAGAGGAGGCCTGACTCCCTGCAGTGAGAACTTTATAGGCTGATGATGTTTATGAACCTTTACCTGCATAGCTATTCACAAACAATCGAAATTGTCGTGTGTCTATCTTTTTTTGGCATTACGAAAGTGAGCGAGATAGACATACGCATTTCCGAATCGAAATGTTTGTGAATCGACTGTGGGTCCTTGCAATGTTGCTTGTTCGAAAGAGTTACCGCGGCCTCGAACACAAAGGGCCAAGAAGGAACATGGGTGGTTTGTAGTCAGTAGAAGTCTTACACACCCTACCGCGCCGCCCAGAGCGGGAGGAGTCATTTAATTTTGATGATTTCACAAACTCCAAAAGAAAAAAAATTGTCAACAAGGGGGCTGACCTTCTGTATTGGCTATTCTGTGTCCTACGTGTAGTGTAGAGCAAGACCTATGCTCTGTTGCGAACGTTCCTGATTGCTGATTGTAATAGATAACGATCGCCGCATTGGCGCTGGGTGAGAGGTTCCTGTCAGCAATTTGATGGCTCTGGAAGGTTCTGGATAAATCGAAAATAAAAAGTTGAGAAAATTACACCTGCAATCTTCAAAAGTTTAAGCAGAGGCGTAGTTATAGTTTGGTTAATGTCATTTCTTAATTTTTTTTTCTTCGGACAAGCCTGCATGATATTCCCAAACTACTGTAACTCCTGAAACTCATAACCAACAGTGGCGACCACCAGAAAAGCGCTGAGACAATGAAGCTCGACGAAATCTCAGAGAAACAATTTAACTGTTTTGAATCCCACAATGAAATTATTAAAAAAATACGGGAGGAGTAAGAAAAACATAATTAATTCTACTTCCTTCTATGTCAGCAGGAGACAGGACACAAAGACATCATCATTTCAGCCGAAAGACGTCCACTGCTGGACATAGGCCTCCCCTAAGTGTCGCCACATTGACCGGTCCCATGCGCCTCGCATCCAGCGGATCCCCGCAACCTTCACCAGGTCATCGGTCCACCTAGTGGGAGGCCTTCCAACACAACGTCTTGCGGATCGCGGTCGCCACTCCAGAACTTTTCGACCCCATCGGCCATCCATTCTGCGAGCAAAGTGACCTGCCCATTGCCACTTAAGTCTGGCAATTCTTCGGGCTACGTCGGTAACCTTAGAATCAATTATCACTTAGTCTTTAAATAGACTACGGACCCAGGTTAGCCACAGCAAGGAAAATCTGGCCAGGTTGGGATTTATTGATGACTCTGCCTTGGAATGTAAATGTGGTGCTGTTCCACAAACGATGGGGTACGTAAGATCGTGTCCTGCTGTTTGTTCATTATAGGAACTGAACGCAGTCGAAGTTGCCAAACTAGTGGCACAGTTCAGCAGGGCTATAGCGTATCTTATTAATTGTCAGTGACTATCATTGTGTCCATCGATTAACTGTCAAATGGTTCCATTTTGTACTAAAATAATAACCATTTGACATTTAATCGATGGACACTATGATACCCACTGACATTTAAAAAGATACGCAATAGCCCTGCTGGGCTGACATTTAGATGGCCATCGATAGGCTAAGAAGACATCCATGAATAATCTTTTAGGAGATAATCAAAAAAACTATAAAAGTAAAAAAAAATAAAAATTGCAGCACACCTCGAATTCGTAGTCTAAAATCAGAACCATCCCCAAGTATTCCAAACAAATACGCTATTCACCAAAATATCCCAAAAGAAACAGTAGGAACATTTTAAACTGTTATTAAAACAGAAACACGAATCTCGCCAACAGAACAATAACAATATTACCAGCACTGTTGTTTGTACGCGATCCGATAGCAAACAAACATAAAAAATACCTTTTATTCAAAAAACACTGATAATAATGAAAGCAGGGTTTCATTAGCAGAATCACATTACGAACGCAAACGTACTGGTTCCGGGTGAAATATAAAATAAAAAAATAAAAAAGCTAGTCAAGCGCGAGGCACACGTTCAGTGAGGAGTTCCGTAGTCGGTGAATGTTTTCACATTGACGCCCAGCCGCTACAATGAGTCTGTATGTAATGTAGTGCTTCTCTATATTCTACCCGACAACGGCGAAGCCAAAAAGTAATGATTTTTTTTCTGGAAGTATGTTCATGACTTGTTAAGGGTGCATGTCACATCACAGTATTTCAGTACCGAGGGTTATGGAGTTAAACCACAAATAGACAGTCGAATTTGGCGAAACTATAAAAGTTCCTTAGGGCCTAGGGCCTAGGCCTAGAATATGACTTCGTCTAGGATCTATGATATAATTATAGAAATTGAAAGATACCTATGATAAAATTATAGTCAAAATTTAAAAAAACATACTGTCTTGACATAAGCACTAACATATTGCGTTACGCAACAATACAAGTGGCATAAATACATGTGTATGTATGTGTACTTAGATGTGAGCAATCCCGATCCTGTGTGTGCCCATGTAGTGTATATTCATTTTTCTATGATCTGTTCTATTTCCTGTTCTTACTCGATGAGATAATGAGTAATAGAGAAGTAAGGAAGAAGGAGATATTATTATGTTGTGCTGACTTTATATAAATCGGAATAAGAGCATAATAACTAACCAGTATAATAATTAAGCTTTTCAGTAGCCTGTCAATTCTATTAAAAGTCGTTGTAGAAAAAAAAACTATTTCAAAATCGAAACATTATTATTTTATTACGGAACCCTAAAAGAAGGCCAACAATGGCAGGACGAACGCGTGGAAAACAAAGCTGGCACAATCAGGATCAAGCCTTATTTACCGACGCTGTCCTAATTGATACAGGGTGGGTCGGGATGCGCCAGCAAGGATAGAGGGTGTGGCCTAAAGGTTGGCGTGTGATTGATGGTTTATATCGGTGCTAGCGTGGCTCTTTGGCTTTTCGCCCTTTTTTGGGACGAATCTTAGTTGACGGATATTAGTGATGTCTTTTACCGGGTCGTTTGTTTGCAGTCCAATTATTTTTGTCGTGTTCTCTTCCAAAAGATATGTCTCGTCTATCCTGTTGTCCGTAGTTTACAAAATATGATGGCTGGTATTGAAGACGCTAAACTCAGAGCCGCATTCTGGGCTAAATCAACTTAGATTGCTACTGATTCACCTAGAAAAAGAAAATTCTGAAAGAGAACTCTTCATTCTAGGAAATTCTTTATTCTTCTGGAAGAGAATTTCTTTTGAAATAAGCTGTGTCTTTGTACTCTAGGTTTTGTTAAGATTTATTCATCATGTTTCACTTCTGCGTACAAAATTAATAATATAAATAAACAAATATATATTTTTTAAATAATTTTATTACGTCAAAGTGCATTCCTTGTCTTCTGTTCAGTAACTAAGCAAATGGTTCTACGCGATTGTTATAATAATAAATTGTACAGAAATATTTTAAGCCCAGTCAGTGACATTATTAACAAGACCGAATCTTTGGAAAAAGTACTAAGTGACCGAAAAAAAACACTACTTTTGAACTTGGCACAGCAATTTAGGACATAAAATCGAGCAGCCATTACACATATTTTTGTTCACGAAATAACGTCAAATATAAAGAATTTATCGCCATTCGCCACCTATATGGCTCCACAGTGGCATCACAGTTCGTTACATCGTATCATATCTATATCACTGTTACCTACATGTTACGCGTATTCGATCCGACAGTTGACTGTTGTTTGTGTTCCCTACAACGAACCTACCAAACTAAAAGCAATTTTAAGTTTGGCACGTCAGAGTTGATAATTCTGTGAGGCTTTACAGAGGGTTTTTTCGAGAGATTCGGCGAAAATTATTGCTCTGAATATGTCGGTATGAAATGAGACGTGTGACGTCACGATGTAGATTTCGGAGTGTTCATAGTGGAAGTAAAAGGGTTCTGTGATGAATTCTCAAGTACAAAAACCCGAAAATTGGTTAGTGAATTGATTTATTTGTCATTTTGAATTACTTGATGATGAAGTTTTTTATTAGAAGGTCTGTTTTGGAATTTTACGCAGTGTACAATTTCGTTTCATTGGTTCTATTATTTTTGCTTACATATATTTTATCCCAGTACTAGTTAACTGGGTTGTAGATTTCAGATAGGCAGTCGCTCCATGTAAAATGCTGGTATTCAGCTGCATCCGGTTAGACTGGAAGCCAGAAAAGGCAGGCAAATGATGATGATGGTCCTAATATTTTTTTTATTAGCTCTTTACAAAACTATCATCATCGTCTGCCTAGCCTTTTCCCAACTATACTGGGGTCGGCTTCCAGTCTAACCGGATGCAGCTGAATACCAGGGGCCGTATTTTTGAATCACTCGAAGTGAATCTTAAATTCATGCACGAAAGCAAAACGTATACGAAATGAATTTCGATTGCTCCAAATTTTACGTATTTTTGAAGTAATAGAAATTAGTGTTGCCCTAAAACTCGAATCTTATAACATTTTTCATTTCACGCAGAAAAATAAAAACCGGAAAGCCATAACTCGTTGATTTTAAAAACCGGTAATGAGTTACGGTGGAACGGAACGTAAATTAAAAAGTTATAATGTCATTGTCTGACGGCTGTCATTGGGATTTCGATATTTTTTTTTCTAGTATTTACATATTTTTTTCTGTCGCTGATGTAATTCATCAGGATATACTATTCGAGGCTAACCATCGCGAAAGGCGAAAGAAAACACTGATTTATAGGTTAGATAAAGTCAACGTAACGTATCTGTCAACAAATCTTCACTTGTCAGTGTCATTCTCATTTCTACTGGTAGAATATCGGAAACGAGTGGGTCGGACCACTCGTTGCAAAATTCACGGGTATGAATATTCAAAAATAGCGATTTTAGGGATTCTCATACGAATTCTGCGATTTCGTACACGATTTGGAATTCTATTGATTCAAAAATACGGCCCCAGTATTTTACATGGAGCGACTGCCTATTTGACCTCCACAACCCACTTAATACTAGGTAATACGATACCCTTTGGTAAGACTGGTTGTCAGACTTTCAGGTCACTGACTACCTGTAACGACTGCCAAAGATCTATATTATGGCAGCCGGGACCAACAGCTTAATGTGCTTTCCGAGGTACGGAGGAAACTTGGAATGTAATGGGCGGTCACCCATCCACAGTCCAACCTAGGTAAGCGCGGCTTAACCTAAAGATCGACCCGAGTGGCAGTTATTATTAAGCCACGAGCTATCGCATCTCTATTAATAAAATATCCTTCTGTAAATGAAAAACCGTACCAACCTAATGTATTGTTTGCTTTTTTGTTTTCCACGGGAATGAATATTGCATTTTTTTGCCATGAATTTAATTAATAAAATGCGTAGTGTTCCGATGTAATATTTATTGTACGATATTAAAAACGTTTCGAATATTACAATATCACAACATCAATATTTTTTTGTCTATTCAAAGTAACAAATGAAAGGTTATACATTCGAAGTTCGTTTTAAACCTACTAAACCCCTAAGGGACCGACAGCAAAAAAGCCAATGAAATAGTAAAAGAGAAGAGACTGGGAAATTTATAATTATTGGGGATTTTTGGGAGTTTTTTGTTTTTTAATGTTCTTGTATTGATTGGATACTGTTTTAAGTTGAACTGAATGTTATGTTTAGATGATTCTACTGGTTTTTGCCTGCGACTTTTTCTACAGAATGGCCACCATACCTACTGCAAAGCATCGCAACCATTAGAAGTACAGCCTAATAAATCTATACGAGGCGAGCGTAAAACAGTGTCAGACTTGTACTGACTAAAAACCACCCTTGTTCCTTCTTAGCCCTTTGTGTCGGGGGCTGCGGTACCTCTTTTGAACAACGCGCAGCCACTTGTAGCCTCACGTCGGGTTACTTGTATTGTGGTCGCAAGCGCCTTGTTTTGGGTTTGATTGCCAGGTAGAGCAAAGTGTAATTAGGATTTTCCACCAGGAATTTCTCAGTTGCAGCCACGTAGTCTGGATTTGTGCCCGGATGATGACAATAGGCTCGTCTTCTATAACACGGGACTTAAGAGCGTTTACTCACAGCGCGCGACGTCAATTTTAGATTATTCGGATCAGATTTCACTCACACTCATGGGGGTGCATCTGTGTGCGTAGAGTTGGCAAGTTCTATAGTCAAACTAAACAACTTTGATCCATTTGAGTTAGAGTTTTATGTAAGGTAACGATTGCGCGTGATGATTTATAGTGTTTTAAAAATAATTTTGTAAAAATAAATGAGTTCATGAAACTTACTGAAAAAATAAACATTGTATAAATCAATACCTTTGCATTTAGTAAAAAAAATATGTTAGTTAAGTTTCTATTCAAAAACCGGGTTAAAAAATGTTTAAGTGATTTTGCATTATTTCCAATATTTAAAAAAAAATAGCCAAATTTTTGTAATTTAGCTCTAATTTTTTGCACTTGATGACCATGTATTCTGTTATCCTGAAAGATAACTCTGACGTCTATTTTCGTGAAACCCTATGACGGTATTGGTTTCGCTATAAAAAACTATCAATTAAAAATGTAATTTTACACTGATATGCACTAAATCAAGACTTAATCTTTCTATTACTGTGATAATCTTTCAATAATCTGCCAACATCATTACGATATTGCTCTTGAAAAAAACACGTCGTTCTTGTCGCGCATCAGATAAACGCTCTTAAACATAACTGGCAAAATTTGGATGTACTAGTTCGTACACTTTTGTGTTATGATATGCTTCTCCCATTTGCTCATAAAAAGTCAGTTTTTAATGTTTCATATAACTTTGTAATGCAAAAAGAACAGTCCTAGTGCATCCACGTTCCATTAAAACAATCTTACTCGTGGAACCGAAACCCTACTCAAAAATAACATAAATTTACTGTTCTACATATAAAATTGAAATAAAAACCTCAAAGTAATAACACATACAATCGATATGCCATAAAATAAATGAAACTTCCAAATTTTACGATCTGCCGATATTCAATAGAATAAAATAATAACCGGCGGGTTTTACTCGTAAAAATAGCATAAAAAGTGAAATTTTATTGTTTCTAATGTACCCTTAGAAACGAATGAGGATTCAAAGAACATAAAATGAGAGTATTTTTTGGGATAATATGTAAGTTTAATTTTTATATTATTTTATTATTTCTATATTTAGAATTAAGTGTTTCACACAAGGTATAAATGGATCATTCATGAACCCGTCATCTAAGTACTCTGAATAATAAATGTGAAAAATACCGTGTTACGGTAGATCTCAATGTAACTCATTCAAAACATTGTGCTGAATATTACGGGATCATGATAGTATTCAAAGTCATAACATGAATAACAGATATTTAAAAGAAAACTTGTGAAAATGTTAAAACTTTGACCCCCAAAATCAGAGTAACTGGATGGTTCCCAGGTCTAGAACAAAAAAACGATCCCAATGATGGGAATAATAAGGCTTTCCGTTTCGTAAACTATATTTTTACACCTATTGTATGAAAAGTGATGGATATAAATATATATCACCGTGACGTCTAACTGGGAAGAATGTAAGAAAAAAACATGTTGCGCTGACCCCAAATAGAATGGGATATGGGCAGGAAGATGATGATGTATCATGATACCATTAAACTTGGAGTAATTTCTTCTCCTACTGACCGACGTTTTCAAGATCATTTGTTACTTGAGTCAATTCATGTAATTAATTGTTATACAGAGTAGAATGGGCAGTATAGGCACTGACTCTAAAACGATTATCATGTATTCAGGGATCATTCCCACTAGTTCTATTGCACAGTCCTATACTACCAGTGGGATTTTTTTCCCACTAGGTGGTGCGGAACGTAGAACTAGTGGGTACAAAAATTCCCACTAGTGGGAATAATCCATATTCAGCCCATCATTCTGGTGGTGCGGAACGTAGAACTAGTGGGTACAAAAATTCCCACTAGTGGAAATAATCCATATTCAGCCCATCATTCTGAACCTTTATTTTGGATATTAACAGTTGTGTTCTTAAAATTATCGATGATATACGTAATTCGTAGTTTGAATGTGGATAAGGGGGTGAGCTAGTAAGTTTAACCGTTTTGGCGTCTGTGTTCCTTTCACCTTGACAAAACACACACATAACACCCACAAACATAATACAGTGATGTAATTATATTTTCAGTAACCCTACTAATCGTTACATACGAAATACAAGGATCTACTAAAATTGAAATCTTCGAAATTCGCGAAAATAACGACGGACTTGAAATAAACAATCTGAACTCCAATCCACAACATACCCTGAACACCGATCCTTTACTAAAGTTATTTCGTGGTACAACATCTGAAAAGCCACAGAGTCAAGGAATTAAATTCGTAAAACAGCTGCTAAGCAAACTGAAGTCGCTGAAAGGTGAAGAAGACATGAACAAGTTCAGTGATGATGCTCGCATTTACATTCTGAATGGTGATGATTTCGATTTAGATTCAGAAAACAGTTATGACGAAAACATTTATGATAAAACAAGGACTCTTCGTGCTACAAATGATATTGATAAGACCAAAATACAAGATCTAGTGTCGCGATTGTAAGTATTTAAAAAGTTGTGGACTTGTAATTGGGATCCCGTAACACACTTTTTTTTACGAAGGATTTTGATGAAATTTCGTAATGTTTTTGTCCAAATGTTTTAAAAATACTGCTCCATAGCGGTAATAACGCAGTGGAAGTATTTTAGTTGTCAAATTGGAAGGCATTGTGTTTGTGTGTCACGTACTTAATTCAGTGTCGCTTTTTTTCTTTAATATTAAATAATTTTCACTAAATGTTTGCAGGTTACACAAACCGGCTAGCAAGTAAGTATTACGATAATGCTTAGATATTGTACCTAACATACAAAACCGTTGATAAAACTCGTATTTCGTTCAAGGAAACAAAACTCTTAGATGGCGCTTCTCGTGACCAAAGGGCTGGGTTTTACCTTGGCCAGAGGCTAAGTGTTGCCATACAACGTGGCAATGCCGCCAGTCTTTTGGGCACATTACCGGCTGACAGCGTTGGGGAGCAGTTTTTTGATGCCCCTTTATAGCTTCTTGTTAATTTATTTAGTAGTTTTTAATTAATGTACATTAGTTAGTTTAGGTATTCTAATAAAATATTCTTTTGTTTCTTATTAAAAGTATTTAATAAAATGTACCAGCCTAAGTCGCAAAATTATTAAAACACATTTTTTTTAGGAAACGAATACGAAGAAAACGAATTTTGTTCAGAGACTAGTAGAATGTATGTAACCTTTTTTTGTTAAATTTTTTCAACATTAGCAGATGCAAGCGACCTTTATCCGCTCGCAATTATTATAAAAATATATTTGAATCGGATTTTGTTAACAATTTCAAGGGTTTTAATTATTTTGCACGGAACTAGTATACCCCTTTTCCTAAAATAAAAGCAAAATATGTAGTCCTTATAACATCAGCTATCTTTTAAAAGTAAAAACCAAATCTTTTCAGCCGTTTTGGTGATTGGTCGGTACAAACAGATGAATAAAAAAAAATTATGTCTTCGTATAAAAGCTGTTATTTTGAAATTACAAAGTGCTGACTTATGTATATTGGTAAACAGTTAATTGTGCTAAAAAAAGAACTGAATTTTTCATACACAGGTTTTCCGGACAAAAACCGTTAAGTGTCAATTTTATGTCACGTTCAGGTTTAAGTTGATAAATATTTTTTGTCTAAATATTATGTTGATATTGTTTGATTTCAGCTAGAATAAGACCAAACCATCCATACCAATATGATATTAATGTTGATGAAATAGAAAAGGTTACATAACGTGGACAATGGAAAAAAAACTTATTCAACAAAACCTCACATTTTACATTAAAAATGTCTTTAAAAAATTGGAATTTTTATTTTTGAGAGTTTTTTTTGTTCATATTACTTAAAATGAACAAAGTAATCAAAAATTATATTTTGAACCGTAGAGGTCAAAAAATATTTTTATGTTACATAGTGTGTACGATTTTATTCAACATGTGACTGCCTATTGGTCTAGTGGTCGCACACGACTGCTGAGCATGCGGTCCTGGGTTCAATTCCCAAGTCGAGCAAAGTGTTATTGGGTTTTCCATCAGAGATTTCTCAGTAGCAGCCACTGAATCTCGGTATCGTCGCCTCCTTCTGCAAAGCAGAAAGGAGGCGAATGCTAGTAAAGGAGGTGGTGGAACGCGAGAGGGAGACACCCTCTCGTCCCAGCCGCCGCGGGAAACGCTCCGGGCGTCGGGAGCCACGTGACGGCTTCCGGCCACCGTAGACGCGGGCCTGTGGACGGTGAGTCTTATGACGACGACAGACCGTGTCGACGGCGCGTTCGTGTTCCACGCGCGCCTCAAAGAGATGCTAGTAGGCTTGCCTATCACATGAGACTTAAATACATGGTGACATTTGGGTATACACTACTAATAATACACTCACATTTCACCAGTTACAACCATATCAATATGACACGACATCGATAATATAAACAAACAATTAAAGTAATTTTGTTACAACCATTTTTATGGTGGTTTTTGAACCATTCAAATACTAAAACGACACTTCAACCCCTGGTGTGGCAACACTGCACAGACAATAGATAGAACCGTGCCAGGCACGTATTGTGTCCGATTTCATTACCGGCTCTAACGAACTGAGATCCTAGAACAAACTGTGATTGATTTTACAATACGGCAACCACTTATATAAATCACAGAAGATCTGCTTCGTACAAAGAAATAAATCTATACACACATAAACTATTAAACATGCTTGACGAACGATCAGTCACCATTTTAGAAAATTATTATTATTATAGAGGGAATCTGAGACCGAGGTCCCGGTCCCGAAAGCCCCACGACCCATCTCTTTCACAATGTTGAGAGCAAAAATGATGAAACAAATTACACAAAGTTATGCGCCTGCCTTGGTCCGAACCTAGTTTTGAGAGGAGTAGTGATGAAACAAAATTACACTAAGTAATTCGCCTGCCTTTTTTTTTAGTGTGGGATATCATCAAATGGCTTATGACTTCTCCCGCTCTGAGCAGAGCGGAAGGGAGTGTCAGACTTCTACTGACTAAAAACCACCCATGTTTCTTATTAGCCCTTTGTGTCTTAGACCACGGTATCTCTTTCGAACAACCAGCAGCCCTGGCAGGCGTCGGTCCTTGCCCCTGCAATGTTGCTGACATCTCTTTCAAGCATTCGTGTATCCCTCTCATTTTATGAACTGGACCTTCTGTCCTTGTCTTTCTATTTTGTGATACGTGTCTGTTCACAATCAGCAGCTCGGAATACCGATGTATCTGTTACATCTTCCATGCATTTTAATGAAGGTTCATGCCGGTTTTTAAGTAATTAAATTTTGTGATTTGGTACTGTAGAGACCTTAACGTTTGTGGCCATTTAGGAATTAACATAAAATCACGCCTGTAATCCCCGAAAGGTTATACAGAGGTGTACTTAATAATAGTACAGTCACCTGAACAACACAACGAATTAACTCTGGCACATTGTAAAGAAAAAGAAAACTAACAATGAGGTTGAAATGAGAATAAAAAAGGTAAGAGTTTGGTATTAGTTTTCAATAGGGTAGTTAACTAAAAAAAATACAATTAGTCTGTCAGATAGATTTCCAAAAAATATTGGACACTTTTTTCACGTAAACCTCACCTGAAAACTCGTGTGACGTCATATTCTAAGACATTAGTATGACATTTTTTACCAGTGAGTGACGTCACAACCCCCCCACTCAAATCTTTGACGCGTTTTATCTTCGTCAATTTTTATTGATTTGATAAAACAAAAAATACGTATCCAATATTTTTCGATAATCTAACAGACGTCCGTGTGTTAGATTATTAATTAGAATCATATTTCATTTAGTCAGTAAACATCCCTATTCTTTAGTTAAGAGAGATAGTGGGTTACAAAGGGTTGACTTGTACAATAATATTAATTTATTCATCATCATCATATTACTTAAAAGCGAGAACTTAGAAAAGCTGCTGATATCGGGCAAGGTGGGCGGGAGAAGACCCAGAGGCAGAAGCCCAATACACTGGTCTAACCGGTTCCGCTGCCGAAGACAGAGTGAGCTGGCGCAAGACAGTCCGGGAGAAAGTGATCCAAAGCGGCCACGACCCCCAGCATTGAGGAGAAACGACGCAAGGAGGAGGATCATAAATATATTTTTTTATTAGCCTACATTGTCCCACTGCTGGGCAAAGACCTCCCCCATAGTCTTCCTTTCCTCTCTCCGTGCGCCTTTCTCCAGCCAATCTAGCACAAAAGCCTCTAAGTCGTCCCGCCAGCACTTTCTAAGTCTCCCTCGGCGATGACACTGTCCTCTGGCACCCACTGCGTGACGACCCTAGTCCATTGGCCATCATCATATTCATCATTAAATCGAGAAAAGTCTTTTACTGAACTCATTTATTTCTAAAACCACCCCCACCCCCATATTTTAACGAAACAGATCTCAAAATGGCGAAGAATACACGTGTTAATCACTCTAACACACAAGTTCACACAACCTATCTAACAAACACAACATTTTCACCGTTGGAAGGTAGCTAAAGCAAATAAATCTCGGTGACGTAACAATCCCGTAATAGTGGGCCGCGCGTCCCGCTAATTGAATTAGCGACCGTGATCCCGAGGTCCGGGATCGCGGGATTGTCGGATTCCCGCTGTCTATTTACCTGGCTTTGTGCGAAGTGTTTGATACTGGCCGGTAAATTGTTTAGACGGAATTACGATGATTAAAAGGCAAGTCTGATGGTGTTCATTTTTGAAAATGGATCTTTTTAAACTTTGTTGTTTTTTGGGAATTATGGTGGTGGTTTTAAATTCAAGAATATATTCCTCTGGTTGCCTTTTTTCATTTGAGGACAGAAAAATAAATGTTAATTTCAATACTTATGTCTTTTTTTTATGGTGGGTGGAGCGAAAGGGAGTGTCAGACTTCTACTGACTAAAAACCACCCATGTTTCTTCTTAGCCCTTCATGTCGAGGCCGCGGTATCTCTTGCGAACAACCCGCAGCCAATACCTGTCTCAACTACAAAAAAATAAATTCAAATAATTAGCATTATTGGCAATTTTGACACTGATTAACACTGTATAAACTAAGAGCCGATATGTACGGAGTTAATGGTAAAAGATATTATGCCTCCTAATGTCATATCCACTATGTTTTACGCCATTATGTTTAAAAAGTTTCAAATTATCATCATGTCTGCTTGCCTTATCTCAACTATGTTGCGGTCAGCTTCCACCCTAACCAGATGCAGCTAAATACCAGTATTTTACATGAAGCAACTGCCTATCTGATTCTGACCTCCATAATTCATGTGGATAATGGATATTATCATACTACATACTTGGTAAGACTGGTTGTCAAACTTTCGGACCACTGACTATCTGTAACGATTGTCAAAGATCTGTAAGTACATGGCAACCGGGAACACATCGGTTTAACATCCTTTCCGAGACCAAAAAAAAAGTTAATAAGAGGTTGTAATTGATTTTCCAGTAGCAGTGGTGACCCAGGGGAGCAGTGGTGGCCCAGTGGTGGCGGCCCCGACTTACGAACAGTGAGTCGTAGGTTCGAACCCAGTCAGGCGCATTACTTTGTGTAATTTATTTCATCACCACTGCTCTCAAAACGGTGAAGGAAACATCGTGAGGAAACTGGCATGTCTTTTTATTTTTATGTTGGCGGGTGGGAAATCATCATAACCCCTCCCGCTCTTGAGCAGAGCGGAAGGGAGTGTCAGACTTCTACTGACTAAAAACTACCCATGTTCCTTTTTAGTCCTTGCGCCGAGGCGGCGGTATCTCTTTCGAACAAACCGCAGCCATGACGAGACCCGCAGCCGGCATGTCTTAGAACCAAAAAAAATCGAAGACATGTGACATCTACCAATCCGCACTGGGCCCGCGTGGTGGATTATAGCCCATCCCTCTCCTAGAAAGGAGGCCTGAGTCCCTGCATTGAGAACATTGTAGGCTGATGATGATGATTGACTTTCAAATAGTTACCGCTGTTTAAATTTTACAACTCATATTATGCAGGCAATTTTCTAAGATATTCTTACGTATCTACAAAAAATTCAGAGTAGATAAGTCCTAATGTATCATTACGGTTCAATTAGAAGAAAATTAACTACTTATAGGTATTATATTCGAGGGGAGAGGAATGGAAGTATCAGATATCGAGATAAAAGCGTTTCTATGTCTCAGAGGATACACTCTGAAGCTGTAAACACTTTGTGTCGGATGAAGTGATATATTTATCACGTTTATAGCGAATGTAGGTTTTATTAGCGAAGGTAGCCCCATCACAAGTAAATTTATAACTTACCGGGGCTTGCCTTAATTTTGTGCTGTAAAATAATTGTAGTAAATCAATAAAAAGTTTTATTTATTTTATTATTTTATTTATTGAATTTTTCAGGATTTTGGGACTCCTGCCCAAGGTCTCTATCCAGGTTTATCCACCTCCAAGTAACACCAGCTATTTGCCGTAACACCAAACAAAACAGAAGTCATACGAACGTAACAGGAGCGTGACAAAGACTTAATTATTGAACTTAGACGGAGTTGGAGTCAGCCTCAACAAGTTGCCTACAACTCCACCGCTTTTGGATGCACTTCCTCAAAAGAGGAGACATTTGCATTCTGCATAATAACGCCGACCTGTCTTAGATCTTAGTGAGCTGCCTTCAAGTTTTAATTGATAGTACATTGAGAAATTTACATCACTTTGTCTTGGTCTTGAGGGAACTTCTTTTTAACCGACTTCCCAAAAAGGAGGAGGTTCTCAATTCGATCGGTATGTTTTTTTTTTTCTTTTTAGTGTTAGCTTTCATAAGCCATTCTGTAATTTGGAAATGGTTTAACTGTATGAGTTATTCCCGGGTGATTTGGCTCAGGGTGTCGAGCATCCATTAGTAACGATTTATCAATAGTAAATAGCATTAAAGTATACTATTGGTGATTATGTTATTGATTAAAAATAAGTTAAAGATAAAAAGACACATTTTTATTTGAATACAGTTTTTTAAGAATTTTGTGATTTAAATGTATTTAAATCACAAAATTTGATTATAATTATTATTTTTTGTATTTTTGGCCTGTTGGTGGCAATAGTCTCGCCCCTATTGCGTGTGCCTTAAACATAGCTGGCGAAATGTGGGTGTACTTATGGGTACTCCTCTGCCTTACTTTTTGGGGATTACAGGCATGGTGTTATGTTATATAATTTTAATGTTACTTCATTATTTTTTGATGTCATACCACACCTCGGACACTCCATACAACGCTCGCAAAATAATTGCCTATTACTACTACGTAATCAAATAACGTGTTTGCACAAAAATGTGTGCGTAAACCCTAGTAGGGTTGTCGTAGCGTAAAAAATGGCGCGGTTTACGTCGCAAAAACCGAATGAGTTCTTACGATTGCGAGCGCCCTTGCTCAAGAGTCGGCGACGAATACCTCGAAGTGCGGGGTGAGGTGAGGTATTTAATATGAGTGCGGGGAAGGGAGTATCCCTTCTGTACGTAGTACTATTATGTATTCTGTGGGTTATACTTAATAATTAGTCAAACCAAAATATCAAGTTCCATTAAAGTCCTGAATATTAATTTCCCTCCTACCCAAACCATAAACAGAATTATCCAATTTCACACACAAAAACCTTTATCAAAATCTACTAGCGCACTAAATCCATTCGACGCGTCCAACAGAAATTTAAACCATCTTGAAATTTATTAGTCTTTTGCTACAACAGCTCAATAAATAAAGCAATATCGTTTGAAAGCATTCCCTTGTTCATAGTATTGTTAGAATGTTGACAAATGCCCTTCCAGCTTCACCGCTGGCATAAGAACGATTCGATTCTCTGTTGAAAGTGGAATTTATTAAAGCGAAGTAGTTTGCTATTGTTCATCAAGGCCTTTGGTACTCGTTTTTAGGTGGCAGCTGGATTTATATGGTAAATTTTGGTTGAAAGAGCTTTGCAGAAAAAAAGATTTACTTTAAAAAATATCTTTGTTTTTTCTATCCATTATTTTTATACATAAATACATTTTGCAGTTTGGGTCATCTTTTTTAAAACCTGATTTGAAAATTTGCATGCTAAAAATCTTATTTAAATAAAAGATTGAACTTTATACCTATTTGAAAATTGTGCTTAGTTAATACTACATAAATATCAATATTTGGATAGGAAACTCATTTATAATATTTTCGCTAACCCCAAAATAGACTTGTCGATAACATAAATATTGTAATGAGTTGCAAATTGCTATGTACATAGACAATGTACTACACCTAACTATGGCCAGCATTTTCAATACTGGCTGGTGTCAAATTTATTTTTATTTTCAATTCTATTTTCAAATCACTTTCTAATCCCCATATTGTCTCGAAGGACCAACATTGGCCAAACAAAAACAAATGACATACTATTGTAGAAGGATCCTGAACGTATAAAACTTTTGTTTGGCAAACTTATGTCCAACATTTGTTTAGGATCCTGGGATTAATTTGTATCAATGTTGATGTTGGAAGTTTTTAATTAAACCCCTGGGTGATCTATTTTTAAGTTTGGAGTATGTAGTAAGGATTGGATTTGTTTTATTTTAAAATAAGATGGCCTTGTATCAAATTAATTGTATTTTTTATACGTCATTTGTTGTTTTCCATATTTTCTTATTGATAAAAATAAGAAAGAAAACATATTGAAACATAAAATGACAAAGGAATTTGACAAAAACATAATTATTTACAAAAATTTCTAATGAAAAACCTAAGTTCTTTCGCATTAGTATTAAATGGGTTTTGTGATAGCAAAAATAATAAGTAATTACAAAACAGCTTTTGCAAGACCATTAAAACTTTAATTAAAAATAACAGTAGAGTCCAAAAAGGTCTATTCACTAATACGAAAACGCGGTATCCGACCTAAAATTAAACAAATATTGTGACGACCAATGCAAACAGTATGTGGGTACGAACCTACAAGCTAACCATGAATACTAATTCTATGAAAATTTCGATAAGCTTTTAAGCTTCGTATAAATATAGGTCCTTTTAATCGGTGCAGAATGCCAGAAACTGGGTTATAGTTCCCAGGGTTATTTAGACACGGTTGGCGCAGTGGCTGAGAGATTGGACTGCTGCACTGCGTGTCGCGGGATCGATCCACGCACGGTACAAAATATTTGTATGGCCTACAGTACAGATAGTTGTTTCGGGTCTGGATATTTGTGTATGTGACTTTAAATGTTTGTAAATGCACCCACGATACAGGAGAAATTCCTAGTGTGGGGCAACGATTTAAAAAAAAAAACAGTTTTCACGACCCGGGAATGGAACTTAGGTATTCATGCTCATCATCGCGCTTGGAACCACTAGACCAAAGTATATAATATACATTTTGAGTTACATTATTAGTCTGTGTAAGCGTCATACATGAGAATGAAAAGGCTTTAATACACAGTCACCTTGTTTTAAGACTCAAAGCCTTAACACACTCAAAAGAAAGATTAATTTGTCCGCCTTGACAGATGCGTGTTTACAACATTAACGGGAACGGGGAAAACATTCGCTTTACATTATATATTATTTAAACAATACATCATTTGCCTTTTTTACCGGTGAGTGACTTCGTCAATTTTTATTGATTTGATAAAACAAAAAATATGTATCCAATATTTTTCGATAATCTAACAGACGGACTAATTAGAATCATATTTATTTTAGTCAGTAAACATCCCTATTCTTTCATAATTCTAGTTAATCATTTCCAGTTAAAAGTTGGAGTCATCATCGTGTTAAAAAATATATATTAAGAACTAGCTGTGTCCGCGGCTTCGTCCGCGTGGATGTAGTCCCCTGCCCATAAATTATCTCAATTTAATTGAGGTCGGCGTATCATGTCTTTATACTTCATTTCATCCTTCACACATTCCATCCATCGTTTCGTCTTCCTCTACTCAGAGTAGAGGAAGACGAACCGATGGATTCTACTCTCCAAGCCATCTTCATTCATACTCAACATTTTCCTCGCGACATTTGTAGCGTCGTGAAGTAGAAGTCGTGCTCGCTACGTACCCTATGTATTTCACCAAAAAAATCTAATTAGTACCTACGTCAGATAGTTTTGAAAAAAATAATGGACACATATTTTTTCTTTTTTACGTAAACAAAAGTTGAAGACGATAGTGCTTCGAAAAGTCGTGTCAAGTCGTGTGACGTCGAGAAAGAAACGAGAAAGTGACGTCATAAGCCCCCACTCATGATCTTTGACACGTTTTATTTTCGTGACTTTTTATTAATTTGATAAAACAAAAAACACGTAGGTATCAAATATTTTTCAATAATGTAACAGTCGGACTAATTAGATATTTTTAGTGAAATACCCTATTCAAATACGGCTTAAAATCAAAATTTTCAGATCAAATGACAGTGTAAAGACACATCCATCACATGCACAACAACAGACATTAAGCTTCAATGGCACCCTTGATTAATATCTGCCAATCTACACGAGTACGTTAGCACCACAGAGCAAGGAGACGCCTTAGTGGACGCTGCTGCAGACTAGAAAAATTTTTCATAATAACCTGTAAGAGAAACCGGTTCCTCACGACCTGTGACAATGTTAGCAATCCTCATCAACCTAACATTATGTTCCCACGCCGGGATTCAGGCCTCTTCTCTAGGAGAGGGAGGGGCTATAATCCACCACGCTTGCCCAGAGCGGATTGGTAGATGTCACATGTATTCGAATTTTTTGGTTCTAAGATTTGCCGGTTTCCTCACGATGTTTTCTTCACCGTTTTTAGAGCATGGTGACAATACCTGTGACTAATTGTGGTTATTTCACAGACATACACTATAATAAAATTAACAAAGACGTCTTCTTCAGTCAGTTTGCTTCCCTGCTCTATGGCGATACACATACACGTATACATATGTGTTCCTAGATTATATGTATCCATGTAGGTACGCATTGGAAGGCCGATAACGAGCAGACATTAGCCGTAGCCGTGAGCTTGACATGGTAATGCGCAATCAGGCCTGATCAGTGATTGGTACAAGCGGATATCCTTGCTACAGTACGGCCATGAAACCCGCTGGGACTGAATATCTAAATTGTAGTTCCGATATTTAAACCTGCTTTGTTGGCTATTGCAACTGCAGAATATGGGAATCTGAATACTGAGGTCGGAAAAGATGTGTTTTGTTTTTTTTAGGGATTTCTGAAAGGTCCGGAGTCTGGAATGGTACAAACGTATGTGTGTGCCCTGTGGTCGTATATCGGTTCAAATCCGATACATAATACTTCTGCATAACTGCATTACACCTTCCTAACCCTTCATAATAGGTTTACATGTATGACTTTATAATATTACTGTTGCGTTATATGTGATAATTAAACCTCTTCGTCTTATTAATATGTAATTTCACCATAGGCTGCCGTACAGACACAGCCTTACCGTATCGTATCGTACGGTACAGACTCCCATATTGTCTCACCCTCTTTTTGTAATCCATCTAAAGGTAGTCTTAAAAATATCGTTTTTAGCGTTAAGACCACGTATTGTGTCGCTCTATGAGAAATGTATTATTTATGAATATAAATATACAAGTTACCTTAATAAAGAATTCATTTGGTGTATTTATTTTACTGCCCATCTTCGTGTCCCACTGCTGAGCAAAGCTCTCATTTCTCCTTCCATATTTTATATCTTGTGCTATCTCTGGCAATGTCAGCTCCGCAAACATGATCATATTGTCACGCCACCTTCAACGCGGGCGAAATAATATAGGTGTACATAATAAAGAATATTCTATTAAACAATAATAAAACCTGCAATAGAAATATACAAGAACCTGATGACCTACAATTCTCCTGGCCCCCTCCCGCTGTCAATCACTCGGACGTGGCTCTGTAATCCGGTTATCTGTCGCACAAGATTGACGTACTATCGACACGTGACGTCTTATCTGAGCGCCTAATTAGCATCGTTAACTGTGCCATCTCCCCCTGTTTGGTTTACGACCCATCTTGGATTATTTCTTTGCTGGTTTGATGTACAATCGAACCAGCTAATAAGTGTACAGCCAGCTAACTTGCATTTACTTTTATAATTATATAGTTACAAATAGAGACTGATGTCATACTATACAGTGTTTGATATCAGTCGCTTAATGCAAAATGATTTATAAAACAACATTGCAATAAATTTTTTCAGTGTACTACAATCGAACAAGCATTTGTTTGAAAGGAGCCATGGATTTCCTCGGCCATTTCTCTTTCTTGAGTTTTACTGTATGGATTGGGTTTTAAGTTTTCCGACTGTTTAAAAGTGCCTGTAAAATGTCTAGTTCAAATAAATGCTTTGGCCATATCAGACACTAAACTGCATAGTCTTCATGTGAGTTGACCAAGATTAATTGAGATTTCTTTTGTAGAAAATGTTGTTAGTGTTCTAACTGCTGAGTAGTCAATTATTTTACATCACTCTCTTCTCTACTTTTTTTTACACGTTGCCCCATACTAGAAATTTCTCCTGTATCGTCGGTGCGATTAGAAACATTTAAACTCATATACACAAATATCCAGACCCGGAACAACTATCTGTAGGCTATATAAATATTTGTTCCGTGCGAAGATCAACCCACGGCACGCAGCGCAGCAGCCCAATTGCACAGCCACTGAGCACGTATATAGCACGTAAAAAATGACGATGAACATTGGCAATGTATAAGAAACAAATACCCGACCAATCTGCACTCATTTCTAATTATGGTCAACTCCCACGCCAAGAAGTCTGTCTCCCAGCAGTGGCAATGTTATAGGCTTATTAGTAGTAGCAAAAATTGTTCCACCAATTGTATACCAACACCCTTATTCGACTGTACCTACTTCATTTAGACCAAACCAGAATATTTTGACCGCCTTTTAACGTTCAATTGTTTTGCTTTCAGAGCTCAGATAACAATGGTTGTCTTTGTTATTGGTATTAATGAAGTTATAGAGCTAAAGGTCAGTCAGTTTATCGCCTTGACATTTTCTTGATTAGATAATCATGAGAATGTTTATGCTTGCCACTTATTTCATTGGGTTTGTGTTTCTTTTATGGAGACCGTGGTCTATTTCGTTGTGGTTGGGTTGTTAAAATGTTAAGGAAACAATATTGTGTTCGTTTTTATTATCTATACATATAATAAATCTGTAGAAAAATCTTTTTTGTACATAGAAAATATTTAAAAAAAAAATTGTCAGGGTATTAAAGTATAACCAACAGAACACATTTCCAGCATTTTTGGAATTTTTGTCTGTTTGTCTGTTTATCTGTTTGTCTGTTTGTCTGTTTCGATGACTAAGCATCACGTCAAATTTACGAAACGAATGTAGATAACTTTTACACATAAATATTGTGCGTAACTTGGGCTATTACTTAGTCTTTGTTTCATCGTAATCGGTGCTCTCTATCAAAAGATATATGCATTTATAGTTTTCAAGAAGAACTTATCATTATGGTCAAGAATGAGACAAGCAACGACATCTATTGAACGAATATGGTACTTATTAATAAATGCCTTCACAAGATAACTTTAAATAAGTAATGATAGCAAAAGGTACGTAGATATTAGTCTAAATGACGCTGTTTTCAAAATCTACATAGCCTAAACCCTATAGTGTGTTTGATCGCCCTTTTTTAGCAGTTTATCTTCGTCTTCGACAGATGGCGTTATTCATTTGATGTCATTTTCTAAACCGCGGTGTTATTAAATAAACATTTATGTTTCATGAATAGTCAACATATAAAGATTTACCAATTACACAGTATAAAAATACAATTTTTTTTAAACTAAATTAAAATTGGATAAAACCCACGGCATATTTTGTTTGTACCGTGTGGGAATCGAACCTGCGACACGCAGTGCTACTGTTAATCGTCCAGCCACTGCACCAAACATGTCTTTATATAGATGTGGTGTGTTGTTAGCCCTATGTGTCGAGGCCGCGGTATTTCTTTCGAACAACCCGCAGCCCCGACGGGCGTCGGTCCTTGGGAGCCCCTTCAATGTTGCTGATATCCCTTTGAGACGCGCGTGGAACACGAACGCGCCTCCATCGTCATAGGACTGACGAACGATTAACTAGCCCGTTACTCACCGTTCACAGGCCCGCGCCTACGGTGGCCGGAAGCCATCACGTGGCCCCCGATGCCCGGAGCGTCTCCCGCAGCGGCTGGGAAGAGGGGTTGTGTCCCTCTTAAGTTCACCTCTTTCGCTAGCATTACTGCTTCGCAGAAGGAGGTGACGGCGTTCCATTTCAGATTCGATGTCCCAGACTTGGTACAGGTACCTCTCGAAACAGCCTCTAATCCCCCCTTTTTTGTGGTTCGTAAATTATCAAATGACTCATCCCGCTCTGGGCGGAGCGGAAGAAAGTGTCAGACTTCTACTGACTAAAAACCACCCACGTTTCTTCTTAGCTCTTTGTGTTTCGGGGCCGTGGTATCTCTTGCGGACAACCGTCAGGCCCGGCAGACGACGGCAGCAACAATTAAGGGGCCCCAAAGGACCCCTTAATTGTTGCTGACATATCTTTGAGGCGCGCGTGGAACACGAACGCGCCAACGACAGTACCTGTCGACTATAATGTACCTGTTTCAAATTTCTTCAAGATCCGTTCGGCCGTTCTGACGTGGTTGATTAACAAACACCCATCCATATAAACTTTAGTATTAGACATAGTCAGTACTTTGCATTACCCTCTTCTTATTTTCTACAGCGGCAGTAAGTTAACGCAGGGCTATGATTTAACGTACTTTTATCTAAGCGACGCATTTTAGTTTCCGACAAGCACGCGAACGAAGTCGCGGGCACAGCTAGTGATTAATATAATGATGGAATAATTCCTTCTATCATTTTGTAAAAGGATAACATTTAACGTTTTTTTTTTTGGGCTTGCTCTTGACCTCAATCTTGCCCTAAGGGCAGAGATGAGGTCGACGATGGGACGATGTGATGGGTTTATATCTTATTAGCTATCGGCGCGGGAGATATTACAGTTCACAAGTGTGTGCGCAGATACCGGTGTACTATCTGTTCCTTTTACTATCAAAGTCCGATGGGATGGCAATCCGACTAGACTGGAGAGTGTTCAAGCGCAGGACCATTGGCTTCGTGCTTTTCGAGTCACAGGAGTGTCATACCGCCATCTTCCAAACTCCAGGCTACTGTCATTATCTGGGTTACTACCGAGTCTGTTTTATTATTTTGTTTACACCACGATAAATATCTGTCGAGCCCTTGAAAGACTCAAAACATGATGATATATGGGGTAAAATAATTGGACAAAACAAAGTGTCTCCTGTCTTTATTTACAGCTAAAAGCCCCTATACCTTTACATAATTTTCAATATTTTCTTTTTAATAAATATCCACCCATAATAATTCACTCCCCTTTCCATCTTGTATATTTATTTTCACCTCTATAAAAAGTGTGCGATGGAAATAATCGATGCCACACCGTTATTTAATGCGACCCCTAATATCCCGAGTCTCCCCTGAGTGTGTATCCCCTCAGACATGTCAAAAGATACTGTCAACTTGTGAATTATACCTCCCTTTCTAAGTGTGCGCTCACACTTGAGCAATTAGTGGGCCTTTTATTGAAAAAGAACTGAGAATTTTGTTAAATTATTTGTATTTTTGTTTCCTCCGTGCCTCGGATAGCACGTTAAGCTGTTGGTCCCTGCTGCCATATATAGATCTTTGGGAGTCGTTAAAGTGGGAAGAAGCTCTCTTAAAGCTTCGGGAGCTTTTCAACTCGGTCCTGTTACCGGAATAACTCCAAAAGCATGGACAAGGACTAACAAACGGAGGAAGCCGGGTTTCGAGGAAGATTCCCACTACTTCAGGGGGGTGAAGCAAGGAGACGTAATTTCCCCGAAATTGTTCACCAACGCACCGGAGGATTTGTTTAAGACGCCAACTGGGAAGGACGTGGCATTAATTTCATCACAGTAAGTCTTTAATATTACCAACGACTGCTGACTTAATAGGTTCCTCTCTTTGCGAGTGGAATGAGTCGTAAGCCATCACACAGACTCTATTTTTTGTAAGTTTAGTTCTTGCGTCTCTTTAATAATGTACCACAATTTTCATTTGAATATATAGAATATCTCCTTTTAATATTATTTTATAACTAAATAGTCGTACCGAAACAATATAGATAGGGAAATGTGAGCATCCATTGTTCTATGCTACAGCGTAGAGGGTGGGATGACGTCACTGCTACGTCAGTAGCACTCTCGTAGCCTCGTAGCAGATTACTGGACCGCTACGCGTTGAGTCAATTTTCAAGGAAATTGGAAAATTATTTTGCGTCTCAGACGCAAAACAACTCATAATAGAACTATATTTAAATAATTGATTTGAAAGAAGCAAGAACAAAGAAAAAATATTGAATTGTTGTTAAGAAATTGGAATTGTTGTCATAACTTTTCTATTTCATTTTCAAATTAGTAAAACAAATAGGTAAAAACCCGCCTTACCCAGCATCGCTAATCATTATTTACCTCACAAATCCGCAGGCCTCCGTCCCAGGCCACGTTCAATCCATTAATTTTGTCACGTCAGGTACAAACCCATTGAAAAATAACTTAGTACATCTTATTTTTCTCTTAACATGAAGATTAATAGTTAATCTCTAGTCTGTACACCCATCGCTCCGTTTTTTGGTTCAAAATCTAAATTCTTTCGAACAAATAAATCAGAGGCAGGTGTCGCTGACATTTCGCCCTCTCTTTTACTCCCATCCCCTCTCGCTCTAGCATTTAATTAGAATATTCGTGCCTTCAAAATAGGCTGCGATTAATTCCGGAATATTGAAAGCCGAATGTATTTAATAGGTTCTATGGAAAAATAATTTATTAAGGCTTTAGTCTTGGACCGTAAGAGCCACTTAGCGTAATTGCTGTTTTTAGACCTTCGTCTTTAAGTAAATTGGCTTCTTCCTTGGACTTTTAAGTAAAATGTTTTTTGACTTGATTTATTTTATTAAAGAATATTCGCAATAAATTCCGTTTTGATATAAATTTGTTAATAGGAGACCTAATTACTCACTAATTACTCAAAGAGACTGCGAAAGTTACTTTTGAAAGATTAAAATTTATCTATTTGATTAAATTGATCAATTTTTTTTTTTTGAGACTCTGTGTATTATTATTATAGGCCGGACGTAAAAATAACTCCAGAATGAAGATTAAATCGTTTCGGAAAACAGTCAAGATTTGTTGTGGTAGGAATTCATGGATTTCTTGGAGTCTTTTTAAATCAGATTTCTAATTTTCACGTTTTTCACGACAGTTAGACATTCTGCCTTACTAAGGGGTATCATTTACCCAGTACTTGCTGGTTTGTGGAGGTTAAATAGGCAGTCGCTCCATGTCATCATCATCATCAGCTATAAGACGTCCACTGCTGGACAAAGGCCTCCCCCATAGAACGCCATAAAAAACAGCAGCCTGTCGTTTGCATCCACCGGTTGCCCGTGACTCTCAGGATGTCGTCGGTCCACCTGGTGGGAGGCCTACCAACGCTGCGTCTTCCCGTTCGTGGTCGCCACTCGAGAACCTTCCTTCCCCATCGGTTGCCGGTTCTTCGAGCGATGTCGGAGCGAGTCGCTCCATTTAAAATACTGGTATTCAGCTGCATCCAGTTAGACTGGAAGCCGACCTATACATACTTGGGAAAACGCTATCCAGATGAGAATTACAAAAATCAAATAAAAAAAAAATCGAGTTTATGAATTAAAAACGATCCTTAATAATAATTGTCTATGAACATTATTGTAGTGGCCGAAACCTCTTGCAGTTTGTATGCAAATCAACGAAATAGTGTCCACAAAAAGGCAGGCAAAGATGGGAGTAAATAAGAAAAAAAAATTCTTTCGTAACCGGTTATGAATCTTAATCATAAGGACGCTTTGTTTCGTACAAAGAAGTTATTCTTTGTACGAAACAAAGCATCCGAAAAAAAACCAAACATTCTTATATTTCGCAACTGGTTATGAAATGTAGATGCAAAAACGGCCGGAGGGATATTTAAATAACACATAACATAACATAACGCCTGTAATCCGTGAAGGGTTAGGCAGAGGTGTACCTAATAGTACACACACATTTCGCTAGTTATGTTTAAGTCCCATGTAATAGGGGGCGAGCCTATTGCCATCAACCGGGCACAAATCCAGACTCCGTGGCTGTTACTGATAATTTCCTGATGGAAAAAACCCAATAACACTTTGTCCGACCCGGGAATCGAACCTAGGACCTCTTGCTCAGCAGTCGCGCTTACGACCACTGGACCTCTCCTCGATCCTAATCATAATATATGAAGTTATATTAGTTAACACTAAGTCATGCACAACTGTGCTCGATTTACTATGTTACATTTCAAACAGGTGAATCACACTACTGGCTCAGAAGTAACGGGTATTTTTAACCCTGCCCCGCCTCATGTGGTTTGTAGTGAGTTGGGGTTGAATCGATTATTTGATTGTGTCTTTGTAAATGACAAGTCTATTGTGAATTCCGTTTGGTCGGGTGTATTAAAGTATTGTCCTCCCATATCTAGGTACTAATTTTAAATGTAAATAGAACTCCGCTATTATAGGACAGGCACAACATAATAATATATATGCAATATTCATTTTATATCAATTAAGTTTATATTTTTGTCTATAGACTTAACCTCTCGCGTGTCAAAAGTACAGCACACATAGTACATGAAACAATAACTTTTTTAATTGTGTCTATAAACTGCATGCGATGGGTTAATTAATAAATTAAATTCATTTCGTTAATATTTGTTTGATGCCTGACGAATAATGAAGTACCAATAAATACATTACAACATTTTCAGACTGGTTTTACAATTTTTTATCACTATTATTCTTTCGCAATACTACGATATACACATATGGACATGCCATGCACGTGGACCACGGGCAATAAACGGCTGTAACATGCTAATATTGCAATTATATATTTTTTTAAAAGAGTATAACTATGGAGTTTCTTACCGGTTTTTCTCCACAGGGAGCGACCAAATGGTCGTTGGGAGCGACCAACCTGAATCGTGAACCTTTTCTCGACGTTTTACAAGTGACTATGTAAGCCAATGTGAAATAAAATAATGATGTATTTTGATTTTAATTGATTTTTATTTTGATAGAAGTCGTTTCGCGTGAAAATATTGAAAACATTACATCACGCCTGTAATCCTCAAAGGGATAGGCAAAGGTGTACCTAATAAGGTTCAGAAATCCAGGCCATGTGGCTGCTAACGAGAAATCCCCGATGGAAAAACCAAATAACACTTGGCCCGACCCGGGAATCGAACCCAGAACCTCATGCTCAGCAGATGCGCTTGAGACCACGATAGTACCTTTTTAAAAAAAAAAAAAAAACGTTGCCCCACGCTAGGGATTTCTCTTGTATCTTGGGTGCGTTCACAAACATATAAACTCACATACAAAAATACCCAGACCCGAAACAACTATCTGTAGGCCATACAAATATTTGTTCCGTGCGGGAATCGACCCCCCCGACACGCAGCGCAGCAGTCGAATCGCTCAGCCACTGCGCCAACCATGCCGTCCAACCTTTAAAGTAAGTAGACAAATAAATGACGGGTATTTATTTATTCAGTCTACCCTATCGGCAAAATAATAAAGTATTAAACAGTCTGAAAGCTATTCCATGTTGTTTGCGAGCGAAGTCCGAGTGAACCTTAATTGATATCATGATTGACGTTCCCCCTTTATATATATGCTATTTTAGATTTTAACTTATTGTTAGTCGGTATAATCTTGTTTCTTTCTATCTTTCTTTGGTGCTTCTAGACATGCAGCGGTGAGTGTAATTTGAAGACTGGGCCTCTAGCCAGTATCTATCTAAGGCCTCATTTACGGACACGCAGGGCGTCAAACGCGTTGTGCGTTTTAATTCAAACACATGGCGATGTATGAAAACGTTAACGATTGCAAACGTCGGTTTTACGAGAAACGATTTTTCGCTCGTTAGTTTAAAATGTAGCGTTCGTTGCGATGGACGCGCCTGTCAGTAAATACATATAAAAGCTCGAGACGAGCCTTCTGCACGCGCCGCGCGACGGCCCGCGTCTCCGTAAACGAGCCCTAATACGAATTGTGATAAATCTGTGTTAATTAATCGATATTCATCGCATCAAAGCACAATTATCAATGGTCGAGCCTAGCTGTCATAAAACACACTATATTATTATCTTATAACAGATGTTGTGTCTCTGGTTTTGCATTCAACCTTTTTAATCACAGGCATCCTGTATTCATAGACCACCCATTACGTACCGAGTTTCTTCCACACCGCGAAAAACACGTTAAGCCATTGGTTGTTTATCTTTTTAATCAGACCTTTTAAAGTAGTCTTTATTCATTTACAGGTACGCCTTGTGCTTAGAATAGTTACAGCACTGATAACAACATTTGGGTCTCATGTTAAATTTAGTCTTTTTATTTTAATATTTCTTCTCCATAACAAACGACCAATACGAACCGTGCACCGTTTCTCTACGTTTTATAAATGCCTATGTATGTGTGTTTGTGAAGAGAGAAAATAAAAATATTATTTTATTTTATGCAGGGTGGTGCCGGCAATACGACAATAAATGAAACCACGGGTTGTTCTAGTTCATAGGAACATTATTAAACTATCAAATAAATCTTATAGTTGGAAAAGGCTAGGCAATGATGATTAGACACTAAGTTAAAAATTACAAAACAAACTGCTACTTAGAAGCTAAGTAAAAACTAACAAAGCAAAGTACAAAATGACATGCCGTAGGACAAAATGACAGTCTTCACCACGACTTCTGTTAAAATATTCAAACGTCTGAAAGCCTTCCTATGTTGTTGTAGTACGGACAGAGTCCGGTTTCGAACAGTCAGTACCCAGTATTACCTGACCCTAATTCTAACACCACTTGCCCTCTTCTTCTTTATACGAGGGGTCAGATAATGCTGGTCACTGAATGTACGTAATTGGTACCGCGACAGACGGCCCCTCTTTTAGTTATAATTATTGGGAATATATTAATGAAAGGCACTTTGTTTAGTTTCGTATTGTCAGGTGGAAATGAAGTTTGTTTGTTATTTTATTGTTTGACGGACGTTTGGACGGAGTTTAGGTTTTTTGAAGAAAGATAGTTTTATAGATAGTCGTTACTGGCTGTCATTTTGCATCCTCGTCAAATTCAAGGCGGTAACTATGCTAATGATTCTCGACACGAATCTATAATAAATGAGTAGCTATTATTCTTCTTCTTAAACGGAAATCGGTAAGTAAGAAACGCGACCCGTCTGATTCTTGTCCTGTAACCACGCTTTCACACACAATCTCAAAAACCACGCTTTGCAAGTATTTTTACATAAAACTGGTTCCATGTACGTAAGTCGTGGATAATAGTACAAAATAATAGTTCAACTCAACGATTTGGAGGTGATTTTGTGGATTTTTTTTCTTATTATGTGATACCGATAGAAAAATTATGGCAAACCCAAATTATGTATCATATCATGTAGATTACTAACAATTTTTATCAGGTGTAATTTCACCATATTTTAACGTACATGGGCATGCAAATAATTCGTTTACAGTTATAGTGGTATGTCAAATAAAATAAGAATGTCATTATACAATAATTATTATTATTATTAATGTATAGTTTTCACTTGCTTCAGTGAAGGAAAAAGTCGTGGGGAAACCAGCATGACTAAGAGATAGTTCGCAGAGCCAAGTCAGAGGCCCATATAGCATGAAACTCTGAAACCTGGTTATGCACTTACCACACATTGAAAATCTCAATCAAAACTGAGTCTAACTATTACAAATTATAACCTCAAACTACACAGATTCTACTACGTTTTAGCTTACTTCAAACCACCTACACTTTCGAAGCAAAAAAAATAATTTCACCGTAATAATTTTCTAGCAAAAGGAACACAACAAAAACTTGTTCTCAATTTTTCCTTACAAAAGTACATTCGGTCAGAGTGCCTCACAACTGTGGCGGGGTTTTTCATTCATTCGTAGTGCGGGAAATATCGCCTTTTCACTCCAGAGGGCGCTTCAAAAGTGAGAGTCACCTCCCAACTAGTTAGGGGAAGTTTTCAGAAGTTGGTAATGCAGTGGGGGAACGGTGTTGTTTATGATATTTTTATTTGATTTATGGCCCTAGTTTGGTTATAATGTAGTTCAGTATTGAAAAGTGTGGTTTGTGAATAAAGAATAGTGTAGGCGTGCATTAGATTCAAAGTTATACGTTCTTGGTGCGTATTTGTTTGTGTAATTGTAGATATCGTATGATTTTATATTTAGTGATAAATATACGTGTGATAGGGGTCCTTTTTTAATAAAGTTACACAACATCTCGGTTGTAATCTGCGATGGTTCAAACAAAGCTGCATATACTATGCAACACACATTAAAACATATATATAGTTATGTTTGAATTACAGTGCGTATGCACACTAATGAGTTCAGCTGCCATTGTTAAAATCTGGTTTTTTATTCCCAAAACAACTGTAACTCCTGTTAGCCAGAATCAACAGTGGCGACCACAAGAAAAGCGCCGCGACAATGAAACTCGACGAAGTCTCATAGAAACGATTTAACTGTCTTGGATCCCGCAACGAAATTAATCAGAAAAGAATAGCGGTGGAGTAGAAAAAACATAATTAAAAAAAAAACAAAAAAAATTGGTTTGTCACAATCCTAAGCTCTAAAAGATAAGTATGTACCTAAATACCTACTAACTAGCTTGTTTTTTTCCATGCTATGGAAAGTTCTCCTCTGTCACACGATCGTGATTTTCTATTTTTTTTATTTTTATTTCAAAAATTAATTTAATTTTTTCAATTTTTCAAAATTTTAAATTCAATCCTTTCTGTTGGACCTCATAAGATAACTGAAAAAATCTAAACTTAAATGACTCGCGCTAAGTGTTATTGAGTTTTTTCATCAGGAAATTCTCAGTAGCAGCCGCGTAGTCTGGATTTGTGTCCAGTTGATGCCAATAAGCTCGCCCCCTATTACATGGGACTTAAAATAAGTGGCGAAATGTGGGTGTACTATTGAGTACACCTCTGACTAACCCTTCGGGATTAGAGACATGATGTGTTATGTTATGTTGAATGTCTCAAATAAGCTAAGTTTTTTTTTTAAAAAACACCCAGTGTGCCTCAACCCTGTGACTCTGTTGAAGTATTACCTTAAGTAGTGCCGGCGACACTCAGACTTACCAACTCACAAACCGCTGCGTCACACTCTCCAGACGAACCGATGAATGTGCACGGATTTCTAAAGAGGTTCTCTGTTTGTAGTTATTATTGATTGTGGGATACAGATGGATTTATTTTAGTGTAGGTTTTCGTGACTTTTTAGGGGCTAGATAATTATAGTCGATCGAATCAATTTTCGGTTTCAATTTCACAGTAGAAAGTCAGATTGGTGCTAGCATTAATGATTTCATCTGTCACTCTCTTGTCACCACCGGTATGCCAGCCATCTTAGAACCCAAATGAATTGGCACGAGAAGATGCGAAGAGTCCTGATACTATGACCAAAATTTGCCTTTGCTGGTTCGATTATTTTAAATAAATAAATAAAATAAAATGTAATGTGTCTCAAAAGTTACTTTTGAGACACAATAAACATTCTTTTTGCTATACATGAGTTGAGACAGCCCCAGTAAGTTCATATTCATATTCATTTATTTGCAATCCACAAGGTAAAGCATGGTGTTAACAAAAAAGGCTTAGAGCTAAGAGCCATTTTAGACCCTGTCAGGGCACAGCAAAATTAATTTTTACATGCTAAAATTTAAAATATTGGAACCGAATAATTGTTAATCATAAAGAAATATAAATGTCAAAATACATAAAGTCAGTAGTTAAAAAGTCAGTCGTACACAGTAACACAGTCAATAATTAAAATTAAATTATACAAGAAAAACAAAATAATTATTTAAAATTCACAAAACAATTACAAACAATTAACAAGCAAAAATTTTCTATTATTTGGTAGGCAGGTTGGTATTTCCTATAATTCAATTAAATAGTTTTGGCGATAAATTTCTATCATTCAAGTACTCGTTAACATTATAGTAACTTTTGTTTAATAGAAATAATTTTAATTTGTTAATAAATATGTTGTCTTTATTTATACTTCTTATTTCCTCAGGTAGCTTATTATATATTTTTATCGACATGACATATGTACTTGAGGAATGCATTTTTAATCGGGATGTAGGAATGTTTAATCTATTTTTATGTCTTAGAGTAATTTTATTTTGAATGTCTTCTCTTTTTGTGTAGAAATTCGGGTATTTACGTACAAATTTACAGATCTCAAAGATGTAGAGGCACGGTAGGGTTAAAATTTTTTGTTCCTGGAAGTGAGGCTTACAGCTATCCGTTTGTTCAATATTTACTAGTATAAGTTATTAGCACCTAATTGAGACTATTATTTAAGTTAATTAATATTTTTATTAATTAGCACCTTATTGAGACTATTATTTTAGAAAATAATACAAAATACATAATATGATATAAAACAAAACACACATATTTTAATTCCACTAATTGTTAACGTACGTAGGTACCTACGCAAAGTTAAAATATTTTTACTTATAAGAATTACACATGTAACCTTTACTCTACCTATCTATTCCGCGTAATTCAGATATCTGAAAGTAGTATTTCCACGATATTTCCTTATAGCGTATCTTTGCAATAAAATCAGACACAATGTCACAGTACCATCAAGGATTTTTGGCACAACGCGTACTTTTTCCTCATCTCGATGTAGGGAAAAAAAATGGTAGTGTATGAAAAAAAAGGAAAAAGTGTTTCCTTTTTCCTCGAAAGACAACAGGAAAATTGTTATTACAGATACCTTTAAATCATGTGGGTCTGTCAAATCTTTCGTTTTTTCTTGATCGTGTTTTTGAAAAACCTTGATCAATCTTTTGTCTTACGGTGCATAAATTGGGTACCCTATCTATATAAATCTTCTTAGCGTGTCGATAGCAAATTACTATTAAATCGTTTTGTCCCAATATTCAGCTATGCGAACTCCACTCGCTGATGCAGTCATAAGCTCGTCAAGTGTGCAGGTGTCAGGGCATACAGCGCAAGATGGAAGGTGGGACATTATCGGTGGAAACATGCCGCATACACACTTGAGGTTTGAGCCGTCAATGAACCCTCAACTGAAGAGATTATTTTTGCTACGGCCGACCTGGGTTTGAAGTCTATTTAGAGATTTCCAAGTCTATTCTTTAGAAATAAAAATCAATTGCTCAAAATGTATGACGGAGCATCACTTGAGAACGGCTCGATCGACTTAGCTGATTTCTATTTCGTAAAACAATTAGTCCTGCAGAGTGGCTATCATAGTGTCCATCGATTAATTGTCAAATGGCTATGGTTTGGTAACTAACCATTTGACAGTTATATTGTCGATGGACACTATGATAGCCACTGACATTTAAAAAGATACGCAATAGCCCTGCTGGAGTGCAGACTGCGTTTCCGAAAGTGTTTCTTTTGGCACGTGTATTAAACATAGAACAATAATAATGTAGAATATTGTGTGAATTCTTGGTACCTGGTAAAGTATTCATACATCCTAATATTTATATAAGTTGTTATCGTTTCATTCAGCCAAGTAAAATTATTTGATAAGCATTCTGCATGTAGTAGTCGAACGGAGTGGTGTTTATGGTTTCAATTTCAACACAGTGCAATGAGGTCATTTCTCATTATATCACTAGTTCTAGTGTGGTGTATAGACCAAAGTTGTGTCTATGGCACAATTGAAGATTTTATGGCATCGGTAGCCGTAAGTTTCTAATTTAAGTAATTTTAAAATCTGCGTTTTAATTAATCCATTGAAATGTTACATTTTTTGCATTTGTTAGAGGGCGTTTGTTTTATTGTAAAAATAAAACAAACTTACATTTGCAGTTTTGAGACCTGCGCTACCATACATTATGTGTAGGAAAATATTTCATACAAGTACATTTTATAAGTTGGTCGACTATTACTCGTAAAACTATTACTTGTACAGCATTTTTTTTTTTATATATTTTTCCCTCTCTTAGTTTAAAAGTGGGGTTCACACACATTTTACCACTTTGGAAGTATATATCTTTCAAACGTTTGACTTTAAGAAAAAATGGTTTTTAGAACCTTTTTTTTTTTTTGGGGGGGTGGGAAATCATCAAATAACCCCTCCCGCTCTTGGGCAGAGCGAAAGGGAGTGTCAGACTTCTACTGACTAAAAACCACCCATGTTCCTACTTAGCCCTTCAGGTCGAGGCCGCGGTATCTGTGAACAACCCGCAGCCCCGACGGGGGTTTTAGGCACCTCAATGTCATTTTTTAAGACCTGTCTATAGACACCCTACACGTATAGGTTCCATATTGACTACGGAACCCAAAAATGATATATATTTTTTTCAGCACCCCTTCATAACAGCCTGGGAGTCTATGAAGGACGCCATCAAACACCCAACTAGATCAAGACTTCCATATGCTAGATGTGAGTATTTGCCGCTCAGTTCCTAAGAAAACCCTGTAAGGGTTTGGGTCACCCCGTAGGTGCTGCGGGATGGCCGAAAGAGATACCGCGGCCTCGGCGCAAGGGCTATAAGGAACATGGGTGGTTTTTAGTCAGTAGAAGTCTGACACTCCCTTTCGCTCTGCCCAAGAGCGGGAGGGGTCATTTGATGATTTTCCATCCGCCAAAAAAAAAACGGTATTTTAGACTGGCTTAAGCAAGATTTTGCATCGATTAGTGTTAACTACTGATACCATAGAACTTGCTGCCAGCTAGGATTTCAATAGCGGTCATTGCCCTTTTCTTTTCTTAATATTATTATCTGATCTCTTCGTACGAACCAAAACAAATTTTAATGAACCATATATCGATTTACATTAGAAAAAATGTTGAAGATCACGATAGATGACGATTCAAGACACGAACAGGCTTATTTTTGTATTTCAAAGTTAAGAACTTAAATAAATGTAGGTGGGTCAATGACCGTTATTGACATTTAAACTGGCAGTAACTATAGCATGATTTTATAATGTTTTTATCAATTTTCAGCACACACAGCTAAAGTTAGACCCAAACCTAAAGCCACGCAACCACCAACAACAAACAAAGTAGGACCCATCTTCAAATCCGGGTCCAGTAACATATCGACTGCATCGCCGATTACTGTCTCTGAGTGGCAAACAGCAACCACACACTACACAAAAAACGTGGGACCAACACTTCTGGAGGATAATAAATATTTAGTAAAATTTCGAATACCTGTACACCGCAACATTTCAACTAGTCATTAGAATGAATATATAAATGTAATTAGACATTAATAAGTCCCAGACTTGCTAGTACTCGAAGTGAGCTCGAAGTGTGTGTTATTGTGTTTAGTCTCTTGGATGGCTTGAACGTCGTAATGTACCTTTTTTTTTTTTTTTTTTGGTTGGGTGGGAAATCATCAAATAACCCCTCCCGCTCTTGGGCAGAGCGAAAGGGAGTGTCAGACTTCTACTGACTAAAAACCACCCATGTTCCTTCTTCGCCCTTCATGTCGAGGCCGCGGTATCCCTTGCGGACAACCCGCAGCCTCGACAGGTGTCGTCCCTTGCGGGCCCCTTCCATGTTGCTGACATCTCTTTGAGGCGCGCGTGGAACACGAACGCGCCGTCGACACGGCCTGTTGTCGTCATAAGACGGACGGACGGCGAGCTTACCCATCACTCACCGTCCACAGGCCCGCGTCTACGGTGGCCGGAAGCCATCACGTGGCCCCCGACGCCCGGAGTGCCTCCCGCGGCGGCTGGGACGAGAGGTTCTCTCCCTCTCACGTTCCGCCACCTCCTTTGCTAGCATCACTGCTTCGCAGAAGGAGGCGACGGCGTCCCATTCCTCCTCGCCCCGGACCATGGCTTGCACCAGGGCCGGACGCGAGAGGTCGCCGCCGCCGATCGCCGCTACGAGAACACGGCGGGGCTCCGCCCAAGCGGGACACACCTCCACAGTGTGCTCCACCGTGTCCTCCGGCCGATCCTCGCAATGGTGTCGTAATGTACCTTAGATTGTTAATTTAGTTAAGTTTCTCTTTAAGTGAACTGTAATTTGTTCTTTGAGAAAATAAATGTTTTTAAACCGAAAATTTGTTCGTAAGGATGAGTACAACAACCCATTTTAAACCAACTTCCAAAAAAAGGGGAGGAGAAGGTTACCGATATCTCCGTCAATTTTATTGTAGGCCGATTTACAAAATTATTTTTGTATTCGAAAGAGTATGCTTCCGAGGTAGTCCCATTGTCACCAAGTCAGGTTGTGATGATAGGATCTCAGGGAAATTGAGGGTAACCCTCAAATTTTATAGTCACTTTACGTATCTATATCTATCTATCTATCTATATATATAAAAATGAAACCCGTTTTCCGTTGTCACGACTTGGCATGAAAACGGCTTGACCGATTTGGCTGATTTTTTTTTTTAAATGTTCGTTGAAGTTCAAGGATGGTTCTTACGGCGAGAAAAATTCGAATAATGGCCGGAAAAGCCCTAAAAACAGCCCTTTTCTTTTTCCCATACAAACGTTTTCTAACTAAAACGTAAAATCAATTTGAGCTTTAATACCGTACCCATAAAGTTCAAGTGTTAGTGGAGAGGTTCCGGGAAGGCAAAACAATTGAGTGACGTTCAGTTGTTCAGTCAACGAATGACAACTTCAAACAGACCATACGACATTATCACAATAATCACAAATAATTACTGTTTCTTTCCCAATAGAAAAACGATTTTTCAAATGGTGTTTGCGTATAATATAAAAATTAATTGCTGTTCGTTAGTCTCGCTAAAACTCGAGAACGGCTGGACCGATTTGGCTAAATATAGTGTTGAATTATTCGTGGAAGTCCAGGGAAGGTTTTAAAGGTGAGAAAGTGGTAGGTAGGTAGGCAGGGTAGTAGGTAGAGTAGTAGGTAGAGTAGTAGGTAGGGTAGTAAGTAGGATAGTAGAGTAGGTAGGGTAGTCGGTAGAGTAGTAGGTAGGGTAGTAAGTAGGTAGGGTAGTAGGTAGGTCGGGTAGTAGGTAGGTAGGGTAGTAGGTAGGTAGGTAGGGTAGTAGGTAGGTAGGTAGGGTAGTAGGTAGGTAGGGTAGTAGGTAGGTAGGGTAGTCGGTAGGTAGGGTAGTAGGTAGGTAGGGTAGGAGGTAGTAGGTAGGTAGGTAGTTGGTACACTGGCAGGTAGTAGGTAGGAAAAAGGGCATTGCAACGCATGCCGGGAACAGCTAGTTTCATATATTTTCTAAAGCTGTTCAAAAAGTGTTCTGAAAATTATAATTTCTGCGATGCGCTAATGATGGAAGGTACAACTCTTCAACGTTTAGGAGTTGAAAGAAAAATTCTTTCAAATTTATACTTACTTATGGACCGATAGTTGAGTACTATTGGTCCATAAGTACTGCAACTAAAACTAGAAAAAACTTTGTAACCAAAAAAATAAAACCATTTTTCTTGTGTTTTTTTATTTTGAGGTGTTCAGTTGATTTTATTACGCGCGGAGTTCACGAACTTCGCTTTGTCTCAGAGTGTTACGAAAATGTCACAAGATGTTTAGGAACTCAGCTTGTATCCCAGCCGTACATATCTGACATTTCCGCATGTTGTTCAAGAGTCGTCTACGAAATGATGCGTATAAATGACGAGGGGTGAACGGGAAAGGAATGCTAGGGATTGCTTGGGCTCGCTCCGAGATTCTCGTCCGGGTTATCGCTATCTGACACAAAAGACTTACAAGATTCGAGATTCGAGTGAATGATGAATTGAGGTGGCCGGGATCTTATCTGTCATTGGCTCTGAGAAAAGAAATTTGTTGTACGAAATTAAATGTAGAAGTAAAAAAGTTAAAGAATCTCGTTGGTGTTGTAGTTGCAAACGCTACTGCCGGGCAAAAGATCTAGAGTTTGGTTTCCAGGTCAGAGAAGGTGCTGCTGTGTCTCATTATGCTTTAAAATAACGACACGGATGTGTTGTTATTTTAAAGCATCACATTGAACGAGAGCAGTGATGGCCCAGTGCTTGCGGCCCCGACTTACGAACAGTAAGGTCAGTTGTCTAGTACCCAAAACACAAGCTCTGCTTAGCTTGGGACTAGATGGCGTTGTGTGATAGTTGTGGAATATTATTATTATTATTTTTTATTATTAGTAAGTCGTGGGTTCGAACCCAGGCAGGCGCATTACTTTGTGTAATTTATTTCATCACCATTGCTCTCAAAACGGTGAAGGAAAACGTGAGGAAACTTGTCTTAGAACCAAAAAATTCGAAGATATGTGACATCTACCAACCCACACTGGGCTCGCGTGGTGGATTATAGCCCATCCCTCTCCTGGAAAGGAGGCCTGAGTCCATGCAGTGGGAACATTATAGGCTGATAATGATAAAGACATTGAACTTTAGCATCATCATCATTCTCTCGCCCTTATCCCGTATCATTTGGGGTCGGCGAAACATGTCTTCTTCTTCCATACTTCTCTGTTTCTCGTCATGTCATGAGACACCTCCTTTTTTGCCACATTGAACTTTAACATCACTCGCTAAATATGAGTGTACTTTTGATTTTCTTTCCTTTTCTCCCGAGGGAAAAGGAATCTAAAATCCACCCAATGTACCATCTTCTTTTGTACTCCAGGGCCGCGGTAGTCGCGGTAGGTTGACCCGGAGTCCTGCAACCCTGGACTTTCGCTGCCTGGAAATGTGGGTATACAGTCAGTACCCCGCACTATCTGACCCCTCATATAAAGAAGATGAGGGCAAGTGGTGTTAGAAAAGGAGTCATGTAATGCTGGGTACAGACTGTACTAATATTAGATACACCTCTGCCCAACCCTTCGGGGATTACAGGCGTGATGTTATGTTATGTTTAGGTAGATACTAGGTAACTTATTTTGTAAGTAATTGTAATTAAAATGAAGTGAAAATTATAATGAAGTTAAGTCTTAATTACAACATTTCGTAAATCATTACTCAGTGGCCTAGATTCAAATCTAAGAATTTATTCAGTCAATTATTTTGATCATAATTATGCTTGAAGTAAATAATTACACTGTTAATTTAGTATTTAATGTTTTGAGATATAATCAGAACTTCTTAATTAGGTAGCAGGGCAGAATGCTTGATAATTAGTACCTAGAAACAAATTTTCATTGAAAATTTTTGTAATTAATTAAGTATTATATTAATAATTCCTTATTCAAATCAAATAATTTATTAGTGTAATATGGCTAAATAGATGGTACATAAATGCATAACATAATACAACAATAAAGATCCTCATATTAATCATTTCTCGTATACAAAACTTAAAACTTAAAATAAATGTTTATAAAAAATGAATTCGGTAGGGGTACCTACCAAATACATAGGTAAGTATACACATTTACATTTTGAACTACATAATACTAACTTAACTAGTTATTATTGCACTGATTGGAACATAGTAAGGCGCTACAATAATTTTCTATTCTCTTAACTAAGGTTTATAAGTAAGGTTTCGATGAGGTGCGAGGATCGGCCGGAGGACACGATGGAGCACACTGTGGAGATGTGTCCCGCTTGGGCGGAGCCCCGCCGTGTTCTCGTAGTGGCGATCGGCGGCGGCGACCTCTCGCGTCCGGCCCTGGTGCAAGCCATGGTCCGGGGCGAGGAGGAATGGGACGCCGTCGTCTCCTTCTGCGAAGCAGTGATGCTAGCGAAGGAGGTGGCGGAACGTGAGAGGGAGAGAACCTCTCGTCCCAGCCGCCGTGGGAGGCGCTTCGGGCGTCGGGGGCCACGTGATGGCTTCCGGCCACCGTAGACGCGGGCCTGTGCACGGTGAGTGATGGGTAAGCTCGCCGTCCGTCCGTCTTATGACGACAACAGGCCGTGTCGACGGCGCGTTCGTGTTCCACGCGCGCCTCAAAGAGATGTCAGCAACATGGAAGGGGCCCGCAAGGGCCGACGCCTGTCGAGGCTGTCTGCTGAGTCAGTAGAAGTCTGACACTCCCTTTCGCTCTGCCCAAGAGCGGGAGGGGTTATTTGATGATTTCCCACCCCCAAAAAAAAAAAAAAAGGTATCGATGAGGTTCTTCAGAAAGAACAAGTAGGTAGGTACGTAGTCATTGACTTATATATTACTGCGTAAGGACTGGGCGGACGGCATGTTAAAATGACGCCACAAACGTGGTCCCAATAAGGTCTTTCCTAAGCCGAAGTGAACTAAAGTCCATTTCACGAAAGAAGTCCCGCAGACGCAGCGCTGTATGTGTCGCGACATAATGTTGTTTCACAACTTTTGGCATCGTAAATAAACCTTATAACGCACTAATCCAATAATATACTCACAAAATATCTACCACAACAAACGCACCTTGATAACATCGACAAACGACAACATGGCCGATCTGTTAAATTTAGTTCCACAATTGTCCGCGGGACTTCTTTCGTGAAATGGACTTTAAGGTATCGATGAGGTTCTTCAGAAAGAACAAGTAGGTAGGTACGTAGTACTCGTAACCGTCGTGCGTGTATGACCAGATATATGAATCTGGACGAGGCAAAAGGAGTATGTAAGGATTGTAGCAAGTGTCGTTTTGAGGTTTCTGCCTACCCCCATGGGAAAAAGGACTGAGTTTATGTATGAACCTCATTAAATTCTTGCTGCACATTTGACATTTTGTAGTTGTTGATTTGAGCCATGCAATGACCCACTGTGTATTAACTAAGTGATTAACGGGAGTTATATATGAAAATTCGAATGACGTTATTGTGCCGCACGCTATTTTCAAAAATATTACGAGTGGTACGCCAGTTCGAAAACACATTTAGTCGAAAATCACTATTTAATAAATTGTGCTAATTTCACGTTAATATGACTTTCGTACATAAATTATTCTTCATAATAAAGCGGCTGACTGCTACTGAGAAATTCCTGATGGGAAACAACTCCAACAACAATTTGCCCAATTCAGAAATCGAATCCAAGATTTCATGCTCGCCCGTCGGGGCTGCGGGTTGTTCGCAAGAGATACTGCGGCCTCGACATGAAGGGCTAGGAAGGAACATGGGTGGTTTTTAGTCAATAGAAGCCTGACACTCCCTTCCGCTCTGCCCAAGAGCGGGAGGGGTTATTTGATGATTTTTACCCGACAAAAAAAACAAAAAAAATATGACTTCATGCTTAACTCATGGTACACGCATAGATCTTAGTAGTTAATCATCATCTGCCTAGCCTTTTGCCAACCAGTTTGGAAGCAGTTTCCAGTCTTGCTAGATGCAGCTGAATACACCAGTATTTTAACATAGAGCGACTGACTACCTGGCCTCCACAACCCGGTTAGTAGTGGGTAATGTGATACTCCTTGGTTGGGCTGGTTGCCAGACTTTCGGGTTACTGACTACCTGTTACGGCTGTCACAAATCTCAAAACTTACAGCCAAGACCAACGCTTTACGTGCTTTTCGAGATACAAAGGAAACTTGGTATGTAATGGGTCAGCACCTGTGCCAACCAAGATCCAAGATCTTAGTAGCCAATTTAACATTTTTTTTTGTGTGGTGGGAAATCATCAAATAATCCCTCCCGCTGCGGCTCTGGGCAGAGCGGAAGGGAGTGTCAGACTACTACTGACTAAAACCCACCCGTGTTCCTTCTGTTAGCCCTTGTGCCGAGGCCGCGGTATCTCTTTCGAACAACCTGCAGCCCCGACGGGCCCCAAATTAATATAGGACAAAAATCAATTATTCTTTCCACGTGTCCCCAAAATATTTCTCCGAATATCCTAAGGAACATAAAAGAGGGCTCATTAAGAGTATCCGGAGTTGGTTTATCATAGATTATTACATTTATTTACACGCAAAGGTCGGTTGGCTTAACGAACGTGTGACGTCATGGTCAGCTTGCGACTAATGATCACGCGATATCCCGGGGAGGGTGGGCAGAATTGTTAGTGGTGTTTCTATAATATGGACTGACTAAAACGTGATTCTAATTAGTCCGTCTGTAAGATTATCGAAAAATATTAAAATATCAAATCAATAAAAATCGACGAAGATAAAACGCGTCAAAGATTTGAGTGGGGGGGGGGTTGTGACGTCACTCACCAGTAAAAAATGTCATACTGATGTCTTAGAATATGACGTCACAAGAGTTATCAAAGCACGGTATCGTCTTCATTGTTCGTTTACGTAAAAAAATAAAAAATACGTGTCCAATATTTTTTGGAAATCTATCTGACAGATTAATTAGATTTTTTTGTTAACTACCCTATTAGGAAGATATATATATCTTTGTATAGACTGCCACCTGAGGCGAGTGGTTGCAAGCGAGACTGTTGAGCATGTGGTCCTGGGTTCGGTTCTAGGGTCCGGCAAAGTGCTATTGGGGGTTTACACTTGGAATTTTACCATCGTTTTTTGCCACGGTGTCTGGATTTGTGCTTGATTGATGGCAATAGGCATTAAACATAATTGGCAAAATGTGAGTAGTATTAAAGTTCGTTTTGTAGCAAAAATGTGACGATAAAGTTCTTTTTTATTCGTTTCTCTACGTCGGTATAATCTAAGTATTGTTTTTCTGGTTGAAATAAAATCGGATACATGGCTAGCTTCTAAATAAATAGCTTATTTTAGAGATACAGCTTTTGGACTAATTAAGATACTGTGACCAATTAGTTGATGATTGGAACAGCTAATTATAGTTTGTCGATACGACCAAAATATCATGATGCACTGTGGAAATTAAACAGTAACCGACATTGAGCTTGCTTTTGTAGTTTAAACTTTCGGCACAGAACGTAACGTTGTTTATTGAACTCGCGTTCAATGTCTCTAACGGGTTAAATTTCTTCCTCTAATTGTCAAAGCTTAACCCCAATTATGAGTCCAATAATGTTTAATTAGCAACATTCTGTGTGATAGTAGTTATAGAACTAGAAATGAACTACGCAACAATACATCATCAACATCAGCCTAGCCTTTTCCCAACCCTTTAGCCATTTTTTGGATCGGCTTCCAGTCTAGCCTGATGCAGCTAAATACCAGTATTTTACATGGAGCGACTGCGTATCTCCACCACAATTTAGTTACTGCTGAGTAATACAATATCCTTTGATAAGACTAATTGTCAGACCTTCACGCCGCTGACTACCTGTAATGGCTGCTAAAGATCAAAATAGTGCAGCTAAGACAAACAGCTTAACGTGCATTCCGGGGTAAGGAGGAATCTCGGACCAACCTGTGCAAGTACTACAAAAACACGAGCTCTTATCATAATATCGACTGTATTTCGTTACTCCTAAGTTCCATAATATCCTATATTCTCTTATAAATAATAATATGTTTAGTTATTCGAAATGGTACGGCTACGGCGTTACGTTTTTCGAGGTAGCGTGCATTCGTCGTTCAGTTTTTCGAGGTGGCATGGATTCGTGGCTAAGTGTTTCGAATAGCTGAATTAGAAATTTCGTTATTCGAAATCGCATGCACTACGGTGTTCAATTTTTCGAGGTGGCGCGCATTCTTTGTTCAGTTTTTTGAGGTGGCGTGCATTTGTTGTTCAGTTTTTCGAAGTGGCGTGCATTCGTGGTTAGTGTTTCGAATTTATAAACTTACGGAGACGTGATATTAGGTGTTACACTTTTCTAAGTCACGTATCACACTCCAATTTGAATGTGTTTACCTAAAAATAAACATACCCACATAGCACCTGATTCTACCCCACACCCTTACGCCGAATAATCACAAAACATTTTTTTTACCACCAAAGGAGAAAAATAAAAATAAACATGACATTTTGAGTTGACAAGGGTAGAAAACTTTGGACATCTGCTTCACCTGAGGCGGATCCCGGTTAAGCTATGAGCGATCGATTCAGGGGGATGCGTCTGGTATTTTTAAAGGTGTAAGGAAGTACGAATGTGATTTTTATTTGTATACATTGAGTAGGTAACCAAAGATTTTGTTTCGGCATTTATGAAAGGCGTCTACCAGTTTTTAAAAAATATCTAAATAATAACCACGCAATAGGGTAGTTAATAATAAAAATCTAATAATCCGTCAGATAGATTTACAAAAAATATTGGACACGTATTTTTTATTTTTTCACGTAAACAAACAATGAGGACGATCCAGTGCTTTGAAAACTCGTGTGACGTCATATTCTAAGATATTAGTACGACATTTTTTACCGGTGACTGACGTCACAACCCCCCACTTAAATCTTTGACGCGTTTTATCTTCGTTAATTTTTATTGATTTGATAAAACAAAACACACGTAAGTATCCAATATTTTTCAATAATCTAACAGACGGACTAATTAGAATTATATTTTTTTTAGTCAGTAAACATCCCTATTGAAATTAGGTTTGCTGTAATAAAACCCAATTCTGGGTTAAGTATGCTATATTTTCGCAATTTCAATTTCTCAGTAGCAGCAGGAGTCTGGATTTGTGCCCAGTTGATGGCAATAGGCTCGCCCCCTATTACATGGGACTTAAACATAACTGGCGAAATGTGGGTGATACTATTAGGTACACCTCTGCCTAACCCTGCGGGAATTACAGGCGTGATATTATGTTATATTGTTGCAATTTGTATGTATTTATTTTGTGTGCAATAGAGAACAATCTATACTCGATACAAAAAATACTCGAGAATTCAAAAATTTTCATCATTCATAAATACCGTTTAAATTATCTCATAAACAAAAAAAAATATCTAAATTATCATTAAGAAAGCACAGATTCTGAATTATGTTTAAATTATCACAAATAATGATTAATCGATCAAATTAATTTACGGCTCACAATACGCTTAAATGCGACAAGTTGCTATCCCATTCTCTGCCGTTTAAAAAATAATATCATTAATCTGCCCACCTAAACATACCCAGATAATGGAAATCTCATCCACTTCTCGTTCAACCACCCCTCGCTTCTTTATTAAAATGAAAAACCGTAAATTATGACAAGGTAAGCCGTAGCGTCCTTTGCTACCAATTTACAAGTTACCGTATATTGGGTTTAAACGCAATCTTTTTTCTTTGTTTACGGCAGGTTTTGTGCTAAATTATGGCAACACTGACCAAGGTTGGGAAAATATTGTAGTTATTATCTCCGGGACTATGGGGGCCGTTGATTTTGAATTCAATGGTGTTAGAGTAGGCTGGTGTGAGTTCGGTGACCGAATAAGTTAGCATACATGGTTGATTTTTGCTTTAAATCTGTTGAATCTTCAGATCACTTTTGACTATGAGTTAAAATGTTATCAATTAATATATGAATTAATTTCACTCATTATCATCATTATTTCAGCCGCAAGACACCCACTGCTGGCCATAGGCCTCCCCCAAGTGTCGCCACATTGAGCGGTCCCGTGCGTCTCGCATCCAGCAGACCTCTGCAACCTTCACCAGGTTATCGGTCCACGTCCATTCACCTACACTGAGATTTAAATATTACATTTCGAAATATATATTTTTTTTGCAATGGTCTTGTATTATTGTGTGCTTTACTGCCAGGAAATGTTAATTAACTGTAATTATTATTATGTGAGAGCAGTAAGTAGTGGCCCCGACTTACGAACAGTAAGTCGAACCCAGGCAGGCGCGTTACTTTGTGTAATTTATTTCATAACCACGTCTCTTAAACGGTAAAGGAAAAAATCGTGAGGAAACCACGACATGTCTTAGAACCATTGATTTATATATTACTGCGTAAGGACTAGGCGGACGGCATGTTAAAATGACGCCTCGAACGTGGTCCCAATATGGTCTTTCCTAAGCCGAAGTGAACTAATCCACGATCGGCTCTCTTCGGGTGCGGGCGTAAATTTTATTAAAAGCTTTATTTGTGTTCTTTATACCTCTAAAATACCACGCCGCTTATACAAGGTTACATTAACGAGCAGACTACACCGATTCTCTGTATGGCGAACGCGTCGAGCAAATGTTCGGACGACCGTATCTTTAGTTTTTATAACAATGCTTAGAACCAAACATTTCGAAGACATGTGACATCTGCCAACCCGCATTGGGCTCGCGTGGTGGATTATAGCCCATCCCTCTCATAGAGAGGAGGCCTGAGTCCCTAAAATGGCAACATTACAGGCTGATGGTGATGGTGATTATTAGCTAATGTTTCAATAGATATCCAATCTATCAAAGCATTACATAATAATAATTCCTACACGCTACACTTGTCGAAGCCACCTCGCCCTAATTCTTTACCAGCCCTCAGTCCGTCCGAATTGTCCCGATAACATCCACTTTGATCATGATTGGACACATAAACTATACAGGGTGTCCCATAGAAATATCCTTCCTTCAGAGACCCGGTATAAATTCAAGGATTAAATTCGGAATATACGCAGTGGGACATCGTAAAACATGATTTTATGCGATTTCTGTAAATGGGCGCCGATTTTTATTAGAATTGGATTGTATTGAAGATTTCTAGATATTTCGATGTTCGGACTTTTTTGAGGTTATTTCTTATTTTATCAGGAGAAATGAATACGTAACTTGATTTTCATTTAAAGTACGGACGTCTAGTAGAGATAGCTTACTATTCCGAAGTTGAGGTTAACCTAACCTCATTTTTATGTACTGCGTTGTATTTTTTTCCGTTTTCAATTTTCTGATTGAAGTGACATAAGCTTCAGATATTATTTTTATTCAGAATATTAAGCGAGTTTATATTTAAAGGAGTTTCCGACTTATCAACCCACTCATGCAAATTAATTGCCTCCTTGGTCTAGTAGGCGCAAGTGCGACTGCTGAGTACGAGGTCCTAGGTACGATTCCCGGGATGGGCAAAGTAATATTGGGGTTTTTCTATCAGAAAGTAAAGGAAAAATAAAGTAGCATCGTAGTTTGAATTTTGTGCCCGGTAGATGGCAATAGTTTCGCCCCTATTAATTAGGGTGTACAATTAGACCTCTGCCTAACCTATCGTAGATTACAGGCAGTATGATGTTATGTTATTATGCAGCAACTCAACTGTGTCAAGATAACTGAATAACAAACAAACCTTTGGCATTCCTATCTTTTTTAACACTCCTCCAGCACATTAGCACTATGTATAAAGCGGTTTCAAACGGTCTCCCAGCCCGTGTATTGTCGCCATTAAAACCCCATTCGCTGCATAAAGGACGGTACTGTATGCATAACCCACATTGGAATAAGTGAGGGTTGGTTTGGTAAGCATTCACTATGTACTACTGTCGTGTTTTCGTTTAAGAATCTACGGTTTAAATAAAACAAGATGTAGTCGACGGCGATGGGAAATGTTATAAAAAAGGGTAGGCAGAGATAGAAGATAAGAAATTTAGGGTGTTTTCTTCTCCCTAACAAGGATAATCCATTTTTGTCCCATGTAATAGGGGAGGAGCCTAAATCCATTTTTTTTTTATAAAAACGTTGCCCCACACTAGGAATTTCTCTTGGATCGTGGGTGCGTTTACAAACAGTTAGAGACACGTACACAGACACACCCAGACCCGAAACAACTATCTGTAGGCCATAAATCCGTGCGGGGATCGAACCCGCGACACGTAGCGCAGCAGTCCACTACACAGACCATTGCACTACGCCAACCGTGCCACAACCGTGCGTCATTAACCTGACACAAATCCGGACTCCGTAGCTGCTACAGATAATAGAAATTCTTCGGAAACGCCAATAACACTTTGTCCGACCTAGGAATTGAACCAAGGACCTCGTGTTTAGCAGTCGCACTTACAACCAATAGCCCAACGAGAATGTTATTTTTTTATGATATTTTAGTATCAGAGTAAATTACTGAGCAACGTAAAAGGAGACCGATATACATCCAGCACAAATGGAACTGCCGAACTAACTACGATTCAAGGAAATCTAAAATCGAAGAATCTTCAAATAAAGATACAAATATTGGATACAACCAATATGAGTGTCTACTTCAACCGATATGAGTGTCCGAACAGATTTAAATAATGCCATATAGTCTGGCAAGTGCCTTCGATTCGTACAGTATTGAATTTACATTCTGCCAGTATCGCTGGCAAAATGCCAGGATTTTGCCCTGATGAGTTATGGCACTCATATTTGTCTTTTCCGACTACTTTTTTCTAGGTCTTAGCCAAGGTTAGTTCTAGGTTTATTTTTGTTGAAAGGACATTAGTCTGGGTAAAGAAAGATATGATGGGAGTAAGCTATGGATTTTGTCTGAGTGGTTGTAGGATCACCATGCAATAAGTAAACATTTTAGTGGATTTTTTAAAACTGATCTGACTTTCTTGTACTAGCAGAACATTGTTCTCTTTAAACTTTGTGCATTGTCTAAGTCTCCAAGATATAGGTTATGTATGGTTTGGGGTGCAGCTGAATACCAGTATTTCACATGGAGAGCCTGCCTATCTGACCCCCACAACACAGTTAGTGCCTACTGAGTAATACGATACCATTAGGTAAGACTGGTTGTCAGACTTTCGGGCCACTGGGTGCCTGTACCGACTGTCAAAGATCTAAAAATAATTACCTTCTTCTTAGCGTGTCGATGGCAAATTTCTATACGATCAAATCGTTTTGACCCAAAATTCAGCTATGCGGACTCCACTCGCTGATGCAGTCATAAGGTCGTCAAGTGTGCAGGTGTCAGGGCATGCAGCGCAAGATGGAAGGTGGGACATTATCTGTGGAGATACGCCGCATACACACTTGAGGTCTGAGCCGTCAATGAACCCCCATCTGAAGAGATTATCTTTGCTACGGCCGACCTGGGTTCGGAGTCTATTTAGAGATTTCCAAGTCGGCCACGGCAAAGCATGTCCAGGTGGAAGGCTTTCAGACGGCTTGATGAAGCCATCGGGGGGCTTGAACAGCTCCCGCCAGAGTTCGCATCTTGCAGAGGAGGCGTTTCTAACTACCTGGACCAATGGCTTATCGTGCTTTCCAACAGCACATAGGAAACTCAGTATGTAACTTAACCTGAAGATTGATCCACACGGTTGTCAATATTGGGCGAAGAGTTCCTCTTCTTCTTTTTTTTTGGTGGGTAGGAAATCATCAAATGATTCCTCCCGCTCTGAGCAGAGCGGTAGGGAGTGTCAGACTTCTACTGACTAAAAACCACCCATGTTCCTTCTTAGCCCTTTGTGTCGCTGCCGCGGTATCTCTTGCGAACAGCCCGCAGACCGCAGCCTGCAGACAGCTTAACGTGCTTTCCGTGGCACGGAGAAAACTCGGTATGTCGGGCGGTCAACCATCCATAGACCGTCCTAGGTAAGCACAGCTTTACCTAAAGATCGACCCGAGTGGCAGTTCTTATTAAGCCTAAGTCACGAGCTTCTCTATATAATATATATAAAACCAAACTAAATCTTGACACAATATAACAAAATTACATATATAAAATCTACCCACACGATCGTTCCCAAAACCTGTCCATGAAAGGCTTCGAAGACATTTCAAAAGCATTTTCCGAAAATATCCTTTTTATCAAAATTCCTTACGATATCCACAAAGTTAAGGTCAAGTTAATCTACCATTTGAAGTTATAATGTACCCCTAGTTATTATGGGGAGCGGATTTCCGTAGGCGATCCCGAGTTTATTATAATTTCTTTGATGTTTTTTTTTCTAGTTCCTGGGTTCATTTTTGTGTGTGGATTTTTTTACTCGGCTTTTTGGGGAACTATTTATTTATTGCCAGGAGTGGTTGACTTGTGTGTTGAGATTTGGAGATATTTGAAACCCTGTTAAAAAGATCCCTTTTATTAATGATACTGGTGGTAATTCTTGTTTTTACCTACGCAAAGGTTCAAAAATTTCACTGGAACGTATTTAAATTATAGCTAGCCCAAATTGCCTCACAGCTAGGTTAAGGCCTCCTTCCAATTCTCAAGGCAAACATCCAATACCTACGTACCGCCATTTCCTTTGTGGTGATTTAGTAAATACTGGGATGAAAATTATCCTAGGTCCCTATACGTATCATGGTCTTATTTGAAATCCATAAAAGATGGAACAACTGACCGGTCCAGTTAATTAATTAAAATGTTGGAAACAATTGCTATCAAAAAGTGTACCAAAACACAAGCATAATAAATTAAAATTCTAGAAAACACAATTAATTAAAACAACAAAACGTCACAAAAGGAGTCCACAATAAAACTGTTAGTACTTCAAGCAACTGCAATTATCAGAGTCATATAATTTCATTGGGGTTATAAAAATTCAAAGTTAATTAAAGTAGTTAGCTAGGGGTGGAAACTCAAACACCCCTTGCAATCTTAGCCCGCGATCCGTGAAAAATTTTTTAATTGAAATAAGCGTATCGCCACCTGCCATGTGGCTATTTTGGTTGTTTGCGCAATATTTTTTTTTGTTGTTTGTTTTGAGAAATGTACCGTAAGATGTGTTTTACGAAAAAAGGATGTTTGTAAATTGAGGTTTAATTAGTTTGTCACCACTAAATGCTGTGAATTTAGTGTACCTACCTATTTATTTAATAAAAAAACAAAACCGAAGGTAAATAAAGTTGTCTTTATTTACCTTCGGTTTTGTTTTTCAATACGTACGTTTCGTTACGTTTCTCAATTTTATTCTTCCTCAACCTTGTGGTTGAGGAAGAATAAAATTGAGAAACGTAAAGTTGAAAGGGTCAATACAAAATAACCAATGGCTTAACCACAGACCAAAACACATTCAAATATGTGTACAAAATTAACTTATTCACAATCTGATACACAAGTATAAGGCAACTGGGTTATGGATATCCTATCTAAAACTAATAATAAGTCTTTCCTTAAAAATAAAATCACATTAAACAGCTTTAAATGCAGTTAAAATTAAGCACAATGAATAATGTGCTACTGCACCCGAGCTAGGCTGAGCCAGTATTTCTCTAGTCGTACAAATAAGTTTTTTACAAGGTAGCACAATACCATAGAATGGTTCTCGACTGCTACGCGTGTGAATCCACATTTAAAACTACTCAATATTACACTAATATAATTATATTTTATATATAAATATAAAATATAATTATATAGACTTTTAGAAGCTGTAGTTGTTGGGCTTTTAGAAGTTGTAGTGTGTCAGTGTATAAACACTGACACACTACAACTTCTAAAAGCCCTTTTTTCATGCCAGAATTCGTACAACACATTGAAATGCTAATTCAGTTGACATCTGGAAATGTATAATTATGTACTGTGTTGAGCAATAAACATTTGAGTTTGAATTTTCTCCGTCCATTTACCAAATTCCACCTCTAATGATTTTCAGTTAATTAAGCAGTACTTTGCTCGCACTGCAAAGTGCACACAAATTAGCTATCAAACTTCATAAAGAGAACCTTCAACCTTTGCTGGCGACAACTAAAATTCAATATCGAACAATTATCAAAAGGGAAATCGCTTTGATAATAGTCCCCGAGTTTGAAACATTAATAGGGTTGCCATGTTCACTTTTAGATGGGTTATCGTAATTACCACTCGGGAAATTCGTGTGACTAAAGAAAAACGTTTAAGGAAAAATTGCGTGAAAACCTTAAAGGAAGTTTTTTTTTGTATTTCTGTGTTAATTTTTAGCTGTGACAACAAGGAAGTGGAAGTGATGCCTTGGTGCCTTAATATTAACATTTATCTATTATTATAATGTGATATAAAATAGCAAAATAAATACAATTTCGCTTGTGAGTATTTTGTATTTGAACCATTTTTTATACGATGAGAAGTAGCCCATGTCTACCGGATATAGCTGACTACCACTTTTTCCACGTTTTGACTACCTGTTTGATCACAACCATGTTAGTACTGGGTAATATGATACCCCTACGTAAGACTGATTGTCAGACTTTCGGATCACAGACTACCTGTAATTACAAAGATCTACAAATGAAACTCGGTATATAATGGGTGGTCACTCATCCACGAACCAACTTAGGCAAGCACGGGTTTTTTTTTTTTTTGGCCGGTGGAAAATCATCAAATAACCCCTCCCGCTCTTGGGCAGAGCGGAAGGGAGTGTCAGACTTCTACTGGCTAAAAACCACCCATGTTCCTTCTTAGCCCTTCATGTCGAGGCCGCGGTATCTCTTCCGAACAACCCGCAGCGCACGGCTTAACCTAAAGATCGACCCGAGTGGCAATATTTATTTAGCCACGAGTTCTTTTCATATTTACCTATTTACTTCGCTTATTTACAGTATGGATCATCATCATCATTTCAGTGCGGAATCACCCACTTTTGGCCATATGCTTCCCCTTTTTTCTGCCACTCTTTTCTGTTCTGTACGTCCCTTACCTACCTACTCTTTTCCCACTCTCCTGACAATATCATCGACCTAACGCGCTTGTGTACGGCCCTGGTTTCTCTGACCCAACCGTGGTTATCATTCGGTCAGAATCTTACTCCATTCAGTATTTATTTATTTATATAAGGTTCACCCACAGCACATAATTATATGGACATAGATACATTGAGTCTTATGGTAATATTCTAATATACATGCCAAGTATGGATGGCTTATATAATTCAAACAACGTTAAACATTCTCCTTTTCTCGTGAAAGAGCCTCCGTAGGTACTCGTTAATCTAAAGCATTATCATAATAATACCGCTATAATTAGGCCTACCACGTCCTTCTGAGAACAATAAGACCATTACCAAACTATCCCTAATTAGCACAGCTACGCAGTTCGTTACCTAGGATAATTATATCAGAAATTGCTGCCCAAGACGCTATGGAAGTAAAATCATTAATTTCAGAATATTGTGTTTATAACCTTAGCCGCTATTTAGGTTCATTAACAAGTTTCAGAACTCGTTAACTCATTTTTAATGTCTTAGAGGCCATTGCTACAGCTCGCACTCCCAACTGAATACAGGTTGTAAAAAACAGTCCTCCGCTATCTGAAAGTCACTAGATTTGTTTAATTTACTTCTATCCAATGTAGTGTTACTGTGGCAAAACGCACATAGCGAACGACAAGCACGATGACGAGTTCGATGAACTCTGTAGCTGGGCAGGAAGTGAACAGCTGATTTCACACGTCATTCGTTGGAGTATTTCCCTTTTTGGTTTTTATTATTTTAGCCGTATTATTTACATCCACGGATGCGTATGGAGAATGTAATTTTACATTTAATGTAATGTTTATGGTTTAACAGTATACATTCACCACCCAAAATTAGTTTAAAGTCCCACTATGCTCAGCCTTTTTTTTTGGAAGGTGGGAAATCATCAAATGACTCCTCCCGCGCAGAGCGGTAGGGAGTATCAAACTTCTACTGACTAAAACCACCCATGTTCCTTTTTATTTGTTTAGTGCTTTGTGTCGAGGCCACGATATCTCTTTCGAACAACCCGCAGCCCCGACGGCTTGCAATGCTCAGCCTTATTGGGACAATTACAAGTCCTTTCAGTATAAATCTGCATCCATTTGTCATTCCCCTCACTATCGGTCATACGCCGCAGCCCTGCGGACGTCATTATAGTTCGTTACCCACACTAATTGAATTAGAAACGGTTCGCACCGCAAGTAGGTAGGTACTTACCTAGTGTAGTGCGCCGCCAACCTTTGAGTTTGGTATTTATTTCATAATTATGTAGCGTTGGCAGTATGGTAGTTAGGACTGAGTGCCTAGGTAAAGTGATTTTCTATCAGCCATGATGATAGTGCAGTGGTGGCGGCCCCGAGGTGCAAAACTTTGTGTAATTTATTTCATCACCACTGCTCTCAAAACGGTGAAGTAAAACATCGTGAGGAAACCGCCATGTCTTAAAACCAAAAAAAACGATGACATGTGACATTTATCATACCGCACTGGGTCCGCGTGGTTGATTATAGTCCATTTCTCTCATAGAGAAGATACCTGAGTCCCTGCAGTGGGAACATTATAGGCTGATAATGATGATGATGTCGATAGTGGGTACATACTTTTTTTTTCTCATCCTATATTGTCCCACTGCTGGGCAAAAGCCTCCCCCATAGCCTTCCACTCTTACCTCAGTGTGGTTTTCTCCATCCAATTTGTCATAAACGCTTCTAGGTCGTCACGCCAGCGTTTTCTAGGCCTCCCTCGGCGACGACGCCCGTCTTCTGGTACCCACTGCGTGACGACTCTAGCCCATCGGTTCTGGTCCATCCTACACACGACATGGCCCGCCCAATCCCACTTCAGGCCAGCAGTTTTATTTCCCACATCAGCGATTCCAGTTTTTAAGCGTATTGTGGTATTACGTATTCTGTCGCTGAGCTTTATACCCAATACGCTTCGTTCCATCGCCCTTTGGCAAACCTACATACAACGAGCAATAATACTTTGTGTGACCAGCGAATCGAACCTAAGATCCCCTGCTTAGCAGTAGCACCTGCGACCATTTCTTCGTCTTCCTTTTCATTGGCTGATTAGTGCCTCATCTGGTGTCAGCGTTTATATACCGCCTAGGGACCTCTGACTTGGTTTTGAATGCCATTTTCTTTCACCTAAGCAAGTCATAATAAATTGTACGATACGCACATGAATCGAAAAAATCAGAAGTATCTTGAGTTCGAAGTTGAGACACCTGCGTGTTTTTTTGGTGGGACAGAAATCGGCCTCAAAGAGATGTCAGCAACATGGAACCCCTGCTAACCCCGCAAGGCCCGACGCCCGTCGGGGCTGCGGGTTGTTCGAAAGAGATACCGCGGCCTCGGCACAAGGGCTAAGAAGGAACATTAGTGGTTTTTAGTCAGTAGAAGTCTGACACTCCCTTTCGCTCTGCCCAAGAGCGGGAGGAGTTATTTGATGATTTACCACCAGCCAAAAAAAAGTGCTCCGTTTTGGTTCTGCTCAAACTCAGGCCAACACACCTCCAATCTGTTCTGAACCTCTAGGCCTCTCTCGGCAACCAGCACAATGTCACCGGCAAACAGCATATACCTGTTCCACTTATTTCCATTAATTTACAAGCCATTTATATTATAATACCAGTAGTTAAAACATACCAGTTCGTTAGCTACAAGAAGTTGCATTCGTTACCTTCTATTTTGTTGCACGTTTAATTCGTTTAGCAGTTCATTAACTTTGTTTGTAGTTGAATTAGAATGCTCTTTTAGATTCGTGGTCTGTTGGCTCCCTGTTTGTGGGTAAATTTTATCTAAATGGGGTAATTTAGGGTTGGTTTGTTTTGATTAACTTCAGTTTAGATGTGGGAGAATGTAATGCAATCCTGTCGTGTTTCTTTTGTCGGAACAAGCTTGAATTTTATATAAATTTGTTATGATTTAGTAGAAAAGTATATTATATTTTACTTGTGTGTGAGTCCATATAAGATGTATGAATACACTAAATAGACTCAGTGTTTACTCGGCATCTAAGATGTTTCTTATGATTACTTAGACATCTCCTTCCTTTCCACAAATCTTCCTAGATAGTTTATTACGAATCAGCTAAAACCAGTCAATGTAGCTATTCTAAATTCAACTAAGAACATTAATGGATTCTAGACCTGAAACAGGATATTTCAATTTTCTCAAATGGTTTTGAGAAAGGTATAACATTTTGAAAGCCACGTTTTTTAACTTTCAAAAGTTAGATATATAAATGTATATGATTTCACATCATGTTTCCCATTCGCAAAGACATTCAAACAGCGTTCGGCAAACATCGATTTTATTCCTATCTTGGTTCGTAAAATTTTATGTTCTTACCCTACGTTATTGTTATGTTACCATTTGAAACTGCTCATGGTTTCAGTTGTAAGGCTGCGGGTTGTTCGCAAGAGATACCGCGGCCTCAACATAAAGGGCTAAGAAGGAACATGGGTGGTTTTAGTAAGTAGAAGTCTAACACTCCCTTTCGCTCTGCCCAAGAGCGGGAGGGGAGATATTTGATGATTTTCCACCCCCAAAAAAAAATGGCTGCGTTTATACGCCCGTCGGGACTGCGGGTTGTTCGGAAGAGATACCGCGGCCTCGGCGCAAGGTCTAAGAAGGAACATGGGTGGTTTTAGTAAGTAGAAGTCTAACACTCCCTACCACTCTACCCAGAGCAGGAGGAGTCATTTGATGATTTCCCATTGTCATTTTCTTTTGGCCTGTTGGCCTCGTACGGGACTTATTTTTAATGCTGTTTTATTTTTTAAGTGTTACTCATGTTTCCTTTTTTGTATTTTTTTTTATTATTAATTTCTTGTCCTGTGTGAGACCAATTTATAAATACTTTTTTTTTCTTTCTTTTTATTATTGAGTAGCATTTACCTGTAGATGTGCTCCCGTAGTGGTCGAAAATTATCCCACGGGAACGTTCTACCGCTATAAAAACTTACTCTACTTACTCTTGCCTTATCCTAATTTATTTGGAGCTGGCGCAGCATGTCTACTTCTTCCATACTTCCCTATTGTCCTTCCCTTTTGTCATCTCATCAGACACTTCCTGTCTTGCCATCTCTTACACGATCCATCCATGGATTCTTTGATCTTCCTATAAAATAAATAAAATAAAAATAAAAATAAAAAAATAAAAAATAAAAAAGCCTTTTATTTCCTCCAGAAAAATTCACGCTTACAAAAATTAATTGTTTTTTTTTTAGTATCAAAGGTTTTAATTATACAAATGAAAGTTTTAATTTAAAAAGTTAGATAAGTTAATAAGTTTTTAAGTTAATAGTTCCCGTTGTTTTATGCAAGTTTTTAATACTAAATATTAAGTATATTATTCTGTTGGAACCCCTCTGCAGGTAAAGGCCTCCTCCAAATGTAGCCAATTTTCTCTGGATTGCGCTATTTGCATCCAGTTTGGACCCGCTATTCCTTTTATCTCGTCCTCCCATCTGTTGCAAGGTCTCCCTTTCTTTCTTTTGCCTACTGGCCCCCTCCATTCTGACACTTTTCTTGTCCATCTGTGATCTTGCAGGCGTGCTATGTGTCCGGCCCACTTCCATTTTAACGCCAGAGCTTGTGCTAAACCGTCTGTTGCTTTTGTGATGTTGCGTATTTTTGTATGTCTTATTTTGTTTATTTTCTTTATGTTTAGCATAATTTTTTCTTTGACATTTTTGTTAAACTTCCATGTCTGACAAGCATAGGTTAGGCATGGTATAAGGCAGGAATTCATAACCTTAGTCTTCAGTTTGATTGGCATGTTGCTCTTAAATATTTCTTTAAAGCTCCAGTACTTATTCCATGTCAGCTGGGCTCTGCGCTCAATCTCCTGGTAGTTGTTTAGTCTGTCGAAGCTAATTTGTTTGCCTAGGTAAATGTATTTTTCCGTATATGGGAGAGGCACGTTGTCGACGTAAATTGGTACCTTGATGTTGTTGGTCATTACCATAGTTTTGGTGAGGTTCATTTCTAGCCCGGCGACCTTGCTCGCTTGGTTTAGTGACTCTACCATGTGTTGTAGTTCTTTTACTGTCTCTGATATCAGTACCAAGTCATCGGCAAAACGTAGGTGGCTTAAATGCTTTGATTTAACTTTTATACCACATTTATTCCAGTTAAGCTTGCTTATTATCGACTCTAATGTGGCTATAAATAGTATAGGTGACAATGGGTCACCCTGTCTCACGCCTCTCTTTATAGGAAACCAAGAACCCGCTGTCTCCAGTTTAACTCTACTTTTGCTCTTCCTGTATATGCTTTTGATAACTCTTATATACTCATTTTCCACATTCTGTGTTGCTAGAGTTTCCCAGATATAGTTGTGTGACACCGAATCGAATGCTTTTTTGTAATCGATGTAAGCCAAGTACAATGGTCTACTTCTCTCTTGATATTTCTCGATGATAAGTTCTAGTGTGTGGATGTGGTCGATGGTGGAGAAGCCTTTTCTGAATCCTGCCTGTTCGACGGGTTGACTTGTTTCCAATGTAGAACAAATTTTTTTGGTCAGGATTGTAGAAAATAGCTTATATGTACTCGGCAGCAAACTTATTGGTCTATAATTCCCTATATCGTTCGGGTTTCCTTTTTTGTATAAAAGAATTATGTTAGATTCAGACCATTGCGTGGGTGTCTCACCAGATTCTAGGATAGAGTTAAACAAATTTGTAAAAGGTGTAGCTAGTATTGGGGCGGCTATCTTTAGAGTCTCGTTTGCTAGGTTATCCGAGCCCGGGCTTTTGTCTAGTTTCAGTTTGTTCAATGCTTCAATGACGTCATTTTCAGCGAATTGTATGTTACCGTCGCTGTTGTAATTTAGGTTTTCGTGGCTAGTGTCTTCTGGTTCTTTTGTGCTGTAGAGATCTCTGTAGAGATCTCTGTAGAACTCTGTCGCTATGCTGATGATGTCGCAACGATTGTTTTTGGCTATTTCACCTCGTTTTAGCTCTTCTATCCAAGTTTTATTTGGTTTCATCTCTTTATATGCCTTTTTCGTGCTTCCAGTTTGGCGTAGATGTTTTTCAATTGTTTTGTATCTGTAGTTGGCGTAGTCTTTTTTTATGTATTTGTTTACAAGCTTGTAAAGCGCCGAGATTTCGTTTTTTGTTGCTCTAGTTTTATTTGGACTTTTTTGCAGGTGTTGTCTTCTTTTAAAAAGTTTTAATGTACGCTCTGAAAATATTTTGTGGGCTTTCTTTGGGTTTTGTGCTGCTCGGGCATTTTGCAAGCTTGAGGTGATGAATTTAATTAAGTTGTCGTAATATTTCTGGACTGGGACAGTAGTAGTCTGAGCGAACATTTGGTCTTTCGATATGTAAGAGTTTAGATATTCTTTGAACTTGGAGATTTCTTCTTCACTTTTTATTATACTATGTTGACAGTTAGCAAACTTTGTTCTACTTTTTTTGAAAAGTGTATCATGTGATATTGTAGCTCTTACTGGCCTGTGGTCTGAAGGGTAGTTAATGTTCAATACTTCTATATTTTTGAATAAATGTGGTCGGTTTGATAGCATAAAGTCGATTTCGTTTTTGGTCGCTCCATCCGGTGATCGCCAGGTCCATTTGTTTTTTGGTTTTTTCTTGAAGAAGGTGTTTAAAATTGACAGTTTGTTTTCACTGGCGAAATCAATTACTCTTTGTCCTCTCTCGTTTCTAATTCCATATCCGTGTGCTTTCATGATTAAATACTCCTCTTTTTTTGGTATCCCAATTTTAGCATTTAGGTCACCCATCAGTATGAAGTCTTTATGTGCTAGTTCCATTGCCCTATTTACTGTCGCATAAAAGTTATCGATCTCATTTTCGCTTGCTTGTGCAGTAGGGGCGTAGACTTGAATTATGGATAAGCTAGTACTCTCAAATTTCAAGTTCAATATGGCTACTCTTTCAGAAATGCCAAGGTAGCTTTCTATATTATTTTTAAGGTGGTGTTTAACTATAAAACCTATTCCATGTCTTCCAGGTGTGTGACCAGTGTAGCAGAAAATGAAGTTTTCGTACTCTTCGATCTTGTTTCCAGTCTTTCTTGTTTCTGCTAAACCTAAAACGTCGTATTTAATTTCTTTGAAAGCTTCATTTAGCTCTATCAGACGTTCATATGATGAAAGTGTTCTAGCGTTATATGTCAGAATATATAACGTTTTTTGTGGGGTTTCATTCTTTGGAGGGTTGTTTGGAGGGTTTTGGTCATGATCTTCCACGGTGACCAGCCGGCTTGGAAGATGAGTTTGGTTTTCTGATAATTGTTGTTTTATGTTGACGTTGCGAGAGGGGGGCGGTCGTTGCTATATATTAACTTTGTTATTTTGCTGTGAATCTGATGAGTTGTTTGTGTTCCTGTTGACCAGGTAATTCAGCATGCCCGTTTTTAAAATGTTTTCCGATAGGCTTGAAGTTCTTCTTATTTGCGTTTGAGATTTATTCTTCTTATTAGCCTGTGTATTTGTTTCAGCTCCTTTTGTAGTATTGTTTTCAGGTGAAGTTGAAAGCCTTCTTTTGTTATTTCCAGCTGTTTTGTTTTTTTCGTTTATGACAAGCTTATCGTATTTTATTTTTACTAGGTTTCCCTTTTCCCATTCGATTCTTGCTTGTTCTTGAAGCTCTTTCCTCTTCTCCAGAATATTTTGTGGGAAATCTTCCGTTATATAGTAACCAGTACTTTTTAGTGCGTTTCTATTTTTAAATAGATTTATTTTTGTGCCAAGTGTACAAAAAGTGACATTTATTGGTCGAGGTCTTTCTCCTTTCTTGCCTATTCTTCTAACTTCTTGAATATCCCTGCGATCTAGTTCTTGAGAAAAATGTTCTTTGATAAAGTTCAATATGAAAGTTTCAAGGTTAAAATATGACGTTTCTATTTCTTTTATTCCGAAGAAGACGATGTTGTTTTTTCTTGCCTGTTTTTCCAGAAAATACAGTCGCTTTTCTTGGTTTTCACATTTTTCCTTTAGATCTTCGTATTTTTCATTGAATAGTTTAAACTTATCTTCCAATATGCTGTTTATATTTTGTGTAACTTTTTCCGTCACTTTTTCTCCACTTTTTTCTATTGCAGTTTTCTGTTCATCCAAATCTCTTCGGATTTTACGAAGCTCGTGCATAATTTCCTCCATCTCTTAGCTCGTTCTATGTAGTGTACTACAGTTATTCAAATGATTATTTGTTTATGCTAGCGCCCTCTTGAGTTCCTGTGTCAACTTGCTAAGGTTGATGGATCGCTCGTAGATCGAAGATGGTTCTGACTTGTATTAGTGATACGGGTAGATTAACGCAGGTGTCGCTAGTGTCTTTGTTGATCTCTCTACTCGCTTGCCAGATCGATCATAGATTGAAGATGGTTTCGACCTGTGTTAGTGGTACGAATAGATTTCCACAGATGTCGCTAGTGTCTTTGTACAATTGTGCCACTCTCTTGACAGATCGATCATAGATCGAAGATGGTTTGGACTTGTATTGATGATACAGGTAGCTTTCCACAGATGTCGCTAGTCTCTTTGCTTCTAATTAGTGCAAGGAGTGCAAGTCATCCCGGTATTGATGAAGTAGGGTTATTTATATCACTTTTATTTGAAAAACGATTTCCAGGATTATGAAAGTTCACGATTTACTCACGATTTACTTGAGTTTTTGTTAGTCCTTCACTTCAGATGTCTAAACTATGGGAGATATAACTGTTTATACACGTAATACGGGTAGTTCACATTCGAGATTATTTTCACTGATTATAGAGTTTTCGCACAATGTAAGACGTTGACCGCAATAAATGTTGTAAATCGCTTGTTTGTTTCTTCACTTTTTGTCTTTTCCACTGAGTAAATGCACTTATTTTTATTTTGAGATCACTTTTAGTACGGAGCCGAAGTAAACATTGGCACAGGCGCGCCCTCCTATCTTCCTATACACCATTACAATACCCATACACATTCATACTCTAACATTCCCCACGACATTTTTCTCAGTCCTCTGTAAAAGGGGGCGAGCCTATTGCCATCAATCGAGCACAAATCTAGACTCCGTGGCTGCTAATGACAAATTCCTGACGGAATATCCCAATAATAATTTTCCCGACATGTAAATCGAACTTAGGACCTCATCCTCAGCAGTAGCACTTGCGATCTAGACCAACGATGCATTTAATATCTTTCAAAATCTAACCAAAACAGAAGTCTACTAACTTATTAAAGGTCTTTCCCTTTTTTTTCCCGCTCTTGGGCAGAGCGAAAGGGAGTGTCAGACTTCTACAGACTAAAAACCACCTATGTTCCTTCTTAGCCCATTATGTCGAGGCCGCGGTATCTCTTGCGAACAACCGCAGCCTCGACGGGAATCAATGTTCTACCTAAGTTGAATTTCTCGCCCTCAATTATTTTCATCGAACATCCCTATAACAGAAAAAAACAACAAAATATGTAACACATCCGGCAAGTAACTGGATTTCCTGTGTTATCGTTATATCAACATCCTACACTATAAGAATATACCTCGGACATAAAAGAAAAAATACAGAAGTATAACTTCGTTAAGACGGGAAGAATACACGTCTTAACTTATGGTGCACAGACTTGGTCTTTGACTAACATTCAGAAGTCCAAACTCAAGGTTTGCCAAAGAGCAATGGAGCGCAGTATACTAGGTGTTAAATTAACTGATCGCGTTCGAAACACAATATTGCACTCCAAAACAAATATAGCTGACGTGGCTCAAAAGGTTGCCCAGCTCAAGTGGGACTGGGCAGGACATGTCTGCCGCATGCCGGACAAACTGTGGGCCAAAATAGCAGGAAACTGGTGCCCTGACACAGTGAGGCGGGGTCGCGGCAGGCCACGAAGGAGATGGCGGGACGAATTAGACAGATTCCGCCAGAACTGGAAGGAGGACGCACGGGTTCGAGAGAAATGGAAGGAGTGGAGGGAGGCCTTTGCACAGGAGTGGGAAACAGCAGGCCAGAAAAAAAAAAATAACTTCGTACAACAAGGACAACTTTGTCCACAGAGATCTACGCTTTGGATTAGACAACTACAGCACTACACAGTCACAAATCATTATGCCTTGTGACTGTAGCTTTGTTTTCTTTGTTTTTCTGGCATTTAAGAGTGTCTGCAATGAATGACACACACATAACATCACGCCTGTAATCCCCTAAGGCTTAGGCAGAGGTGTACCTAATAGTACATCCACATTTCGCATTTCGTTTTGTTTTTTTCTGTAATGCTTTAATTAAAATGAAAAATGGAGTTGAGGACCACCCATGCCACCCATACCTAGTCACAAGACTTCTCAGTCATTTCATAATGCCATTTTCTCTTGCAACAACTCAAGATCAACGTTATTTTGATGATCTAAGTACGTGATGATGTGTGTGATGTAAGTTGAGTTGGTAAGTTGTAACACTTTTCAAACGAATCTATCCTATGCATTGCCATTCCCGTTACTTGCCATGTTGGCAAACTAAAAAGTTCACTATCTCATAGTTTGTAATTCCCGTACGTAGCCTTTTGTGTTTAGCAGGGAACCTGAAGCCTGTTTTAGAGCGTTCTCTGAAGCCATTTGACCTTCTGTGACAATCTACTCTACGCCCCATATATCCTTCATATAAGCTTTTCTATAATCACATCATCGGATCGGAGTTCCGGCGCGAGTCTGATTTATATCCGTACATCCTGTCCTCTCATCCACTCGTACACTGTTTTATGATTTGTCTTCATAAGTCATCGCCTTCCGTGGATGATTTAAGGTTTATTTTTGTTTGACTGGGAGGGTCTGGTAGGTTAGTTGAAATTAATTGGCAAGGCATTGTAACTTATAGTTGAACGCTTTTTCTTTTGATTGTGATAGCATAGGACGTGGACAAATAATTTTATCAGTAGGTAAAACTTAAAAACAAAATATTGACATAATAAAAAAAGATGGCTCCCACAGCGGGTCCCCAACTGTTATGGAAACCTCTAAATCGACTTCGAAGCCAAGTTGTGGCTAGCAGGTACAACTTGTTGCAGTTAAAATATCAAAATAGTATTTAATTATTTATTGAAGCTTAAATAATTTGGCAGTATTTTAGTTCATTTATATTTTTTATTTAGAATTTATATAATTATATTCATTTAGAAATAAAAATAGAAGAGAATAATTATTTTAGCTACTATAACTAAAAGTGCTCAAATTCCTTTTAGATGGGAATACTATTTATGATAAAACTGAGTGCGACTGCAGTCTCTTTCCAAGTTTCCAAACTATGGCCCATCTCTTGACCTTTGTGAAACTTCACCTGCACTTCAAGAGACCTGTCTGTAGCCACTAGCAACGCGCCACGCCATCGATGTCGCTGAGTTCTGGTCAAAACAAATTTAATTTAAAAGAAACAACATTACATTTACGTTTACATAATTATCATGTTGAGATTTATGCAACTTGTTGAGAATGTGGCATTTTGCTAGTGTGTTACATTTTGTGAATGTGGTATTTGAGAACGTGTCATTTTGCGTCAGTATGTCATTTTGCGAATGTGGCATTGTGACCCTAATCCCAAATATTATGGCTTTATATATTATAATTACTAAAATCTTGTAAATTATACAGGGGGTAAGACCACCCGACGGGTGCATTCAGCGCCTTTATTTTAAATCATACTCCAACGGATCTTTTTCCGATTTTTTTTTATTATCTTTGGTTTTAGTTAAAATGCATTTATTTCAAAACAAAATTACACAGCATCCTCAAACTTGTTTTAAAGGTCCACCAAAAACCCCTTTCACCCCCATATTTCATATTCGTCATACCTTTCCATAAGTATCTGACCTTCAAACATCCACCAGCCTGTAAAGAAATCGTTCAAAGAATAACTGGACCCGTGTACTGAGGAATTCTTCAGACAGGTCATCCGTAAAATCTGAATAGCTTTCATATGCATCTCAATCTCGTATGGAAAGATTTCGCAATGTAGTAACCATGGCGACACAGTCAATATAAAGATCAATCGGTGACTAGGTGGAGGGTAGTTATGTAAGTACCCTTTTCAATAGAAATACCTATGAGTTATTTACTCGTGCATACATTTTTACTGATATTTGAATTTACTGAAAGCGGGGGTTGGCCCTACCTACGACTGAATTTGTACAAACGCTTCGAAATTCAAATCAAATCAAATCAGTTTATTGCATACATGTTGTACATGAGTTAGAATAATTTAAGAAGTATCAAACATGCACCCTGTAAGGGCACTGCAAAACAAATCCAAATCCAATCAAATTAATTATAAATAAATAAATTTTGATACACATTACATACGGACCTGAATGAAAAATGGCTAGTTTTGAAACCGGTAATGCGAGATCATTTCGGTGCCGCAAATATCGTGGCTGGGTATAATGATCTTCATTTAAATTAAATAAGCATTTTTGACATTTTTATTATTATTAGCCTATACTGTCCCACTGCAGGGCAAAGGCCTCCCTTCCCTCCTTCCACTTTTCGCGATCTAGTGCGACAGTAGACTAATCCTTAGAGAAAGAGTCCAGCTCATCCCGCCATCTCCTTTTGGGGCTGCCGCGTTGTCGTTTCTTGCTTTATGGTATCCACTGAGTGGTAACTTTTGCCCATTGCTCATTATAGATTATGAAATTGTAAAAAAATTGGGCAGGGTATTTTATTATACAAATTGTTTCTAAGCTGTACGTGTTTGTTTTGTTTTAAGATTTTAATCCTTAATCGACAAAGTAGTTTATCCAACACATCAAACTAAGTAACACTATTAAGCATATAAAACGACGCAACAATTATTGCTAGAAAACGAGTTTTTTTTCTGTTATTTAAATTACTTTTCCTTTGAAATAACCTTTGTGTCAGATGTCACCGTATCTCGTCACTACCCTTAGTTCGCTGGTAGATAATTCCTAGGGCATTAAGATTACTTTTGTACCTTTTTTGTGATGGTAAAAAGTTGAAATAAAACTATTGGAACTTGACATTGTCATCATAATTACTGCCGTTATCCTATTCTACTTGGGTCTTGGCGCAATACGTTTTCTTCTTCCATTCTACCCTATCAGATATCACATCATCATTTACTCCTTTCCCTTTCATATCAATTCTCTCACAATCCATCCATTCTTTCTTATGTTATTCTCTCCCTCTTCATCCATCAATTATAATAATTATGTATCACTTTTTTAGTCTACCAACCCGGACTTGGCCCGCGTGGTGGATTATAGCCCATCCCTCTCCTAGAGAGGAGGCCTGAGTCCCTGCAGTGGGAACATTATAGGCTGATGATGATGATGACTTTTTTAGTCACATGGGTTGTCTTGTACTTGACATTCTTCATTGGCAAAAACGGATATACGTTTCACAATATTGGCGGCGTGCCTTGTGTGTTCAACTGGGGAACATTATATTATTACCATCCAAGATTACGACTCCTCTAAAAATTCACATCCGGATTCAGACGCGCAACCTCTAACTCAATAATACTTAATAAAATTTTAGGGTGTTACTAAAACGCTTGCTCCATAGGAATATAAAAAATTCTTTACGCATCACGTACGAAAATAAGTGATGGTAGGAACATTATTGTAGAGAAAGATGTTTGAGGGTTAATACCGGGTGAATTCGGGATACCGGTATTTTAGATGTCTGAATTAAGTCGGCTTATGTAAATATTGAACATCTTGTAGTGTTTTTCCGAAGTTTGTGTACTGATGTTTTCTTTAGGCTTAAATTAACTGTTAGTTTGAAAAAAACATCGAGGATGGTTACAGATGTTTTTATCTATAATCAAATAAAATAGCTGTATGTCGCATGTTTTTTTTTTGCTGTGATGTTCCATATTTAGCAGTGAAGAAAGAAAGAAAGACAAGTGCCCCAGAGGCTGAAAATCCGCAAATGTTTTTTTAGATCCGATGAACCAGCTAGTCCAGCTAATAAAAACGCCTCCACTGCAAGACGTGAGCTCTGGCGGGAGCTGCTTAAGCCCTCTGATGTCTTCATTGAGCCGTCTGAAAGCCGTCTGAAACCTAGACATGCTTTGCCGTGGCCGACTTGGAAATCTCTAAATAGACTCCGAACCCAGGTCGGCCGTAGCAAAGACAATCTCTTCAGATGGTGGTTCATTGACGGGTAAGACCTCAAGTGTGTATGCAGCGTATCTCCACCGCACGACACGCTAAGCAGAACGCCATCCGATACGTGCTTTCCCAAGCACGGAGCAACTTAACCTAAACATCGATTCGACTATTATTATTCCCTTGTATTTGCAACTGTATAATAATTATTCAGATATTATGTGCAGTCGTAATTTATTGAAGTAACACGTGGCACTAATGTGCCAAGCCATATACATAGGTATAATTAGGACATAGTATTATATCTATGGATATTAATTGATATACAGATCTCGTGTAACAGATTTATATCTATATTATATTGTAATTATATAGTTTGCTCCTAATATTGGATTAAGCAACAACGGAGATCTATTTGGGATTTTGGTTTGTCGTCTATTTTGGTATTTTTCATCTGATTGGGTGTTTGGTTTTGGATCAGTTAAAGCTATATATATATCTATACTAATATTATAAAGCTGAAGAGTTTGTTTGTTTGTTTGATTGTTTGTTTGTTTGAACGGGGTAAACTCAGGGACTACTGGTTGGAATTGAAAAAATATTTTAGTGTTGGATAGCCATTTATCGAGGAAGGCTTTAGGCTATATAACATCACGCCACAATCAATAGGAGCGGAGCATAAATGAAAAATGTTGCAAAAACGGGAAAAGATAATCCTTTTTGAGAGCTTCCGTTGCGTGCGGTTCGAAAACGGTTTAAGTTACGTAAATATCATGTATGAAGGAATTGTTCCACTTTAAAAGTTCTAAAAAAAAGTCCGCGACAGCATATGTTTATCTTTTACGATTGACTCACTGTAACCATTTTTTTATATTAAAATGTTAGGTTAAAAAGAATTATATTTTGCGAAGCTTATTTAACCCATATGGTATTAATCTATGTATATCTAAATAAATGTGTTTGCTAGCACGAAAATTTAATATAGAATATTTGTGCCCTTTACTCTATACAGTTTAAACAAATATCTTAGAAGATATCGCAATGTAAAAATATACGGGCGACAAAATAATTAGCGCGTGGCAGTCATTCGGTCCGGTGCGGTAGGTACGTGGGGATTCTGGCCTCTGGGGGCTCCGGAGAAATTCAAATTCAAAAAAATTACTGCACCATAATGTTTACAAGTACAAGGTGTTACTGTATATTAAACAGTAAGAGATACCTATAGTAATTGTTACTTTAATAATATAATCGAAGTCAATCTAAACTAATAGGTATTTTATAGAGGAAAGGTAAGATTTTTTGTTTGTTACGAGTACGATATAGCTCAATTTAATAAGTTGGATAGTCGATTTATCTAGAAAGGTTATAAGCTATATTATGTGTTGCAGACGAAGTTGCGTGGGTCAGCTAGTATATATATAAATAGACCAATCTATTTGAGTAGCGTTATAAGTTTGACACATGTTTGCGATTTGGTACCGTAAATTTAGCCCCATATTAACCGGTGAAAATTCTGTTAAGTTTACTACATAGATAGGAAACCTCTGTGCATAATTTTAGGTCCTACGGTTTAGACTAAGTGTGCATAGATCATTTAGTGAACGTGTGGAGATTTTTATTGATTTTAGTCTGCAAAAACGGAACACTTACAGGATAATTTTGTTGTCCGTACCTTTAACTGTCAAAGATCTTCAAATAACAGTCGAAACCGACGATTTTCCGGTATGAAACAATAGGCCCCATCAACAGATCGACCTTGCCAAGCGCGGCTTAACCTTGAAGGTGTACCAGTATGGCTGTTTTTATTTAAACAAGGTTTGTTTAAAAGCATATAAAACATTATTAAAAGACATTATATAAACATAAACATAGTAGTTTTTTAAGCCCAATTTCTTAAGCCTCTTTTTTTGAAGGGTGGAAAATCATCAAATGACTCCACCCTCTCTGGGCGGAGCGGAAGGGAGTGTCAGACTTCTACTGACTAAAAACCATCCATGTTGCTTCTTAGCCTTTTTTTTTAAAAAAAAAACGTTGTCCACACTAGGAATTTCTCCTGTATCGTGGGTAGGGTTTACAAACATTTAAACTCACAAACACAAATACCCAGACCCGAAACAACTATCTGCAGGCCATACAAATACTTGTTCCGTGCGGGGATCGAACCCGCGACACGCAACGTAGCAGTCCAATCGCTCAGCCAACCGTGCCGTCCTTTGTGTCCGGAGCCGCGGTATCTCTTTCGAACAACCCGCAGCCCCGGCAGACGTCGGCCCTTATAGCCCCTGCAATGTTGCTGATACAATTTATTAAGCCTCAAGTTATACTCTGTAGTGACAAGCATCTTGGGACAGATTGCGAGTTGTGTGAAAAAAAATAAAAAACATGTAATTGATCACAATTTTGATCAGAATTGCTCTTACATAATTTGATTCAAAATCAAAGCATTTATCTCACGTATATTTAGTTACAGGCACTCTTAAATAGTCGAAGAAAATACGAAAGAAAAAGAAGCTACAGTTCCGGTCACCAGCTAAAGTGGCCCATTCCCTAGCGTAGATTTCTATGGAGAAGAACGGGCAAGAAACTCCATGGACACTTCTTTAAATGAGAATATTTTTACAAATCTTTGATTTTAAACAATATCTTTATAGATATTACAGTTTTAATACTCAATACTCAATTCTTTATTGCATTCCACAATGTAGGCTTACAAAACAACAGATATTAGTATAAATAGTTTATAAGTTCAGTGTTAGTTTTTAAGTTTAAAATTTGTAAAGAGATCTGAATAAAAGGCTATTATTATTACAATGTAGGCTTAGGTGGTAAACATTTTTCAAAAGAAACAATCATGGACTCTGTCGGGCACAGCAAAAGAAATATATGTGATATTTGCGTATGATCTTATAATCTAACTTATTCTATTCCATTTTTATTAATTAGTTTATTAGTGAATGACAAAATTACAGTATGCACAATAATGTGTTTAAAGCTAAGAGTGCTAACAATTAAAAGTAATCATAAAAAAAGATTTTAAAAGATCTCCAAAGCAAATAATCTAATCCTCTCTTTCTTTTAGTGTCGCAGACAAAATTGCGCGAATCAGCTAGTTGTAGTACGATAACTAGAATGCGTTAGGTACAATAGTTTCATATCCGATACTAAATCATCAAAAAACATTTTTATTTGTATCAATATTTCATGAAATACCGCTGCAGATACAGCTGTTGTTCTGTACCTAACCTTTTTTATTGCCAGTAATAAAAACGCAATCAAATCAGAAATATAAACAAACATACATCGGTATTTACGATTGACGCATACAAAGCTCGTAACTAAAGGTACCTGTCATTTGTACATCTCATACAGTACGACTTTATTTACATTGTAGGTACACACACAAGTAACTACTTCTAAACATGTGCATCTGGATCGAGGGCCCATTTTTTAAACCTTGCCAAGCGAAATAAGACTCATAGGGAACTAGTGAGTTGAGAAGCAGAAGATTAATCACAACAGTTCTATCATCATCATCAGCCTATAATGTTCCCACTGCAGGGACTCAGGCCTCCTCTCTAGGAGAGGGATGGGCTATAATCCACCACGCGGGCCCAGTGCGGGTTTATAGATGTCTCATGTCTTCGAATTGTTTGGTTCTAAGACATGCCGGTTTCCTCAAGGTGTTTTCCTTCACCGTTTTGAGAGCAGTGGTGATGAAATAAATTACACAAAGTAATGCCGTGCCTGGGTTCGAACCCACGACTTACTGTTCGTAAGTCGGGGCCGCCACCACTGGGCCACCGCTGCTCGAACACAACAGTTCCATATACAACGAAAAAAAAAATAGCATAGAAGAAAGAGTTGCGAGGTTTTGAGTTCGAGTCCCGAAATTGTTATTACATATCTCCATCAAAAATTTCTCAGTAGGAGTTACGTAGTCTGGACTTGTGCTTGGTTGTTGGCGACTGGTGCGCCCTCTATACCATGTACTACGTGGTACACCTCTGTCTAACCCTTCGGGGATTACAGGCTTGTTTTTTTTTTGGGGGGGGGGGGATTGGAAATCATGAAATAACCCCTCCCGCTCTGAGCAGAGCGAAAGGGAGTGTCTGACTTCTACTAACTAATAACCACCCATGTTCCTACTTAGCCCTTTGTGTCGAGGCCGCGCTATCTCTTTCGAACAACCCGCAGCCCCGACGGGAGTGGAATATTTTAATTTCGAAATCCATCCCAGTAAGATGAAAGTTTTCACAGAATAACGTTACTGCTTTCAATTGGTCACGAATCCAGATGCCGTGGCTGCTACTGATAATTCCTGATTAAAAAACCTAATAACCCGGGAATCGAACCCAGGAAATCGCGCACAGCAATCGAGCTTACGACCACTAGACCAACGGGGCAGACCACAGCAATCGTCACGGGAAATAGCAATTGATCATAATTAGGTACCCAGTTTTAACTTTTTAAGACACACCATAGCAGATTTGTAGGTTCCATGTTGAGCATAATAAATGTCAACCAATCATAAAGTCGTAAACAGTTTAATAATTATGATAGTGCACATCAAACAGGCCATGTCGTGTCCTATACAAATAACTTACAAAACTTCTAAAGAAGTAATACAAACAACCTTTTTAATATATTAGAGTAGGAAAACCTTTTCCCTTTTAAAGAAGTTAAATATAGAAGAGCACTTTATTTGAACAATCTTTAATGTTGATAGGACTAAGGCTTTGTCCTAACTCAAGTGATCCTCGGAACATCGCTTTATGTTATTATCTATCACAGTATTTCTTGAGATATCACGAAAAAAACCGACTCGGGACTGACCGAGAGCAACACCGATGCTAGATGTGCACTTCCTATGCAGTATCTCAATTGCGCTGCCTCGAAGTGTCCCTGGAATTTCTTACCCAGTCCCACTATAGTTTATTCACAGTTATCATAATGGCTGTCTGTCGGTAGTTTATTTTTGGATATTCAAAAGTGTCTAGGACGGGTCTATCACTAAATCACTTCACTACATATTATCAAACAAAGTCTTTCGCCGCGTCTTTCTGTCTGTTCGCGATAAACTCAAAAACTACTGCCCCGATTTTCGTGCTGTTTTCATCAATGGATAGAGTTGTTCTCGAGGAAGGTTTTAGTTTATGATTACCACGCGGGCAAAGCCGTGCGCAACAGCTAGTTTTAAATAAATGGTGTCAGTATGTATCGGTGAGATCACCATTAGACGACCCTAGCTGTCGTAAATAACCATTCGCATCCGTTCGGTTTCATCAAACGTTATCAACGCGACAGTCGCTTTAGTTAGATTGCAGGATATACAACAGGCTCGCGAGACTATTTACTTGTTCCTTGTTGTTAGTTTTGATTGATAAAATACTCAAGTATTTGCGAACACAAGCAACAGAAAATCATTTCTTGCACGCTTTTAATCTCAATTTTGTTGGTTAGTATAGTTTAATAATTAGTGATTGCCACTAAGCAAATGTTTATGAAAGCATTAGATGGAGGATGTTTCCAAGCTCTTGGACTGGGACGGATTTGGCGTGTTGATACCAAATCCACCCAGAAAAACGAAGGTGAGTGATTAATTCGCCACTGGTGTTGACCAAAGGCGAATATATCACTCACCTTCGTTATACCGATGATATAGTCATCATGAATGTAACACATTGCTGGGGAACCTCAGTAACGTTTCTCAACAGGTTGGTCTTAAAATGAACATGGACAAGACGAAAATTAAATCGAATGTCCGTGTTCCACCGGTAATTGTTGGGAGCTATACTCTCGAAGTTGTCGATAGTTCCTTGGACAAACTGTTAAACAAGGTAAATCTAACTTCGACAAAGAGGTCGCCTAAAGAATTCAACTCGAATGGGCAGCGTTCGAGGAACTACGCGACATCTTTTCGTCCAAAATTCCGCAGTGTCTTAAGACGAGGTTTCGAGGTTGGTGACGAGACCAGTGAGTGATGACTTATGGCACAGAGACATGATCCTTAACTGCTGGCCTCCTAGAGTAAGTTTAGAGTCACACAACGACGCACGGACAGAGCTATGCTCGAAGTTTCTTTGCGCGATAAAATCCGGAATGAGAAAAGTCGCCAAAGAATTTGCAAGTCGAAGTCAGGCCAGGCCACATCCCTCAAAGAACCGACAACCGATGGGGAAGAAAGGTTTTCGAGTGGCGACCACAAACCTGAGGACGCAGCGTTGGTAGGCCTCCCACCAGGTGGACCGACGACATCGTGAGAGTCGCGGGCAACCGGTGGATGGTTGCAGTTCGTTATGGCGTTCTATGGGGGAGGCCTTTGTTCAGCAGTGGACGTCTTATGGCTGATGATGATGACTGAGCAAATAATCATTTTCTTATCCTATTTAAAATCATCTTTCTGCCCATGTCCTATGTTATCTGGGATTTATTCTTCCATTCGCTCCTGTCAGTAGGGTAGTTAATAAAAAAAATCTAATTAGTCCGGCAGATGGATTTCCTAAAAATATTGGACACGTATTTTTTCTTTTTTCACGTAAACAAACAATGAAGACAATGCAGTGCTTTGAAAACTCGTGGGACGTCATTATTAGTCTGACATTTTTTACCGGTGAGTGACGTCACAACCCCCTCTCAAATCTTTGACACGTTTTATCTTCGTAATTTTTTATTGATTTGATAAAACAAAAAATACGTATCCAATATTTCTCGCTAATCTAACAGACGGACTATTCTATTCTATTATTTCATATTATTTCATCCCTATTGTCTTTTAATCCTTTTTCCTTCATGAAATTTGTCACATTTTTCAGTCCCACTAAATACTTCAAAAATGTAATTATATCCCTCATTTTATTCGAAAATCAGCGTACAAATGACTGCGATACGGTATTTAATAAACCGATGTCCTACTATAATATTCTGCTCCGGGGTCGCTCGAGGTGCAATGCGAACGATTTTAAAATTAAAAATTCTCTTCTTTAGGTAGTGCCACCGGAATGTGGGACGAGGATCATTCTTAATAATGATTCTTGGAATTATGTCTGACGGAAAAGACAAAGTTAATGAGCATTTTTATAACATTATTGGGAGATTTATTACTGTGATTAGAAATAAATCAGGCTTTTACAATATATATAGTAGATTTTTTTGTTGAAATACCACAAAAAAATCTAATTAGTTATATTATTATTTTTTCTTTTTTCACGTAAACAAGAGATGAAGACGATACAGTGCTTCGAAAAGTCGTCTCAAGTCGTGTGACGTCACAACGTTAGTACTTTTTTACCCACAAAGTGACGTCACAAGCCCCCACTCATGATCTTTGACACGTTTTTATTTTCGTATTTTTTTATTAATTTGATAAAACAGAAAACACGTATCCAATATTTTTCGATAATCTAACAGACGGACTAATTAGATTTTTTTGGTGAAATACCCTATTATGTAAGAATGGCTCTTTAGCTGCGGGTTGTTCGATAGAAATACAACGGCCCCGGATGCAAAGGGCTAAGAAGGGAAATGGGTGGTTTTTAGTCAGTAGAAGTCTGACACTCCCTTCCGCTCCGCCCAGAGCGGAAGGAGTCATTTGATGATTTTCCAGGCTACAAAAAAGAGGAAGACTGCTTCTTTAGTCTAGTTGTTGCAAGTGCGACTGCTGAGCATGTGGTCCTGGATTCGTTTTCCAGACCGGTGCGAACGTTTTATTGGGTTTTTCGTTTTTGGCATTTGATTGCATTTAACATAAATAAAGCCTTTGGTCTAACACATAAAAATGCATGACAACGTTACTAAATAAAATATGTAAGTACGGTAAAACAACCCGATAGCTTTTGGGCTTTTTACAAACAACGATAAAGAGAATTGTCTCTTTATCATTAAACGTAAACGTTTTTAGTATATATTTCATTTCGGTCTACTAATTATTGGCCAAATTTTGCCAGTCTTCTTTTGCACACAGATAGTTTATAACCTGGATTAAAATATAATAAAATAAATATCTTTAGTTTAAGTTTACAATTTTTGAATTAATGGCACATAACATAACATGTATAATATTGAATATTTGGATGTTGCAGAAATCTGTACACAATCGATTAAATTCTGTCTCTTAAGCTGGGGTAAGAGTCCTTAAGAGACATAACACACGTCCAGTGGGCCAATAGGGAGGTTCCCTGACTATAAAAATATGATTCTGTTTAGTCCATCAGTTAGATTATCGAAAAATATTTGATACGTGTTTTTTGTTTTTCAAATTAATAAAAATATACGAGGTTAAAACACGTCAAAGATCATGGGGCGGGGCTAGTGACATCAGTTTCTGGTATAAAATGTCACGCAATACGTCACACGACTTTTCGAAGCACTGTATCGTCTTCATTTTTAGTTTACGTGAGAAAAGAAAAAGTATGTGGCCAATATTTTTTGGAAATCTATCTGGCGAACTAATTTGTTTTTTTTTTTGTCAACTACCCTATTACTGAAATCCACGTGGGTGAAGCCGCAATCATGAGCTAGTATAATTTATCCTATAAGTAATATTGGTAGGTCACATCATTGCCCTAAGCGGTGACCTTATAGCGAGTTAATCTGGCTTATGTTAATCTCATATATTTATTGCAAAACATGTGGCTCCTAATCTGTGGAGTACGATGATTGATTTTAGTGTTATATTGGCAAAATTACCATTACAGACATTATAATACAGGCTGTTTGGTGCATCGTGTGCCAAATTGAAATGTTCGACTGGAGTGGTCATCTGCTATCCTTTCAGACCCCCTAAACACATCTCATGTCCTGTGAGTTTTTTTATCAAAAGTAGACTCAAATACGTCTTAAAATAAATTTAATAAAAAAATGAGTCGTAGACCCTGCATTTTAATTTTATTTAGATATGTATTGTATTAGAGTATGTACTTTTAAATTAAACTTAGTGACGTTAGCCTTCTAGTTTGAAAAAAAAACACAGGGCATGAGAAGTGTTTAGGGGCCTAAAAGGATAGTGGTCGACCATCTCAATTTTGCACACGACGCACCAAACACCCGGTACATCATTAAAATCATTTTAGTTTGGCAAATGTGTATTTTAATACAGCTACATTTCAACAGTTATGTTTATAACTATAATTAGTCCGTCACGTAGATTTCCAAAACTATTAGACACATATTTTTATTTTTTCACATAATAACGATACAGTGCTTCGAAAAGTCGTGTGACGTCAAAGCTTGGTACATTTTTACCACGAAGTGACTTCACAAGCCTACATGATTTTTGACACGTTTTACTGTCGTAAATTTTTATTAATTTGAAGAAACAAAAAACACGTATCCAAAATTTTTCGAAAATCTAACAGACGAACTAAACAAGATCATATTTTTTTTATTTAGGAAACAATCCTAATATTCCAATCTTAATAAATTTATGTCGCAAGGTAATAACCTCCTTTTGGGGTAGTTAGTCTCATCGTCGACCACATCTCTGTCCTCAGGACCGCGGTTCATATTTTGTTCAAAATACAGCCTTAAGCTGACCGGCGGAAAATGTCAAATAATTAGAATTTCCCGGGCTACCCTAGCGCTTTCGTCTTAAGGTCATTGAACAAAATCTTAGTACTATTCTTTTTCTTTGTACTGTCACTAAAAGACGGCCCTCCTTCATTAAAACGTACAAATATAAAAATATAGCCAAGTTGGCAAAAACAAGTACAAAAGAAATCTCTTCTACTTCGGTACTTCGAGTAAACCCAGGACTCCGACAAAAGCAGAGAAAACGCTAAGACGAAGAAAAAGTGCTCTGTAAACAAAATATCAGCAACTTTCTTTTTTAATTTTAAACTTTAATATCTTTTTTAGGCGTATCCCGCGATCCCGGTATTTTCATTTAAAACGCGGAAGTTTTTGGTGAAACGTCTGAATGGGCTTAATATTTTAACATGAGCTGCGATTCACTGGGTGTTAATAAAGGCGGAGATGGATAAAAATATTGCACTCCATCCAATATTACTTATTTTATCAGACTCATATTTTTTAGACACATTACTTTTTTTTTTAATAAAAGCTTGAAATGTCTGAATGGTTTTTTTATTAAAAAAATTAAATATGTTGTGATGTGGGTTAAAAAACTATACGCCCAATTTATAATATTATGCAATCATTGTTAGTCTCATAAAGTAAAATTCAATTGAATCAATTTTATTAAATGTTTATCAATAAAACAATAACACTAATAAACATAACAATAGGAACACATAAAACAATCTATAACATAACACATTAAATCACCAAAAATAACATTTTAAAGAATCAATAACAGTCGACTGGTAAGCGTGGCCGAAGCTTGCTTTAGTTGTCTGGGCGCCGTAGCGCGGAGAGGACGCCTCTACGAAACGCGCTACGCCGTAGCACGCGCTACGAAACCAATGAAAAAGTGCTACGGGCCAAAAATGTGATACAAAAAGTACACTCGTGGAAAAAATTGCTCAATTTAATTTCTTGTTTTCTGTCTAGTGTTGTGACTAATTGTGCTAAAAATGGAGTGGACTTTGTTATTGGTGGCCTGTCTTTTCTACACGGCAACCGGTAACCCTGCAAAAATGGGTCAGTACAAGTTAATAATTTAGTTTGTGCGCGGTTAGCTTATTGCATAGATTGGCAGTTTGACGGCTAGAACAAAGGAGGAGTTGGGCTGCTTATAAATTATGTTTCTGATGTTTGTCTTGGATGTATTTCACTCTACGTTTGACGTAATTTAATATTCTGTTTCATGGGTTGTGTTTTGTAACTAGTAAATAATTTACGTGGTGCATAAATTTATATTACCTGCCTATAATTGTATCACTGCAGTGAAGAACATATTCTCATACAAAGAAGGCATGAGCATTGATGACCACTGACCATGCCTGTCCAAGGCGGATTAAAAAATCCAGACTTGTTTTGTTGATTGTTGTCCTAAATGTGGGACATTCATACACATTATCTCTTTTGTTAGTTATTTATGAAAGCTGGGAGAAGTATTTATTTACTCACCTGTGTAAATAATTCTCTTTGCTGCCTAAGTAGGGCTGCAGTATCAAATGTCTTTTAGACAAGTTAGTTGTGGGTCCTACAGCAACTCAGCATTGTTGCCTGTGAACATTAAGTATTAAAAATAAGTTACTTCTTAAATGAATAAATGACAAACATTTAACCCTGAACTGGTGGATAAAATTGCTGGGTCATTTATTAGTCATTTACGTAGACATGTGGATTGTGGGCGCAGACGTCCAGATTGCTGACTAAATGTATTATTTATTGTAATTTGTTACTTACTAAAAATAGGTTATGATCACACTGACTGTTCATGGATTTATAATAAATTATATTAAACACACACAAACTCAAAAGCTACAACAAAAACAAAAAATATCATATTATTTTCCCACAAAATTTCAACCAACAAAATTCGTAAGCGCAAATGTTCTGCTGCAATACATCCATTTCTGCTGTCAACCAGCAATGCTGCATTCTATTTGGAACGGTTATAAGTTAAACACACACGGGAGACTCTTCGACTCGTCTCTGGGCGTAGTGCACACGTGTGAACGAACACCACGTCCAATGTGAACGTGGTGTACGTTCACACACATGTGTACGTGACTTAAGAGGCATTGCAGCTGTAAAATTAAGAATATCTGTTGTAAAGCCCGTCGGAAGGTCTCCCACTAGGTGGACCGATGACCTGGTGAAGTTTATGGGAATACGCTAAATGCGAGACGCACGGGACTAGTCAATGTGGCGACACATGGGGGAGGCCTATGTCCAGCAATGGATGTATTTCGGCTGAAATGATTATGATGACCCGTTTTACAAGATAGGTAGGAGGCTTTACTAGGTCATCAATTTATTTATTTTTTAATGCTAGTCAGAACTAGCTTACTCCTGGGTAAAGGCATCCTCTATTGCTTCTAGCTGTCTCGATATGGTACCTATGAAAAAAATTGCTAAAAAAATTCTAGGAACATTCTTACATTTCAGACATAACAAACATAATGAGCGTATAACGTTCGCACTACTGCTTTACAGGTCCAAATTATTTAGTAACTTATATCAATTATATTTTTAAAGACAGAGGACACAGCACGTATTTCAAAACAATTTATAGTGACTCAAAATCAAATCATTTATTTCAAGTAGGCCAGTTACAGGCACTTTTGAATAGTCAATACAAATACAAATTAAAAAGAAGTCACAGTCCCAGTCACAAGGCATAATAACTGTGAGTGTACTGTAGTTGCCCATTCCCTAGTGTAGATCTCTATGGAGAAGAACGGGCAAGAAACTCCATGGACACTCTTTTAAACTTTCAGTTATTGTTAAAAAGATACAGCAATCCTTTGGCAGACCGTACGCGTAGCAGTTGGGTCTCGTTGCTATTCTTTGATTTCAGAACTTTGAAATAACCCCGCCTTTCCTATTTTATTTTGTGTTATTTTTAATTAATTTTAGGTAGAACACAATCATGCTGGGTTTTTGTAGAGGATATTGCAGTTATTGAAAATAAGATTTAAAAAAAAATTGGTTATTCATTAACCACAAAGAAACAACAAGTTGATGATTGGAGCCTCCTTTTAAGCAAAAAAGCCTGTATTAGGAGACATAGTTTTACGTCTGCCTACTCAGACAAATGATATTATATATATAACTGACTGATTAAATCCAATCAGAACACTTTTTCAAGATCTGAGTGTGCCAGACGAACTTTACGTCAATTAATTTTGTGCCAATTGTATAAATATTGTTATTGTACAGATTATTATTATTTAGTTTATAATCATTATACAACTTAAATTCACTTGTAGGCCAATTTAGAATGTAATATTAGTTTTAACATACTTTTAATAAATAATGTTACAGACTATTCAAAACATAAAACAAAGAGAATTTCAAAGAAAATCATACAAAGAAAGTTATAGAAGTCTATAATTACTAAATTTAATTTTCCAAAATGAAATACATTAAAATTATAATTTTGCAATACAAATATTATTATAATATTACTAAATTGAACTAGCATTCCATTCAATTAGAATTTATTATTTATTTAGTTATTCAAAACGATGTTCGAATACCATTCATTCATTCATAATTTTGTTTTCGTAATGAGCCAAACTTGGATTCATTTTCTTAATTACTGTAGAGACTTAGGTTTATTAACGTTCATACCAAAGTGCTTTCTCAGCGTAGATTAATTTCTAAATCTAGCTATTAATTTTCTGAGTAGGTCTAAGAAATAAACTTTATCAGAAAGAGATTAAAGACTGTGTATTTATATAGACTAGGCTGTTGTGATGTGGACGAATTTTTCGACGCCCTGTAACGCCCTTATATTCTTGCACATATTTGAAAATTATAGAATTATAAATTTTAGTTTGAAAGTTATACTAATAGACTGTTTAATAAAATATGAACACTTAACATAACATTTGTACAAGGGTTAGGCAGATGCGTATATATATTTAGTCCACACACATTTTGCTGTAAATGGCAAAATGTTTATATACTCGTAATATAATAATTATACTCGATCCGATTTGGTAAGTTTTTTTTTCAAAGAAACTCATTATTTTCTCTTTGTGAAGTCTATGAGAAAGGCAAAAAGCACTTAAAAACATTTTTATTTTCAATTTTTTTACGAAAATTAGTCACTTAGTCGGCGTGGTAAAAAAAATTACTAATTGTATTTTACTTTTATATTCAACTAGCTGATGCCCGCGGTTTCACCCGCGTGGATGTCGGTCAAATTATATAGTAAAACCTTCCTCTTGAATCACTCTATCTATTAAAAGAAACCGCATCAAAATCCGTTGCGTAGGCATACATAGGGATATAGGGACAGAGAAAGCGACTTTGTTTTATACTATGTAGTGATAGTACACAGAAATAATAACACCTTTAATTATTTTGGTCAAAACAACTCATTAGTACCAGCGAATGGGCAGCAACGTTCTCTGTGCCTTCGTAACAACCATACTGCAATCACCAACCCGCCTGTCAAGCGTGGCGATTATGGCAAATTCCCCCCTTTTGGGGGAAGCCTATGTCCAGCAGTGGACGTTTTATGGCTGAAATGATGATGATGATGACTAATGAGTTCATCACTCATTAGTCAAAGAGCTCATTATAAATCTATTTACGTATGTATATTCTTTGTACCTGAATAATAAACCTAGTGTGAAAAACGAGCAGCGCTAGAAAAACTTACTTAAACTTTTTGCTTTTAGTAAAACTAATTTTATATCAGCAAATCTGAAACAACAAATTAACATAAAAAGTTAACTGGTGTAAATAGATTAAGTTTAATTATATTTTTAACTAGATTTTGTGTTAGCATGATAGAATATAATGTAACATGTTTCCAGGGAATCAGTATCCTTTTAGTTTCGCAATATTTTATATTTTATAGAGTGGAGTTATGTCCCAAACTTGCGACCCACGGATGCCCCTCCAGTTAAAGGGGAAAATATACAAGTCCGTGATTAGACCTGTCGTACTGTATGAATCAGAGTGCTGGGTTTTGAAAAAGATGGATGAAAAACGATTGCATGTAGCGGAGATGAGAATGTTGAGATGGATGTGCGGAGTGACAAGAATGGATAAAGTAAGGAATGAGTATATTAGAGGAAGTTTGAAAGTGGCATCTGTTACAGAAAAATTGAAAGGAAGTCGTTTATCTTGGTATGGTCATATAATGAGGAGGGATGAAACGCATGTGACTAAAAAGTGATGGATATAAATATTGATGGATGGAGAGGGAGAGGAAGGCCAAAGAAAAGATGGATGGATTGTGTGAGGAATGATATGAATGAGAAAGGAATAAATGCCACCTTGACGTGTAACAGGGAAGAATGGAAGAAGAAAACGTGTTGCGCCGACCCCAAATAGGATGGGATAAGGGTAGGAAGATGATGGAGTTATGTCCCAAACACAATGTTAGTTTTATAATTATAAAAATAATCTTATTTATCTCGTGGTTATTCTCTAACCTGGTGTCTGAGTTTTAATGCCGGCCATGGGCCTCCGACTTGACTCAGCATGCTGTCAAGAACTATCTTTTAGGCATGGTGCTGCGGGTTGTTCGAAGAGATACCGCGACCATCCATGTTCCTTCTGAGCCCTTTGTTGAGGTAGACATAAATTGAGAAAAATATTATTAATGACTCTAGATAACTTTGACATTTTAATTATTCTGACATAGATTTTTTCTTTTTAACATTTTAATAATTCCTCATTTAGGTCTGACATCATTGGAGCACTAAATAATATTTACTTTTGCAATTTATTTTCTAATTTAATACGATATTGCATGATTTTCAAATATTTTAATAGGACCTAATAATTAATTGTAATCCTTAGCTGGACTTGCACACCACATTTGTACGCCTCCTGGCATAACATAGCGCTCTGTTCATCAAACATAAGATCTGTACTTTCTTTACCTATGTTAACAAATCAATTATGATTTGATTTCATTTGTGCCGATCACAAAAGGCTAAGAAGAAACATGGGTGGTTTTTAGTCAGTAAAAGTCTGACACTCCGCTCTGCCCAGAGCGGGAGGAGTCATTTGATAATTTCCTTCCCTCCAAAAAAAAAAGGTATGCTGATTTCCTCACGATGTTTACCATCACCGAAGCAAGTGATAATTATGCAGTACGTCTTAGGTTCGAACTCGAAAACTATGACTTGGCAGTCTGACGGGTACTTTAATAGCCACAATTAGATAGTGACTGCTATCTATTATATGTAGCCGTCGTTTTAATGGGTATTTACATAACAATTCACTTATTTTCCTGTCCGGTGATCGACTGAAAGTGTTATTGGGTGTTTCGTTCTGGAATTTCTCAGTAGCAGCCACGGAGTCTGGTTTCGTGTCCGTTTGATGACATTAGGCTCGACCCTATTACATGGGACTAACATTTAACTAGCGGAATGTGAGTGTACTACTAATAGTACACCCACATTCCGCAACGTGACCGACGTGACGTGACGTTCGTAATGTGGGTGTACTACTAATAGTACACCTACACTCCGCAAAGGGCTTTGCCAGAGGTATATCTAAATATACCTTCGGGGATGACAGGTATTATGTTATGCTATGTTCACTTATTTTCCGCGACAGGATAGGTAGAGAATGCCAGCCTGTTCTGTCCAATTCCTGTGTAAAAGCCTCCTTCCACTCCGTTCATTTCTCGCGAACCCATGCGTCCTTCCTCCAGTTCTGCCAGAATCTATCGAGTCCCATCTCCTTCGTGGTCTGCTCTTATTCCGCCACACTCAATTTATTTTACAATTTCACGAAGGCCTACATAGATACTTATAAAGCGTCGACAAAAAAGGTGCACGGTTCGGGTTGGTCGGCTCCTATGGAGAAGAACCGGTAAGAAACTCCATGGTTACTCTTTTAAAATGATTCGATTTTACAAAATCTTCACGTTATGGTATTAGTACTAGTAGTAAGGTGGGAAACGTAGGCCCGACAATAAGTTTTGAGCAGGGACTGAATTACCCAAAAATTACGGTACCTTTAAATTTCGGTATGACGTCATACCGTTAAATAAGGGTTACAGAAATATTTCGATACCGTTATTTTTTTCGGTAGCGGAATTTTGAGGTTGGAAATGCATACCGGTATATTCCGGTAGAAGTACCGTAACCGTTATAAATGTATTGGTAGCGGTACCTAAACTTTAATAAATAGGGGTTTTCTTTGATGCACCGCCTCGCCACTCGCACACACAACAAAGACATAAGTAAAAGAGTAGCAAACAAAATGAACAAAATACAGAAGTTCGAACGTTTTGCACCGCGCACACGCGCACCGCGCCCCGTCTCGCATGCATTTCGGTACCGAAATCGTAAACGTATAACGTATAACGGTTTAGCTCAACCTTTATTTATAAAGATACCGGTATAGCTCAACCTTTATTTATAAATATACCGGTATAGCTCAACCTTTATTTATAAAGGTATCGGTATAGCTCAACCTTTATTTTAAACCGGTACCTGTATATTTTTGAGGTATCTTAACCTTTAACCGTAACCGCTTTCAGTCCCTGATCTGGAGTCTCATGTCACCAGTTTAGTACTATTTGGTCCCAGTATCAGTCAGATTATGCGTATGGGTATCATTTATTACATTAATACATTATAACATAAACTAACCAACGCAGTATAAAAGCCAACACAACTCGGGATCACGGGCAGCAAGTTACAGCAATAACATATTAAGTTAAAAGATTAAAATAGTGCTCGCTGCTGGCTCGTTAATCATCGTTTAACTAACAACTACACATTCCGCCGGTTAACTTGGCTGTAAGCTATGGTTTGTATTTTGTTGGGCGTTTGTTGATCGTGGCAGTTTTTGTTATAGTAGCTAATGCGGTAGTTTTGATTTATTTGAACTTTATGAACGACATTCAAACTTAACTCAAAGCATAAATTACATTATTTACAAATTACTATTTACAGCTCTACAATAATAATAAAATATGTTAGTGTTAGTGTTATGCTAGTGGTCGCAAGCGCAACTGCTGAGCATGAGGTCCTCGGTTCGATTCCCAGGTCGGGCAAAGTGTTATTGGCTTTTTCCATCAGGAATTTATCAGTAACAGCCACGGAGTCTGGATTTGTGCCCGGTTGATGGCAATAGGCTCGCCCCCTATTACATGGGACTTAAACATAACCGGCGAAATGTTAGTGTACTATTAGGTACACCTCTGCCTAACCCTTTGGGGACTACAGGCGTGATGTTATGTTATGTTCATACACGGATATAACAATAATAAAAAAAAATGTCCACTGCGCCGTCAATTAGGTAAAGTGCCCATAAGCCTGGTAGCATTTCCGTTTTGGATAGCAATATTGATTCTTTGGTCAAAAATAAAAAGGCCAGCCCTCAGCAAGGCAGTGAAGAGTCGACCAAACCCCATGGCCCTAGTTCTTCAACATGAGGTTATGTTACAATTTGTTTTCTAACAGGATTTTTTTAGCATTAGCCGAGACCCTGAATGTATGCCCAGTTACGTAGTAGATGGATTTGTCCCCTATTTCTAAAACAACCTGGCGAAAATGTTGGTGTTCTATTACCTGAACCACGACCTGTTCCTTTAAAGACTCGGATGTCTTATTTGGTTGTGTTACTAATAAGTCATGTACAGACTTTAAATTTAGTTTAATCATAATCACAAAAGGTAGTAGGTAATGTAGGTGAGGACCGCGACAATATTTTTAATATGTATTATTAAAATACATAACTATGTGAAAAAATATTTTATATTTCACTTTCATTGAAGTTTGCCGTCAGGTTTCAAACATTACTTTTACTCTACATAATACTTTTATAAATGCACAAGTTTGTGATGATATACGGATATGTGAATGTTTGATACCTTTTCACGCAAAGACTATAAAACGGATTAAGACTAAACTCATAGTATAATTTTTATCCCGATTTTACCTAACTTCATGTAGTTTCTGCGAGTGGTCACATCTCTACAGTACCTACTATTCTTCTATGTATTATTTAACAAGAATAACGCAAGAGAAAAATGCTGAAACTAACCCACTCCAACGTACACGTACCACCATTCAATAAATGTAGCCATTAACTCGTTTTGAGTCGAAATTCTAAGTGACGTGGTGCCTCACTCCCCTGGGGACCTCGCACTGTCTCGGTGAAAATGACTCGATATAACTGACAAATACTAGTGCATTGCAGTTTATGTTTAAAAGAGAACACGGTGGTTCGATTCTCCGTACGAGTTCTCCATTTTGTTCTTCTTGAATAATGCATCTAGAAGATTTTTTTTTTTCATAATATCAAGTTCTACTGTAGACACGTCCCCCTGTCATTTCCTTCACCGTCCAAAAATAGGGATGTTTACTGACTTCTAATTAGTCCGTCTGTTAGATTATCGAAAAATATTGGATACGTATTTTTTGTTTTATTAAATCAATAAAAATTGACGAAGAGAAAACGCGTCTAAGATTTGAGTGGTTGTGACGTCACTCACCGGTAAAAAATCTCATACTAATGTCTTAGAACATGACGTCACGCGATTTTTCAAAGCACTGTATTATCTTCACTGTTTGTTTACGTGAAAAAAGAAAAAATACGTGTCCAATATTTTTTGGAAATCTATCTGACGGACTAATTAGATTTTTTTGTTAACTACCCTATTATAAAAAAAACAGTTTTTGGTAGTCACACCAAAAAAAATCAAGAGGTTTTAAAAAAAAAAAAAATAGAAATCTAGACATTTCTACCCTTTTTTTAAATTTAAAATTAAAAAAATAATTAAATCGGTTTAGTTTTACTGAATACCAGTATTTTATGTGGAGCGACTGCCTATCTAACCTCCACACCCTACTGGTGCTGGGTGATATGATAGATATCCTTTAGTAAGACTAACTGGCTAAGCAATAAAGTCCATAGTATAATTTGCTAGACATCGAAATTCTCAGTGACGTCATACCTTACTACCCCGAGGGAGTCCGCACTGTCTCAGTGTAAATGACGCGATATAAGTGACAAATTCGAGTACATTGCAGTTTATGTATGTAATGTAGTTGAAACAGGACTTGCGGGAGCACGTAGTGGAAGTTCGAACACGTGCATAAAGCAAATAGCCGTTATTCTGTGCTGATGTTGAGTTTTGTGTTGGGATTCTTCAGCGGAATCGGTTCAGACTTATGGGTCGTGAATTTGGGAAATACTTCCAACATCCTTTTTTTTTTTGGGGGGGGGTGGGAAATCATCAAATAACCCCTCCCGCTCTTGGGCAGAGCGAAAGGGAGTGTCAGACTTCTACTGACTAAAAACCACCCATGTTCCTTCTTAGCCCTTCATGTCGAGACCGCGGTATCTGCGAACAACCCGCAGCCCCGACGGGACTTCCATCATCCTCACCAACAAACAGCGTTGCTATGTTTCAGTTACCTCCCTTGTGATTATGGCAACACATTAGCCTTCAGCGATGTCACTAATTCCATCTTTAATTTATTTAATCAAACCCAGTACATAAACAGCTAACATCTAGCGACAAATATTTTTCACATCAAAGATAATAACGTTATGTTCTTGGACCGTAGCTTTCATCTATTTTTATAATAAAATTGCTATAAGGAAAAATCTAGCAGGGACTTGCTGCTGAAGGTTAATTATGTGTATTAAGTTATATTATTATAGGTTTATTTGAAATTGTTTTTAACGTGATAATTTTCTACTACAATTACAACTTATAACTGTTTCATACTGCCGCACTCAGAGATTTTAATGATTACTTAGGCCGTCACTTAGTAAAGATTTAACATTTATTATGTTTGTATGACAAAACTTGCAAAACCTTTACTAAGTGACGGCTTAAGTAATCATTAAATATCTCTGAGTACCGCAGTTAGAGATATATGAGAAAAGTAACTATGTACATTAATTAAAAACTATTAAATAAAGTAACAAGAAATATATTAGAGATAATTATATTGTTTGTTAAAATTTTGACAGTTCTTTTGTTTGACGGACCTGCTGTTTTATATTAATCATTTTCCCACTTGTAATAATTGTCTTGACATATTATTTACAACGTTGTTTGTGTTCACCATCATCATCATCAATGCCAAGATTTTTCCCAACTTACATCGACGTCAATCTAAACTTGTTTATTTCTTATCAAAGACACAAGATCCACAACAACCCATCACCCACCACCCCTTCATACAAACAACCCTTACAAAGCACCCCTTTACAGCAACATAACAAATAACACTACACTAACTTCGAACATAAATCCTGAGTCACATCGCAGTAAGGACTGTGTTGCACCGCGAGCGAAATAAATCATAGAATAGCAATTATTGCGTGGCCCACAACTGTTAGCACATAAATCTCATGTAAAGTTTGTTACAGTGACAATCCTTAGCTTAAGGAGGGAGATAAGTAAAGCGATTTGTGCTTGTCATTTGTTTTATGTGTACACTGTACAGTGACGTGCACAAATATAGTATACACTCACCAAATTCATTTTTGAGGTTCCAAATTCGTCAGTCGGGGCTGCGGGTTGTTCGAAAGAGATATCACGGCCTCGGACACAAAGGGCTAAGAAGGAACAGGGGTGGTTTTTGGTCAGTAGAAGTTTGATACCACCTTCCGCTTCACCCAGAGCAGGAGGAGTCTTTTGATAATAACCAAACCTTCAAAAATGTTCCGTATGGTTTCGGACGTAAAGAATAGCACCATCCCATATCTTACCGTGGGTGTCGTAAGAGGCGACTTAGGGACTTACCAGAGAATGGGCAGCAGCGTTCTTTGTGCCTTCGTAACAACCATACTGCGATCGCCAACCCGCCTGCCAAGCGTGGCGATTAAGACAAATCCCCCCTTTCTGGGGGAGGTCTATGTCCAGCAGTGGACGTCTTATGGCTGTAATGATGATGAACCTCCAAAAAAAAACCTATTTCGTGAAACTGTGACTCCCAAAATGCTATGTTCGTGAAAACGTTGGCAGAGAATGACATTTAAAAATCGCTTCGTGTGTACATTCGAACAAGCTAATAAGTATACAGCCAGCTAACTTGCATTTACTTTTAAGATTATACAGATACATTTAGAGACTGATGCCAAACGATACAGCGTTTGACATCAGTCGCTTAATGCGAAATGCTTTATATAACAAAACTGTAATCAATATTTTCAGTGTACGAGAATTATAAAAAACTCTACCTGTTTACTTATTAGCTTGTTCGACTGTACACACGAAGCAACTTCTCATTGTTCACATCTCTTTGCTCGTGACTGTACTGACAGAGCTTTAGGGTAAGTATGCTGTTTGTATTCGACACCTGTGTTCTTGAGTTACTTGACAAGTGACTATCAGTATCTTCGATGTGTTTCGTATTTCTAAAAGGGCTATCATCGGGATTGGCGTGAACACTTTATAAGCGTATTTACAATCTAATTTTAATTTGAATACTTTTATCCATGGCTGTAGACTTCTATGTTCAAAATCAATCTATTGTCCTTCTTTTTCTCGAATCGATGACTCAGATTCTTGTATAGTTTTATTTTACTTACAATACAATACAAAAACTTAAAAATTATTCCGAGAATTAAATCAGTTATTTTTTTTTTTTAAAGAAACGTTGCCCCACACTAGGATTTCTCCTGTATCGTGGGTGCGTTCACAAACATATAAAGTCACATACACAAATACCCAGACCCGAAACAACTATCTGCAGGCCATACAAATATTTGTTCCGTGCGGGGATTGAACCCGCGACACGCAGCGCAGCAGTTCAATCGCTTAGCCACTGCGCCAACTGTGCCGTGCCGTGCGTTACTTGCATACTTAAAGACTATGCCAATACACTCGACCTATTTTGACCCCTAATTATCAGCCCACAAAACGGTGCCGCAGACATAGGTCTTCTCCTTTAGAGCGAGTGACCCATAATCCTCCACGCGGGCCCAGAGCGGATTCTACGACCTCTACGTTAGTAATAGTAATATTTTCTTTCTAATACAACAGTAAAATGTCAAACGTATGAAGCTATTGTAAGAAAATGCATTTTATTTCTACGATCAAACTTCAATAACGTAATGAAATCAAAGTTTGTAGAGAAAAATCATAAAGAAGTACCTTTAGTGAGTTTTAAATAATGTAGTTTATATTAAGTACTGTGGTTTCTGCCTAGCTCTATTGGAAAAGACGTACTTATGTATTTTATTTACTGTCCATTAAACTTTATATGGAACCCATTACCGTAAGCGTTCCGTCGGGGCTGCGGGTTGTTCGAAAGAGATACCGCGGCCTCGACACAAACGGCTAAGAAGGAACATGGGTAGTTTTATGTCAGTAGAAGTTTGACACTCCCTACCGCTCTGCCCAGAGCAGGAGTCATTTGACGATTTCCAAAATTCAAAAAAAAAATACAATAAGCGTGGGTTCATCCGTATTGCTTGCGATCACGATACCAATGATGACAGTGAAAGGCATGCAGTTTATCGTTACATTTACGTCTTACTGATTATACAAGCTGCTTACGAGTAAAAAAAGCACATGAGGCGTTCTTCAGTTCAGGGCACGCCACGATAGTGGCGGTAAGTCCCCTCTTTGAGGAGTGGCTGGAGAGGCGCCACAGCGCCCTCACCTTCCGTCTGACGCAGGTACTCACCGGACACGGTTGTTTCGGGAGGTACCTGCACCGAATCAGGCGGGAGGAAACGCCCGGATGCCACCATTGCGAGGATCGGCCGGAGGACACGGTGGAGCACACTGTGGAGGTGTGTCCCGCTTGGGCGGAGCCCCGCCGTGTTCTCGTAGCGGCGATCGGCGGCGGCGACCTCTCGCGTCCGGCCCTGGTGCAAGCCATGGTCCGGGGCGAGGAGGAATGGGACGCCGTCGCCTCCTTCTGCGAAGCAGTGATGCTAGCGAAGGAGGTGGCGGAACGTGAGAGGGAGAGAACCTCTCGTCCCAGCCGCCGCGGGAGGCGCTCCGGGCGTCGGGAGCCACGTGATGGCTTCCGGCCACCGTAGACGCGGGCCTGTGGACGGTGAGTGATGGGTAAGCTCGCCGTCCGTCCGTCTTATGACGACAACAGGCCGTGTTCCACGCGCGCCTCAAAGAGATGTCAGCAACATGGAAGGGGCCCGCAAGGGCCGACGCCTGTCGAGGCTGCGGGTTGTCCGCAAGGGATACCGCGGCCTCGACATGAAGGGCGAAGAAGGAACATGGGTGGTTTTTAGTCAGTAGAAGTCTGACACTCCCTTTCGCTCTGCCCAAGAGCGGGAGGGGTTATTTGATGATATCCCAACCCCCAAAAAAAAAAAAAGGCGTTCTTCAGTTTTCAGAAATGTAGACTCTGTGACAGATGCCAAGAAAATCTTTATAGAAAACCAAAACAACACTTTGCCTTTGTTTTTGGAGGGTGAGAAATCATCAAATGACTCCTCCCGCTCTTGGCGGAGCGGAAGGGATTGTCAGACTTCTACTGACTAAAAACCACCCATGTTCTTTCTTAGCCCTTAGCATTCGGAGCCGCGGTATCTCTTTCGATCAACTAGCAGCATAACACTTTGCCTGACCTAGGAATTCATTACACAACTCACAATTTCACCGCAACCCTACATTAAACAATATAAAGTCACACCTACAAACACAATTACGAGTACCAGAAACATCTATCTTACCTTACATTTTAAACCTCAAATTATTCCTGACGCTGTAGAATTCCATATTTCAGTCATTATGACTGTGCACTATAATATAATAACAATAATTTTGCTAAAATGCGCTCCGTACATGGCGACAGTTTCAAATCTTACATTAGTGCGATTGTTTGTGGGGGAACATACGGGAGGTTAGTGTGTGCGGGTCGGAGTCACTGTCAAATTTAAGAAGTAAGCATTCTGTTACAAATACGCCTGTAATCCCCGAAGGGTTTGGCAGAGGTGTAACCATTAGTATATATCAGCCACGGAGTTTGCCCCAATTGGGCACAAATCCGAACAGTGGCTGCTACTGAGAAATTCTTGTTGGGATCACCCAATAAAACCTTGCCCTAATGGGGAGTCGAATCACCTCGTGGTCAGCAGTCGTGCTTGCGACCATAAGGCAGCCCAATAAGGCAGTATAGTTTAAAAATATTCCTATGAAACAATGTTTTTATTTAGTGTCGTATTTAATTCTCAACCTTGAAAATAAACTTTTAAGCAACGAAATCCCATCCCTTCCTTCTTCCTTCCCGTATATTTCCACTCCAAACATTCCACCATTCACAAGACAGCCCGTTGAGAACAAAACACGTAGCAGACGCGTTCCATTCCCTATCCCGTATATTTTCATTGTTTGCCGTCTATTGTTTGACATCTGACTGAAACGTTCCTGTGTAATTTGGTATAATAACATTTGTCGACAGGACTCTGCATAATTGAGTATGTACGTATATATTAAAGCATTTATTTACATAATGCGTGTTCATTATGTAAGTCGAGCTGAAGTAAAGATGATTTAACTCGTCGCAACGTTTTTGGACTCAAAATGTTGAGCTAACATGAAAATATAATGCCACCATTTTGTCTTCATAAAATGTTACACATTTAAAATGGCGATTTATAAAAGCGCGGTTCTTTTGTTACATGTAGGTCTGGTACTGTTTTGTTGTCTTTAATTATTGAAGAGTTTAGCTGTTGTTTTAGTGTCAGTATAGCTTTGCCAGACGGAAGTTTGGAATTCTATAAAAATAATAATCATCATCAGCTTACAGCAGTCCACTGCTGGACATTTGACACTGCGAAAATTGTCGCTCCACCGAGCGTTAGAGCGTTCTCACCTTTTGCTTGCTGATTTTCTGTTTTATTTTTACACATTGTTAAGATACCACTGCAAAGCCTTTTCTCAAAGAATGAAGGGACGATCATTCATCTCCACACTTGCTGCATTCACGATATCTTTCGTTCAACAGTTACGCTTAACAACTGCATTTAGGAAAATCTCAACGCCAACAGCACACGTAACATGAAAACTGTCGCAACGGAAGTCAAACCAACGAATTCCAGAAAGAGAAAAAAAAACCGACTTCAAAAACACAAAAAAGTAAAAAACACAAAAACGAAATACACAAAAAAGTGAAAAAAAACTTCACCGACTTCAGAAGCTTCTGAAGTCGGTTGCAAAAAAAAGGAAATTAAACAAACAAAATGTTTACAATGAGGAATACAATTATCGCTCCATAAGTGAGTATAAATAAGAAAGAAATCGGTTCATTAATGACAGAGATATGCGGTAACAAACAAACAAAAAACAGACGAATTGAGAACCTCCTCCTTTTGGGAAGTCGGTTAAAAAGTCATATTAGCTATCCTACTCGTGAGGATAAAGAAATCCTTCCCTACGACTCTGGTCTCTCACAGTCAATTCACAAATACTTCCAAAACGACATGAAACCAAATCCCTGCTCCCATTTCACGAGTCAGCCTAATATAGCATAACACATTAACTATCTGAGCTGAGTGAAGTGGTGAGCGGTGGTAATGTATTGCAGACACGGTTATAAGCACGTCCTGACGATGTGGGGGACTGAGTCAAATGTAATTTGCTTGGCAGAAGGTTACGTTTGGAGGGCTTTTGGTTTCGTTGTTCATTACACTTTTTTTTTGGCGGTTGGAAAACCATCAAATACCCCTCCCGCTCTTGGGCAGAACGAAAGGGAGTGTCAAACTTCTACTGACTAAAAACCACCTATGTTCCTTTTTAGCCCTTTATGTCGAGGCCGCGGTATCTCTTGCGAACAACCCGCAGCCCCGACGGGAACAACCCGCAGCCCCAGCGGGTGTTGATTACACTTAAGGGTTGTTCGCAAGAGATACCGCAGCCTCGCCATAAAGGGCTAAGAAGGAACATGGGTGGTTTTTAGTCAGTAGAAGTCTGACTCTCTCTATTTGATGATTTTCCAGCCGTTAAAAAAAAGGCGTGCTGGTTTTCTCACGATGACTGCAAGCCATCCCCAACATTTAGGGAAAAGGCTAGGAAAATGATGATAATATCTGGGCAGTTGCTGCAACAAAATCAGGATCAGGTTTGGTGCCCAGTTTTTAGCAATAAGGTCCCCCACTTTAAGGTAATATGGGGCTAGCAAAATTGGGTACTTGACTGCTGTTAAAAAATTACTAAAATGTTATGTTAATTCAAAGAACTAAAATTAAAAAATAATACGATGTGTAAAAAAAAATCTATCAAAAAATGGATTGGCTATACGCTTTAGAAGTTTTTGGTGGAGGCGCTTTTCTATCCTTGTCGCGTGAAACGGCGATTTGTACTACGTCACCATGGTGGTATGAAATATGACGTCACTTTTTCATAGCGCTGTCTTTGTCTAGCAAGTCATTTTAAATCGGTTAAAACTAAGCCATTTATTAAGATATTATACTAGTTTTGTTACTTTTGCCTATATTTTTTATTTATTTACTGTTTCCAAATCGCCAGTAAAAGAAAATATTTCAAGTACCCAATTATGGTGTCTTCCTGTAGTGTTCCTTCAAAATATTAAAACGTTAAAGGCGTATTTTTCGTAGCCTATATTGCGTTTCTCTACTGGGGAGAAGCCTGCGATTTCTTCCTCCAAACATCTCTGGTTTGGGAAATTTCTGGCCACGCCTACCCGACGAACGTGATCATATCATTACACAACCTTCGCCCTACGAAGCATTATGTAAATAAAACAACAATCATAACTATTTCACAGACACCACGTCGAAAGACGAAAACACGTACGACTTATCGATCAGATTTTTGAAAAAAAACGTCAATAATTTTCCTGCAATTCATCTATGTATATGATACTAAACCTGTCTTGATCTAAATGTCAAGAAGACTACATACAAAGAATAAATAAACAAAATAAAAAACAATTTACCTAAACATACTAAAAATATACATTAGCTCCCGTCCTTCAAACAAAATTGATTGCTAATGGTTTCAAAATCCCTCTCGGAATGGACAACACGAAACACTTGAAGTGGATTAATGGATTCCAACTGACAGAATGGAATTTCAATTACCATTAGAATCAATTGAATGGAGAAAATCTTGCCAGAGTACTGCGACGTATTAATACTTCGGATTATTGCGTTGATTTTGCGTCAAAAACTGCATCTTTTCTAGAATTATTGGACGATGAAACTGATTATAAAGGAGCATCAAACTATTTCAATTTTGTACTATGTTGTATAATTTAAAGAGTTACTCTTTTCTATTCATTATCATCATCAGCCTATAATGTTCCAACTGCAGGGACTCAGGCCTCCTCTCTAAGGAGGGGGATAGGTTTTTGGGGCAGTGCGGGTTGGCAGATCATGTCACATGTCTTTGAATTTTTGGTTCTAAGACATGCCGGTTTCCTCACGATGTTTTCCTTCACCGTTTTGAGAGAAAAAAAAAACTAAATTTATCTGACTTTTGTGACACATATTACCTATGTACAGTATACACTGATAACGTCACAGAATTATTACTTTTCATTTCATCTCCTTCTCACAACACATTAATTTTCATAAAAATAAAATGAGCCTACTGTATTCACCTCCCTCACGACACATATGACTTAATATTTTCTTGAATCCGGGTAACGAGCTTCATTGACGTGAAATTTCGCTTTTTTTCATGTTACGTATATATGAAAATGTTATATTGTGAACTGTGCGCAATTTGTGTTTGAGAAATATATTATGATGTTCTTCTTTTTCTTGTTTAGGCTTATTGAGTTTCTTACTGGTTGCTAATGAGCCTTTTACATGAGACAATTACGTGCAAGTTTTTGATGCAGACTTATAAGTGCCTTTTTAATGATAGTGCATCGTTACATAATAGTAATAAGAGGTCTATACATTCGAAATCGTGTGATATCTACCGATCCGTAATGGGACCACGTGCTGGATTATGGCCGACTCCAAAACACAGAGAGGAGACCAGTCTCAGGAATGGGGACGTTATCTTCTGATTCGTGATCATCTGCCCACCCTTTTCGAACTATGTTGGGGTCGGCTTCCAGTCTGACCGGATGCAGCCGAATATCAGTATATTACATGTAGTGATTGCCTATCTGACCTCCTCAACCCTGTTAGTGTTGTTTTTCTTGTCTTCTGATAATGTGTGAAAAGTAGAAGATTTGACAGCTCATTTTGATATAAATATATTGGTACTCGTATGTAAGCCCGCAAGAGTCGAAATATGTATCGTGTTTATAAATATGTAATGTGTGTGGAAGTTGAAAACTTCGTTGACCTTGATGAATTTTATATAAACCGGTTCACGATTTAGACTGTGTGTACTTACGTTATTCGTGAGTTGATTTACATAATGTATAACTTTGGAGTTATTTATAGAGTTTAATAACATAATTTACGGGCTTGGAACGTTAGCTAGCTATACAAAGTTATTGTGCTATGGGTAACGTTGTGTATGTTTTTGAATGAAACACAATAGTTATGAGCTATTTTCCGCATTGTCGGAATGGGGAGAAGTTTAGTGTTTTTGGAAACATTAATTTGTTTGAATTTCCTAAAGTCACTCGATCTGATTATGTTTGCGGGGCTAACAAGGTCAGAGATCGCATGGGATAGAGTGGTATGAAAAGAAAAAGGGGCGTCCTTTACCCAGCTGTTGCACACCATGTAGCATAGTAAAACATAATCGTAAAGCCAAAATTACCCTTTTTTTTTTTGGCGGGTGGAAAATCATCAAATTACCCCTCCCGCTCTTAGGCAGAGCGAAAGGGAGTGTCAGACTTCTACTGACTAAAAACCACCCATGTTCCTTCTTAGCCCTTCATGTTGAGGTCGCGGTATCTCTTGCGAACAACCCGCAGCCCCGACGGGGCTAATAAAAAACGACGGGGCTAAAAATTTACCCTATAATATTTTCATTTTATTCATTGTGGAAGTAAAAATACAAAAGTGAACCTTAAAACCTATCCTAAGTAACAAAAGTTAAGGGATACGGAAAGAGATAATTACGAGTATGTGGAAGTCAAAACATATTAACACATGCATATTAAAGTAACATTATTCTAATCTTTCAAAATCTCTTTAATGTTTATGCTTAAATCAAGACCAACATCAAAATATAATTTTCCACGGGTACTTAACCCTATAAATCTGAATTTTCTGGCCTACATACAAGCCAAGTGCACGAAAAATATAAAATTGTGCACCATAATATTAACCCCAATTTTATTTATAGGCGTTTGCATTATAATTTAACTACAAACTTTAACAACTTAGCCATTTTGGCGAAACTCTTTTTATTAAAATGTAAATTAGGTTCACAATGTAAAGGTTTATTCACCGAACAATAAAACGTTATAAAAGTTGAGTCTTTTCGGCGACAGATTTATTTCTGTCGCTCTTTTTTACGTCTGTAGTTCTAAGGGTGTTCCATCTCTCATTATAAAAGCTCTTAGCCAAAAAAGTAAGTATCATGTACAAGTTATACATTACCAGTATAACATGGCCTCTCTTTGTATAGATATTCCATACAAAGAGAGATCTTGACTAGTCGTCGTAAATGCATACAGCAATACATCAAGCTATACCTTACCAGTATAACATGGCTTTGCTTTGTATAAATTTCCCTTGCAATGAGAGGTCCGTAACCGGTTTCGACTACGACATTTCAAACTGTTCATTTCATTTGGAAGAAGCTTGTTATACGGAAAGAGTATACAGTACTTACGCCCTTTTTTTATTTTGGCGGCTGGAAAATCATCAAATAACCCCTTCCGCTCTTGGGCAGAGCGGAAGGGAGTGTCAGACTACTACTGACTAAAAACCACCCATGTTCCTTCTTAGCCCTTGCGCCAAGGCCGCGGTATCACTTTTGAACAACCCGCAGCCCCGACGGGAACCGCAGCCCCGACGAGGAGTACTTACGCCCAAAAGTTTCCTTGTTCTTGTTCACAAGTGTAACTGTGGAGCGTGGGGTCCAGCAGGGCTTTTGCGTATCTTTTTAAATGTCAGTGTCTATCATAGTGTCCATCGATTAACTGTCAAACGGTTCCATTTTGTACCAAACCATAACCATTTGACAATTAATTGATGGACACTATGATAGCAACTGACAATTAAAAAGGTACGCAATAGCCCTGCTGGCTTCACCAGGCCAGGAAAAGTATTTTTGGGGTTTTCCAATGGGAAATATTCATTAACTGCAATTTTGTAGTTTGCAATTTGCCTTCATGCCCGATAAGGTAAATAGGATAAGCCGTTGTCAGTGCACATGATCTCTCTCAGATAGTGTGAGATTGCCATTCCATCTGAATATGAGAGAGAGAAGAAGTAAGAGTGAAGCTGTCTTTGCGCACACATTTAAGACTATACTGTTATACGCTATAATATTTATTGACTAGTTTCCTCAGGAGAACTGACATTTCTTATACAACGTGACGTCAGTTTATACGGGAAATATCTAACTTGAAAAGACGTCATGTGTACTTAAAATAATTCCCTACACTATTCCACATACATTTCTCCCACCCAGCAACATCAAACGTCGAGATTAAACAAAAAACATGAGGAAAACGTGGCTAATCTGATAACATCAAAGCTTCTACTAACATCAGTCTTGTTATTTGTCACGGGACCAGCAGAAACAAATCAAGGGCTTGTTTATCTGTCACGCTGTTACGCTTCGTGCACGACCTCTAGGGATGCGTCATGTGTGACGGTGACTTGTGGTGAGAAGCTCGCGCGTTTGTCGCTTATTTCGTTTGCGTGAGTACCATCGCGTCACGGTGATTCATGACATGCTCTAAGCTCTTCGATTTGTTTCTTTATCTGTCTATCGTAACTGACGATGGTTAGTGTTAGATAGTCAATCTTTTAAAAAAAAATCGTTGGTCCGTACTAGGAATTGCTCCTGTGTCGTGGATGCGTTTACAAGCATTAAACTCACATACACAAACAGCCAAACCCGAAACAACATACCTATAGGCCATACAAATGGTTGTTCCATGACAGGAATCGAATCACTTCACGATTGCGCCTCATGATATTTTACATGAATACGATTTATGTAGGATACTGGGTTTCAGCAGCTTCTGGTAAGACTGGAAGTTAACCCCAACATAGTAGGGAAAAGGATAGGCAAATTATATTTCTTCGGTAGTCATTATCGTAACACGCGTGTCGCCTAAATTGTGTAGCTCGTGGCCGAGCGCTTATATTTTTCACGCGCCCTTTGGCCTGAGCTAAGCGTGACCCGTGTTCTAAAGGGCAAAGAATAAGTTGGTAAGACGTGACGGTTATTAAAGTTGAGTTTAGACAGGCGGTTGACGTGTTTACGTGTTTTACTTAGCTTTATATAAAAACAGGTTTTTTTGGGAACGTTGTTGTTAACAGTTTTTGTAGGTAAAAACGTAATTACAACGCTGTAAGGTCAGAGTTTTATGTCTGATATTATTTGGAAGGAATATGAAAATACAAATTCTAAACAGGTTTTTTTAATGCTACATTTACTAATTAAGTCAATTGCTTTTCGAACTTAAAATAGGTACTCATCCATATTATATCAAAATGATGGCTCTTAGCACGAGGTAAATGTATTATTGAAACAACAGCTGTAAATATACTTACTTGGGTATATTTACTTAATTATTGGTCGTTAGGGAAAACTGCTATATCGCATAAATAGCTTAAATATCGTGTCACTATCAATCTCTTGAATTACGCTTTCCCCTCTGTGTCACATCTGTTAATTACACTGTGCTCGTCATCCCTCACAAACCTGGCATTGTTCATATCAGGACCCGTACAATAAATATTTATTTTGCAGGGCAGTTTATGTGCAGGGTAAGAACATTTTAACGTTTTCATCGCACAGGGTTCAAAATCGCTTGATGTTTCACATGTCAGTTCACTTTTCGATAGAGTGAAAAGTAACTATCTGAACCTTATGTGCACTTCGTGTGGAGAACAATGTTCAGACACTGTTTTAGCTTTTTCGGTTTTTAGCTTTTGTTGCTAAACTAATACTGCCACTTATGGGATATCTGTTGTGATTATGCTTAATTATGAGCTCCCGATATTTATGATAGCGGGATACCATCCTGGAAGTGACAGTATTAGTTGAGAACAACGTTCAGTTTAAATATTTACTCTTTTAAACTACAATCGAGCGTGAACTTGTTTAAGGTTATTGAAGGCCCGCATTCAGTGTCCAAAACTATATCGTCGTTTGCCAATCACTCAAAATAAGTGCTTCCCTCTGTGTCACATCTGTTGATTACTCTGTGCCCCCCAACCATCGCGGTCGTGTCATTTTTATATTGAGAGCCTGGTAAAAAATATCAGGGCAGCTCGTAGGCAGAGTATATAAAGGTATCAGATAATAGTTACATCGTCTGTCGTATAATCTTGTGTCGCTCATTACCTAATAGACCGATGTAAAGAAAAAAAAATGACACATGCCACAAGTGCACACAACTTTAAACAAGAAAACTTAAATCTAAACGCATAAAAATATAATTATTGTGTCTCTCGGCTGCGCCAAATAAGTTCATGTTGGTTGAGAATTTGTTGTGCCACTTCTTTATAACATACACTACGACGGACGGAGTGAAGAGCGGGCTTTTGGGGGCTTTGAGTAATTTTAACGTTTAAATAAAACTACACTCAGCCTAATTAAATTAAATGACTTTTACGCAAAATCATTTGTCAGAAGTTATTTTTCACTTTCAATAAAAATACTGTTGCAAACCATGATAGTAAATATCCTTGCTTAAACTGGCCTATGAACAACGAGATCAAGGTATAGGCAGAGCTCAGCGGCCAAAACAATATCACAGGACTACAAATCACTTCAATTAGCCGCCCCCTCCGTGTCGCATCTGTTGATTACTCTGTGCCCCTCTTCCTGTCGCGAACGTGTCACTCATCGTCGGTCCTCGCTCTCTGTCACACGTACTTATTGTTGATGTCTGTCTCATTTATTAAGCTTTCCTGTAATGTTATGTTACGATGACACGCGGGCTGGGACATACGTGGTACGCGTATTAGTGTGTATACACGAAGCAAAATTTAAACCCGATTTTCTTGTGGAACAACAGTTTCGGTTGATGATTTACCCCCATTTTTTTGTTGCGTGGGAAATCATCAAATAAGTCCTGTTCTTGGGCAGAGCGGAAGGGAGTGTCAGACTTCTACTGACTAAACACCACCCATGTTCCTTCTTAGCCCTTGTGCCGAGGCCGCGGTATCTCTTTCGAACAATATACATGAGACTTTATCCTAACTAGCGATATGTGGGTACTATAACGTGCACCTCTGGCCAGAGGATTCCCCAAAGGATTACAGACGTGGTCTCACTATCTTAAATTCAAAATGGTGTCTTCAAAAAGGTATACATTAACGTTTTTGATATTATTCACCTGAGATCAAAACAACTCATCAAAATATCTGTCACATAGAAACAACCGTACTCTCGTCATCTTCCTGCCCTTATCCCATTCTATTTGGGGTCGGCGCAACACGTTTTCTTCTTCAATTCTTCCCTGTTACACGTCAAGGTGGCATTTACTCCTTTCTCATTCATATCATTCCTCACACAATCCATCCGTCTTTTCTTTGGCCTTCCTCTCCCTCTCCATCCATCAATATTTATATCCATCACTTTTTTAGTCACATGCGTTTCATCCCTTCTCATTACATGACCATACCAAGTTAAACGACTTCCTTTCAATGTTTCTGTAAGTTGGTGCCAGTTTCAAATTTCCTATATACTCATTCCTTACTTTATCCATTCTTGTCACTCCGCACATCCATCTCAACATTATCATCTCCGCTACATGCAATCGTTTTTCATTCATCTTTTTCAAAGCCCAGCACTCTGATCCATACAGTACGACAGGTCTAATCACGGACTTGTATATTTTCCAAACAACCGTACTCTGATGACTACAAATAACATTACCAAATCCCAAACGCCAAAGGTAATGAAAGCGAGTCAAAGCCGGCTGGCATAACAGAATCATTGCATTTTAGTCACGGCCGCTATCCCAAGGGTGTGCGTGATGATTGGTCAACGCTTGCATGATTCGTGCACAAAATTGTTAAATACGGAACCAGAAGGCCGATTTTGTACGAAGCGCGAAAATGGAACATGCAAACACACGCTTCACGTATAGCGGGAGCAAGCGTGGCATTTTGATGATTGATTAGTTAAAGTCAGTTGAAGTCTGTTCAAATCCTTGTTTCCAATTGGCGTTGCTTCAACATACCCGTTTTTTATGTTATTGATGCTACTGACTTTCAGTTGAAGGGCTGCCTCGATGGGCTACTGGAGCGTGAGGTCCTGGTTTCCATTGACGGTTCGGGCAAAGTGCTTTGCCTACAGAATTTTCTCAGTAGCAGCCACTGAGTTTGATTTTGTGCTTGATTGGTAAGAATAAGCCCACTATTAAATGCGGATGTAATATAAGTACACCTCGGCCTAACCCTTCGGAGATTTCAAACGTGATAGGCGTAATGCAATGTTTTGTTATGTTAAGTTGATTTCATATTCATTGATTTTTGATTTTGATTTTCTTCTTTTTTTTCTTTTATAAAAACATTGCCCCACACTAAGAAATTCTCCTGTAACGTGGGTGCGTTCACAAACATTTAAACTCACATACACAAATACCCAGACCCGAAACAACTATCTGTAGGCCATACAAATATTTGTTCCGTGCGGGGATCGAACCCGCGACACGTAGCGCAGTCCAATCGCTCAGCCACTGCACCAACCGTGCCGTCAAACAGCGTTTTCCCAACTATGTTGTGATTTGGAGTCGGCTTCCAGTCTAACCAAACGCACCGGAGCGACTGATTATAATCGTGTAGCTATTAAAGTTATTTTCGAAAAAACATATAATATGTTTGCTTGTTTGGAAACTAATTCGATTCAGCCTCTAAGTATACCCCTATTTTGCTCATTGCATGTACCGAACCTTCTGTGGTCATCGATGCAGTGATTCATGTGTTAGGATTAACCAGCACATTCATTACCTAGGCTCAGCTTTTGGTGGTAATTTTGACGTATTGATGGAGCCTAATAATAGAATCCGTCGGAGTGGCAGACGGATTGGAATCGCAATTTGAAATTAGCATAATCACCAGCAGCATAATCATCAGCTGGGTGATTGGGTACATCACTAGCTTGTGGTTTATTTTAGTTATGTGTTAGAGTTAAAAATATATGTGGATGGTTGTTTATGTTAAGCTACTGTAAACAGACAGAAAAGTCACGGTTGTATTATATAAATAGAAGCCGCAAAATCTCCGACTCCTAAGATACAGGTCTGCGTACCTAGTTTAGGAGCCCGGAAAAACTGACCTTATTTTTAAACTTGGTCGTACAACACACTGTTTCACTGTTTTGTTCTGTGTTTTTTCTTTGTTTTGTTTTTGTGTTTTTATGTACTAATAAACTTATTATTAAAGACCTAAACACCTAAAAACCTTCCACATATTTTTAGGCCCTTTTTGGCCAAATGTGAACTGAAAACACATTAATATTTTTGAATCGTATAACTATTTAAAAGTCACTAACTGGCCCAAGTAATCGTTCCCGGTAATACTCGCTAGTAAACACATCAACAATTCTTCAAAATACAGACACCATGAAGAATGAAGACATAACCCGGAAATTATGATACACACACACACGCACACAAAAACTCGTACCTACACGAAAAAAGCACAAAAAATTCTTTGTCCCCTATATTTATGACGCACACAGGCAGTTCGGAAAGGCGTTATTTACGACTAATAGGGAACATCCACGATATCGCTACCAGTCTTCGTTTATATCTATATCTAGTATTATATTCATATACAGGCGGAGGTTTTTGGACGATTGGAACGGTGTTTAGATATAGATTGGGACAGACACGCAAACAGTTGTGTAATGGTAAGCTGTCAGGGAAATGTAATTTGGCTTGCACATTTCGCGTAACTTTCGATATAATACACCTTACACCTTTACTTAACACCATAAATATGTATAAGATATGTGTGTTTGTAGAATTTTCGACTTCTTAACTACATTTATATAAATACAAATACAAACAAAAAGTTTTACATTAGTTGGTGATTGGAGCCTCCTTTCAAGCAAATAATGCCTGTGTTAGGACTCTCCGCTCTTCCACGACTATTAACAGTATGTTAGTGTGTACACATGTATAGGTACTTCTAATTAATGGCATGCCGATTGCGAGTACTACCACACCTGACCTTCCTGAAGATCGTCTTCAATAGGTCAATGAGTGTCGTTTCTGGATGTTTTGTCTCAGCGTTTGTCATCATTTCAGCCAAAATACGTCCACTGCTGGACATAGGCCTCCGCCAGGTGTCGTCACATTAACCGGCCCCGTGCGTCTTGCATCCAGCAGGTCCCCGCAACCTTCATCAGGTCATCGGTTCACCTAGTGGGAGGCCTTCCAACATAACGTCTTCCGGTTCGCGGCTCCAGAACTTTCCGGCCCCATCGGCCATCCGTTTTGCGAGCAATGTTCCTTGTAAATACCTTAAATAAATCACTTATAATACTGCAAAAAATAGAAAATGAACTTAGTGACTTTGGTCTGACTGAACAAGTGAACATAATATCTAGACCATTGACGAAAAAGCAAACAAACAGAGAATTGTTGCAAACAAATAAAGTTAACATGTTAAATTACTCCCAAACCACCAATAAATAACCCCTGCATGTAAATGATTCCCCTTTACTTATATACATTTATGCACATGAACAAACAGAATTACTGAACAAACGTTGAAATAACCCTTCAACAGCGATTTCTTCAGTGCTTTATTGGTCCCAAGGCGGTTATAATACTGTCATTGACTTGTTCCATGGTGCATTGTGAGGGTTATGTTTCATTTTGTTATTTATTACGTGACATGTATTGTTTTATTTATATTACCTTTTTTTACAAGGTTTTTTTTAACGACGCACCGAGAATGCCTGGAAGAGCTTACTGGTCGATGAAACATTTAACGAAGGGATCTCTCCCTCTTTCACTTAAACGAAAGCTCATGGACATGTGCATTCTCCCCACCCTCACCTATGGAGCGCAAACATGGTCGCTTACAAAGTGTCAGAAGTCCGCACTTGGGGTCTGCCAACGAGCTATGGAGCGAAGTATACTGGTTGTCAAACTTACGGACCGCATCAGAAACACCATACTTCGCTCCAAAACCCAAATAGCTGATGCTGGACTAACAGCTGCTAGGTTAAAATGGAACTGGGCTGGGCACATCTGCCGCATGTCGGAGGAGCAATGGGCAAAAGTTACCACTCAGTGGGATACCACAAAGCAAGAAACGACAACGCGGCAGCCCCAAAAGGAGATGGCGGGTTGAGCTGGACTCTTTCTCTAAGGATTGGTCTACAGTCACACTAGATCGCAAAAAGTGGAAGGAGGGAAGGGAGGCCTTTGCCCTGCAGTGGGACAGTATAGGCTCATAATATTTTTTTTTTTTTAACTGTTTAATGGTATTGTAAGCCTCCTCCAAAATGCATAAAAAGTTACAAGAGGAACGGTAGATCATTGTCAGGATACAGAGCAAAATAGGATAAAGTGCTAGTGTAGTGGTGTTACCGTCGGAGCACCAAGCCATAGGCCTCGAGTTCGAAGCCAGGACGAGCACCTCTGAATTGACAGATTCTTGAAGGTATTTTTTTGTGGGGTTGGGAAATCATTAAATGACTTCTCCCGCTCTGGGCAGAGCGGTAGGGAGTGTCAGACTTCTACTGACTGAAAACCACCCATGTTCCTTCTTAGCCTTTCGTGTCGATTCGCGGTATCTCCTTCAAACAACCCGCAGCCCCCATTATTTGATGATTTCTCACCCTCCAAAAAAAAAAAACAGAGGCCCATGGGTATTGTACGTAGCCCAAGTTGGACACTAACTACACGATTAAAAAGAAGAATTGCCAGAGTTATCAATTTGTCTTCGGGTTTCCAACGTTCTTCTATATTCAGAACCCATACCTGCATACTTGAATTAGAGTTCAGCTTCTTGCGCCATCTTCTTCTCGGCCGAAACATAAACATGGTTTATTTTATCTGAGATATAAAATTCACTACGAACCCAATTTGTGAACACCGTGTATATCGACGGCAGCGTAGAACAATTTATCACTCCGAGACACCGGCTCTGTTGTAATCCTTTTGGGACTAATAAGACTACTACAAATTGTAGTTGAAAGATTTCTTGTGCCTCTTAAGTGATATCTTTTCTTGCGATCTTTTTAAAAGGATTCTGCTTTGGGAAAAGTTTGATTATTTTTGTAAAGTCACACACTTAGGAAGATTCGAGAGTGTTTTTGTCGAGGAATAACTTATGGGCCTTTGATTAAAGTTCTATTTCATAATTGTATGGGTTTTTAAAACACTATGTCAAAAAAATACAATCCAGAGGTTAGAAGAAAATCACTTTGAAAAGTTGCTAGGTGTATATACGGTACTGCTCATAACTGTACACAAAAACATAATTATTAAAAAATACAGACTTATTTTTCAAAAACCCGGTACGTAACATAATATCACGTCTATAATCCCCAAAGTGTTAGGTAGAGCACCTTAAATATTTGTTAAAAATGCTATAATTATCATGAACAGTGATGACAAGCTTAATGCAATTTTAGTAACCAGTCCACACAAATAAATTTATAAATGTTAAAGGCAAACATTAAGATATTTAAATTTCTTTCAAACTCAAAGTTAATTGATTAAAAAAATATTTTCAGAACGACACAAATAGGCTTCTTGGAAGTTATTAAAATAACGTAATATTTTTGCTACCAGACATTTATATTAATAAACCTCTTTTTATGATCTCCAAAAGAAACCTTTGAAATTTAAACTGCTCATTAACCCACCCACCCATTCATCAATACAATGTCAAAATCTTGTCTGGATTATACAAATGACAATGACACCGTATAGTGACATCTAGCGGTGCCCTGACAAACAATTGCTCACAAAGAGAAACGACTTCATTGTGACCCATCGAGACTAATAAAATCATTGAAGAGTTCTCAGACACGATTCAACGATAGATTTATTGTTTTTGCTGCCAATTGAGCTGTAAACGTGATATTAGATTTATTAAAGCAATACAAAGGATCTGAGACATCTATATTAGCTTTTTTGGGAGAGAACAATTGGATCATGCAACTTTTGTGAATGAGATAATAAAGTTTAGTATAAAGAATTAGCAATTATTGAGTTAATCTCTACGTTAACAATTTATTTGATACATTTGAATCGTAAACCTGTTCATGGTTATAGAAGTGAGTGAGTGCGTGATGCGAAGAGACGAAGAAAGAGAGGAGGAACTGTATTGAAGACCATTGCAACTGCTTGACTTTAAGAGAGGGAGCGGACGATCTCCCGCTGCAATGTGGACTAGCACGAAGAAGCTTCTATTTAATTATAACGTAACAAATGAATACCCAAAACATAGAGAGTATTTGAAATACATTATGAAATGGATACAATTCAGTGTGTTCCCAAACATACTAAAACCACTACAGACAAGCTACGTTCAACCCAGTCAAAGGGAAATGTTGAATTATATTTTGCATTGCATGTTGTGTTGCAAATGTTCTATACTCGGCTTTAAATTAATGTTTTCGATTAGCATTGGTTACGTTACGTGTTTTGTTATGAATTATTTGTGTTCTTCTTCTTCTTATTCGTAATATCCGGCGTATCTGTACTCGGTTTTACACACAATAAACAAACTCACTATTAAGTAGGTACACACTTCTTAAATTCGCTTGAAGTGATTTTTAGACTTTTTTTTTTTTTTTTTGGGGTTGGGAAATCATCAAATAACCCCTCCCGCTCTTGGGCAGAGCGAAAGGGAGTGTCAGATTTCTACTGACTAAAAACCACCCATGTTCCTTCTTCGCCCTTCATGTCGAGGCCGCGGTATCCCTTGCGAACAACCCGCAGCCTCGACAGGCGTCGGCCCTTGCGGGCCCCTTCCATGTTGCTGACATCTCTTTGAGGCGCGCGTGGAGCACGAACGCGCCGTCAACACGGCCTGTCGTCGTCATAAGACGGACGGACGTCGAGCTTACCCATCACTCACCGTCCACAGGCCTGCGTCTACGGTGGCCGGAAGCCATCACGTGGCCCCCGACGCCCGGAGCGCCTCCCGCTTCGGCTGGGACGAGAGGTTCTCTCCCTCTCACGTTCCACCACCTCCTTCGCTAGCATCACTGCTTCGCAGAAGGAGGCGACGGCGTCCCATTCCTCCTCGCCCCGGACCATGGCTTGCACCAGGGCCGGACGCGAGAGGTCGCCGCCGCCGATCGCCGCGGAACACGGCGGGGCTCCGCCCAAGCGGGACACACCTCCACAGTGTGCTCCACCGTGTCCTAGTGATTTTAAGACTTCCTCCAACTTTTAGATTTAATCACAACACAGTACACGTCAAAATTGGTAGCTCTAGCGAGCGACGTGGACCGCTCAGTTCGATAATTGAAGCCGGAAAAGATTATTTGCAATACAATATGCAATGCAACATTTAACATTTGCAAAATGCGAAAAAAATGCATTTTGTGTTTGTGTTTTTCTTTTTTTGCATTTTTTTTTAATGTTTACGCGACTAAGTACCACTGCGTTGAAGCTACGTGTAACCTGGCGAAAGGAAATTGTTGCAATGTGATTTACATAGCATGTTATGTTGCAAATAATCTGTACTCGGTTTTACATACAATAAACATACTATTAACAAGTAAATTAATACTTCTCAAATTCGCTTAAAACTACCTCCAATATTTGGATTTAATCACAGCATACACGTCAATATTGCTAGCTCTAGCGAGTGACGTGGACCGCTCAGGGCTCCGTATCTTGAAGATATCAACGCTAAGCTGTGCCTCGCCGGAGATTGCGTCACCTATCGCAGCCTCCCACTGATATCGGGATAATCTAGACGAGTTGACGTCATTTCATCTGGCTAAGATTTTGAGCCGATATTTTTCGAGGAGAGAGACGGTGCTCTCAAAATGTGTGTGAAATTATCAAGGATTTATTGTGACTGAGTCTCGAAAGACTATTATTATAGGAATATATTTTCTTGTTGACGGACGTTTCTCAAGGTTTGTGATAAAGTCTCAGTGCTACGGACTCCAGATTCGTGACCAGTTGATGGCAAAAGGGCCCTATTACATGAGATTTAACATACCTCGCGAAATGTGGGTGTATTATTAGGTACACCTCTGCCTGACCCTTCGGAGATTCTAGGCGTGGTATTAGATATGTGTAAATCTTTCTTAAGATTGTATTAAGAAGAATAATCAACATGTATGTTCTGTCAAAACGGTTTTGAGTGAATGCGATGGATATTAACTTTAACGAAATCAATGTGCCATCACCACAAAGAAAAAGCGAAAAACGAATCAAAAGAATAAAAATTGAAATTGCTGTTCCGGGCAGTTCTTGGAACAAATTTTCTTATACGTAGAAAAAATGGAAAAAAGGCAAAAAAAAAGGTTTAAAATCAGTCTCTCTTTTCCTTCATATTACGCAAAAATAAGTACAGTCGGACACAATTAAAACGCCCCACGCACTCACAATGTACAGTGGCAGACATAATGGTGCATACAATTTGTCAGAAGACAATGCCACGACGGTCCCCTTGAGACAACTTAAGCCACCGTCATTTATGCTGGCCTGCATTCACTAGTGTGGCTGCTACGATACAGTATGAATGTTTTTGTGTTTATGGAATAACCACAAAATATGGAATAAGCAAGGAATGAAAGCTGACTTCAATACAGTTGAGAAAAAGGTTAAGCAGATGATGATGATGGAATGTGCAGTTAGGGAAATGTTGTTTGTCAGCTGGAATTGTTACGCAGAGCTTTGAATCTTGGACAAAGTGTACTTAAGATTTTTGCAACCAATACGCTAAAACCAAGATTAATCAGTGCGTGTTTTATATATTATTAATGAAATTAGCGGTACCTTTTATGTGTCATTTCCTGTTTAATTTAAAGGTAATAATTTACACATAATTATATTATTATGTATGTGTTTGTATTATACGAAGCCTATTCATTAGTCCAAAAACGTTTTAATATTCTGTGGTTATCACTTTAAAATCATAAAACTGAGAAGCTGAGGACTCAATGATTCTCTTTTAAAACAAAATCGTTCTGTAGGTAAGTACACAACTTCTGTCTAACTTAGTAAAGCAATATCATCATCTGCCTATCCTTTTCCCAACTATGTTGGGGTCGGCTTCCAGTCTAACCGGATGCAGCTGAGTACCAGTATTTTACATGGAGCGACTGCCTATCTGACCTCCACAACCCAGTTAATCTAGGTAATGCGATATTCTTTTGTAAGACTGGATGTCAGAATTTCAGGTCACTGACTCCCTGTAACGACTGCCAAAGATCTATATATGGCAGCCGGGACCAACAGCGTAACGTGCTTTCCGAGGCACGGAGGAAACTCGGTATGTCGGGCGGTCACCCATCCACAGACCGACCTAGGCAAGCACAGCTTTACCTAAAGATCGACCCGAGTGGCAGTTCCTATTAAGCCACGAGCTCCTCCTCCTCCTCCTAACTTAGTACAGCAATAATGTTGTTGAATTTATTCTGACACTTCGGTGTAAGATTCTATTATGATAAGACGTGATCCATATGTTGTAGTTGCGGACCCCTGAGGGTTTAAACATAACTAAAGTGTCAGGTTATATATTCAAAACCTTATCCTGGTCATATTTTGCTCTCAAAACCATTTGAAATGGGTTTTTCAGGGCAGAGTTAGACAGATTGAACAAATCCTGGCCTAAATTCACGCATATGCCCACTATTGTTAACTCCAACTCTGGAAGCTAAAAGGTTATTCGTTTCCAGGTAGACTGCCCCACCTGCATGTTGTTACCCAAATTGGATGCACCTCAATCCCGAATATTACCACGAATTCTCTAACAGAATAACCCAGTCACCATAAAGGACAGTATCACATCATACCACTATAGTGTGCTAATCAAAGTGACACGCAGTATTTGATGGATAGCTTACAAAATAAAGATGTTTTTAAAATCATGTATTTGCGTCTTGTCATGCAGTCCTACCAATATTATTTAGCTTAGTAATTAGTATTTTAGAACTTCTGAATACCATTTCCAGATAGACCCCCTATTTAATCACAGCCTCTTTTCCTACATTTCCTTAAATTTTCCAACAGAATATAATCGGCAATACTGAACCCGGTCTCCATAAAGACAGTGTACCAGAAGTGTGCTTCAAGACACAAGTGGACCACGAGTGTACCACAAGTGTGCCAATTAAAGTGACGCGCAGTGTACACAGTGACGCAGCAATGGTACTAACAATTTATCACTACTCGAGACAATGGGAGCTCGAGGGACAGTTTAAGCTCGCCGCTCTGTTATGCATTTAGCGTAGTTGTTGAGGGTATGTGTCCTGCGTTGTATCGTAGATATCTTTGAGTATGTGTGTGTGTGTGTAGAAGAATAAAATGATTGTACATTCTCGGAAGGGATAGTTTGGCGAATTAACAGTTTTTTTTCAAGACTTTTTCAGGCTTATTGACTTTAACTCTACAATTTTAGGAAGTGTGTCAATCTGTGTCAATGTAAAATTTCCCCCCCCTTTTTTTTTGGCGGGTGGAAAATCATCAAATAACCCCTCCCGCTCTTGGGCAGACTGGAAGAGAGTGTCAGACTTCCACTGACTAAAAACCACCCATATTCTTTCTTAGTCCTTTATGTCGAGGCCGCGGCATACCTTGCGAACAACCCGCAGCCCCGACGGGACCCGCAGCCCCGACGGGAATAAATAACCCCTTAAAGATACCCATAGCAATAGCGTTACATAGCCTAACCCTCACTAAGAAAATACCAAAGATTTTTCAGAATTAACTTAGTTTTTAGTCATATTCAAGTACATTCTATTGTTTATCAAAAAACAATAGAAACACGTGCCTATTAGGTCAACAACCCACTTTACAGGGTTGTTGACTTATCCAGTTTTCCGAACACCTAATTTCCTCTAATATAACAAATCGATGGAAACTTTTCAAATCACCTCGTCTTTGGGAGTTATAGAAGGCATTGAACTTATACAATTAAGTCTTCCATTAACCGAGCTTGTTATTATTATAATAAAGAGAAGTTTTGTCTGGATAGAAGCCAGATTGTGCTGAGTTTTCCGTTTTTCTTTTAGACGTTTTAAGCTAGGAGTCGGACTAGCTGTTCTGCGATGTTAGTTTTTTTTAAGACTGTTAGCGGAGAGTATATCAGATCTTATATAGGGTGTAAAAGTACCCTTAACGCAAACAACGGGCACTTGTTCTCCCCACCACTGCAATCATTTTCTTGTTCTAGACCATACCTGGGAACCTCCTAGTTACGTAGATATTGGGGGTCAAAGTTCCAAATTTTTCACAGCTGTTTTTGTAAATACTAGTTTTTCTGGTTATAACTTTACTTAAATTACCTCCATGACCCGTTTACTATTCAAAGCATCCACTAGCACAATGTTTTAACAGTGCTACATTGAGTTTTACTGTAAAATGTGATTTTTGACCCAAAAAAAAAATCGTTTCCCAGCAAAAATTTTTGCGTAGGTGTCACTTAGTTTGATGTACAGAATGCTTGGTTGACGGCTGTGTGATGGGTTGATTTACACCCTGTATTATGAATTATGATCTGATGCAATGTTCCATTCATGGAATTGGACTGATTAAGTAAAATAAAGTAGCTATCTGGAAATGATACTGTTAAATAAATACTAAGACAACCCCGATGCTATGTATGATTGATGACTCTTTGACTCATTCCCTATAGAACATCTTCAGGTGTTGAATTTTCAAGAATCCTCCCTTCTTCCAGTTAAAATCCTACGTTGTTCGTATATTATATAGAACTTTTGCGCAAAACTCCATGATTTCTTTAGGTTGCCCTCCATTTCAGTTTGTATAATAGGGTAGTTAACTAAAAAAATCTAATTGGTCCGTCAGATAGATTTCCGGCTAGTTAAAATATTGGACACGTATTTTTTCTTTTTTCACGTAAACAAACAATGAAGACGATACAGTGCTTTGAAAACTCGTGTGACGTCATATTCTAAGACATTAGTATAACATCTTTTACCGGTGTGAGTGACGTGACAACCCCCCACTCAAATCTATGACGCGTTTTATCTTCGTCAATTTTTATTGATTTGATAAAACAAAAAAAAAACGAATCTAATATTTTTCGAAAATCTAACAGACGGACTAATTAGAATCATATTTTTTTTAGTCAGTAAACATCCCTATTATGAACATCGAACTAAGGCTGTTAGCCCCCGACGACCCCAGTCCGACTACCTAGCACCATAACGAACATCGCAATACATAATATACCTTCACCGTAAAGATAAGCAATCGCTGCATTGTTTACTAAATCAATAACCCACCCTCCACCAAAAACGGAAACAACAGCCACTCAATCCATTACTTGTTTCCTTAACACCTTTTGTTAGAAGTTTCGTGCTAAACCAGCAATGTACAACGCTTCGTTTGTAACAAACATAACAAATGCTTGACATTTACTGGGTCGCTACAGGCGCGAAGTTAGGCTTGTTTGGAAGTTTGCCAACCCTGAATTAGGGCATGCACTTCATTAAGTAAATTAGAGGTAGATACCGCTACTGAATTGGGTATTGGTGAAAGTGTTACCTGTCTTATCTATAAAAAAAACTTCTTTATCCACCAAATCAATTTTTTTACAATTTTGTTTGTCCAGTGTCCTAGTACTAGTATTGACTAAATTATGGTGGCCATCAAATGAAAGAAATAAATACCTGTTAGAAATCACCTTGAATTGTGTGGTAACAATATACCAGAGTTCTTAGACAAAACTCAGACTCCAGTCGGCTCCTAAAAAAAAAAATAAGAAAAAAAACCTACCAGCATTGGTAATTAATCGAACCCAGCACTTTCAGCTCGGCAATATTACTTGTAGCCACTTGATCAACGAAGCTGTCAATTTCAACGATATCTAATTTTTTAAAACAATTTATCGGAGAAAGCGTATTCTCATACTACGAATAATTTATCGGAGAAAGCGTATTCTCATACTACGAACAATTTTTCGGAGAAAGCGTATTCTCATACTACGAACATCTTGGTAAGATTTCCGTTTGCGGTCACAAAATCAGAAAAACCTTGACCGAATTACACTTCACTGTGTCCTTTCATTTTCGCTGAATAATTTAAAGGGTCTCGCCTAAAATTTCCGGCAACCTGTGATAAATTGTTGATTTAAAACAAAAAAAATACCGAAATAAAACACCTAAAAAGTACCTATCTTCTTCTGAAAGGACTCTGAATTAAAAACAAAAAAGCCTGGTAAAATGAACAGCTATAAAATACGGCCATCATCATAGTATCTTCATCATTCATCTCACAGTGACAATGAGAGAAAAATTGCATATTGTTATTATTTTGATAAATGACTACTATTGTTCATCTCAACGATAGGGAGCGGAGAGACAAAGGATACGGGCCTTTTATGATAAGAAAACAATGTACTAATTGTGAAATTATATAATTAATTAATATATTAATTAATATCAAATGGGACTGGGCAGGACATGTCTGCCGCATGCCGGACAAACTGTGGGCCAAAATATCAGGAAACTGGTGCCCTGACACAGTGAGACGGGGTCGCGGCAGGCCACGAAGGAGATGGCGGGATGAACTGGATCGATTCCGTCAAAACTGGAAGGAGGACGCGCGGGTTCGCGAAAAGTGGAAAGAGTGGAGGGAGGCCTTTGCCCTGGAGTGGGACAGAGTAGGCTAGCAAAAAAAAAAAAAAAAAAAAAATATCTTTATTGTGATGAGTGCTCGGTTTGGTTTTACCGAAATTGTGTGAGTGAGGTAACGAGTAGGTACCTACAAAAAAAAGATACGTAACATGGTTTCAACTCGCACTGCCGTGCCGTGTTTGCGTATGACTCAGTATTTTATATTTATTTGTTTTGAGTATTTTAATTCTTAAGTATTGATTTTTACGAAGTTTATACCTGTAATGGTGTACATTAAAAGAACGGAATCTCTTTTTAATTAGGTACACTTTTACACCTTAGAAAGGTCAATGCCAGTTTAAATGAAGAGGATGGCGTCTTTTTTTAAACAGTCTTAAATCAAACATGTTGATATAATTTATTTACAATGTGATACTTAAACAAATATACCTAGAAAACAAATGCACAGACAGACATAGAATGACACAATGGACGGTATTACGCTAAAAGCGATCTACATAGCATTGAAAAAGTTTTGAAAATTGAACGATACTTTGAAGTCTGAACTATTAAAAGTAAGTGTCGAAAGCCTTCAGCAGGTCATCGTACAGATAAAATTCTTGGCACGGCGTGCATCCGCATAAATCAACTTTTTATTGCATTCTGGAAATTAAAAATTGTAATGGTTCATTTTGCTATAAATGGATTGTTGTCTACATAATTTGCAGGTATTATTGCAAACTTAGACCCATAATTCGTCTTAAGTAATGTATGGAACAGTTGTTTTTTTTCACGATTTTATGGTTGGTCCAAAAGTAAAAGTTGTTCATAATGATGAATACAATGACCTCCTGAAATTTGACGCGGATACCAAACTGCGCCTTTTATTACTTTTAGTACTAAACTATTCGATAGTTTGTGGTTTAGGTGGAACTTAAATAATAGGGATGTTTGCTGACAAAAAAAATATGATTCTGTTTAGTCCATACGTCGCGTCGGTCGGTTAGATTATCGAAAAATATTTAATACGTGTTTTTTTATTTTATCAAATTAATAACAAAATAAAGAAGATAAAACGCGTCAAAGATCAAGAATGGGGGCTTGTGACGTCACTACTTGGTAAAAAATGTACTACGATGTGAAGTCACACGAGTTTTCGAACTGTTTCGTCTTAATTTTTAGTTTACGTAAAAAATAAAAAAATATGTCCAATATTTTTTGGAAATCTATGTGACGGACTAATTATTTTATTTGTCAACTACACTATTATTTAAAATGACATTGTGAATGGCAATACAGTTTCCTTATAATAATTAACCAACTCATCTGCAAAATCAAGTCATTTATCCAAAATAAGCTGATAATCAATATTTTGAATGTCAAAGTTTACAAAAGATAGTCCCCCAAAAAAGACATAAGCAAAATAACGTAGAAAAAACTAAAAACTCGTGTAAACATTATAGTTTACCATTTCGTTACCAGAAAAGATCAGTAGGAGCCGTAAACACACACTAACTACAACTAACTAAACATACACATACATAACACACAACTACCGACAAAAAACCAGCAAAAACTTCACCAGTACCTAGTACCTCTTTAAAAAAGAAAAGTTCGCAGAAAGAGGCCGGGTACGTTCGTCTGTTGCCAATGTGTCCACAAATTCTAGCAAAAAGGCTAGTTCCAATAAAAACTCTGTGAGATATTGCGATAGTCAATACTGGCCAGTAATACGGACTCGGGAATGAAATTGTGGAATCGTATGTACGGAAGATAGGATTGATCATGTATTTGGAATATTTTTTTCTGTTTGATTATGTAGTGAGTGATCTATTGGACTTTGGTAGACTTTTGGTGGTTCTAGAATAGATATTTTTGCTTTCCCACTGCATAGCAAAGACCTCATTTTTGTTTCTTTTTTTTTCGGATCAACTCAATTTTGCTTCAATATGAGAATTCCATTCTAAGCAATAACACATTACTTAAGAGGGAGAGAGTAAGTAGAGAATAATTAAGAAGACTACACAAAGGTTATGGAATAAGAATCTTTCCTGACAAAAAATAAAAATCTGTTTAGTGCGTCAGTTAGATTATCGAATAATATTGAATACGTGTTTTTTGTTTTATCAAATTAATAAAAATTGACAAGGATAAAACGCGTCAAAGATCATGAGTGGGGGCTTTTGATGTCACTGGCTGATAAAAATGTACTGCAATGTGACGTCACACGAGTTTTTGAAAGACTGTATCGTCTTAATTTTTTGTTTACATGAAAAAAGAAAAAATATGTGGCCATTATCTTTTTGGAAATTTATTTGACGGACTAATTAGATTTTTTTGTCAACTACCTTATTACAACATCGTGATTTAACACTTATTGAGGAACGACCGCCCCGTTGGTCTAGTGGTCGCAAGCGCGACTGCTGAGGATGAGGTCCTGGTATCGATTCCCGTGTCTGGAAAAATTATATTGAGTTTTTCCACCAAGAATTTCTCAGTAGCAGCCTCAGAGTCTAAATCTGCCCTCTATTAGATGTGACTTGAAAATAAAACTAGCAAAATGTGGGTGTACTATTAGGCACAGCTTTTTTTTTTGCCGGGTGGAAAATCATCAAATAACCCCTCCCGCTCTTAGGCAGAGCAAAAGGAAGTGTCAGACTTCTACTGCCTAAAAACCACTCATGTTCCTTCTTAGCCCTTTATGTCGAGGCCGCTGTATTTCTTGCAAACAACCCGTAGCCCCGACGGGATTAGGTACAGCTCTGTCTAACTTGTGATGTTATGTTAATGTAAGAAACAATTAATTTAGATGTAATATTTTGTCTTTTTACAGGTAAGTGCCATTTCTGATCAGTGAATGAATGATTAACAAGAGGTCCTTGGTAAGCTTTAGAATATTAAGAATTAATTTTCTAGCGTGATTATTTTCAGTATCGTGTCTTTCCGTGTCGATTAGCGAAATATCAACTATAAAGACTTAATACGCCATCCAATATTGCAGCTACTAATTGTGAATTCTATTTCATAATACATTTGGTTTATTATCCATGAAAACTGTACGAGCATTTGTCTACTCTGTCTATTCGCTTCCATTAGACGAACACGCTACAAAAGCCTACACAAATCCTCAAAATAGGAGCTATTTTAGATTTCCAACTGCCGATTCTGTGCCCGAAAGTAGATCGGCGTAATCCTAAAGCTGTGTTTGATCACAAAGGCATGAGCAGCCACTGTACTGTCTGCCTAATGTTGCTAAGTATGCACTAACTGGGATAGTAGCATATGGAACAGAAAACGTAGTTGACGATAACAATTTTTTTTTTTGACATATTTCTCTTTTTGGAACGAAGTTCCTTATCGCGCGTTGTGAAAGGGGGCTAGACGGAAAAAATTCTTACGAAAAGTTGTCACGACACTTTTTGCTATAGTAAGCTATTGTAAGCTGTGCGGCGTCGCATGTTTCTCTGTCTGTCTCTCTCTCTCTTATAGAAAGCAAGCCAGATATTTTTATTTCTAAATTTTTTTTTTTTTTACATAATAAAAAATAATAACAATAACTTCGTTCCATCCGGGTGTTCATTGACACCTATCAAGTTTTTTCAATTTATTTATTAATCTAAACATAAGCCGAAACATAATCAAAATTCGGAATACTACAAACCACCTATCGCATTTGCAATATTACCAACCAATACTTTCAGCCAGTCAAAAATACATCAGTGAAATCACTTGATATTCATTGACGTTGTATCTTCCTAATGTGGGTATGGTCCTAATGGTGGAAGACCGAAGAACCGATGGATGGACTATGTGAAGGATGATTTGGCAAGAAAGGAGGTGACTAATGACATGACAAGTAATAGAGAAGTATGGAAGAAGAAGACATGCTGCGTTTATCCCAAATAAATTGGGCAAGAGCATGATGATATTTTCCTTATTTGGTAAACCACATTTTTAATTTGAGTATTTATTTATAAAGAGTGTAAATAAAATAAAATAAATAAAATTTATTTATTTATTTATTTTATTTATTTTACTATTTATGTACACACAGTAGACAGCACAGGAAAAATATCATAATATAACATATGAGTACAAAGGTACTGCTTATTTCACAAGAAATTTCTGCCAGCAGACCTGCAAAAGGAGAAATGAAAAAAGAAATGTAGACTATAGTGTGTGAGAAGCGGAAAAGAATACGGTGTTTATGTCTTAACTAACTTAACCTATATAATAATAAATACACATATAAGTACATAATAATATATACGTATATAAATACACAATGCTAATACATATAAACAAATAAAATACATATATATATAATAGAAATCACAATAAAGAGGAAAGGTAATATTCTTTCACTCTGGCTTTGAATAGTGAGATAGTCTTCAGGTCCCGAATGCTAGGCGGAAGTGAGTTCCACAACCTTACAGCATGGACAGAGAAGGAATAGGAGTAATAGCTGGATTTGTGAGGAGGGGATTTCAGTATGGATCTAAGGTGAGATCTACACGGAGCGTCAGTGGAGCGGGCATAAGAAAAACGCTCGCGCAGGTAAGAAGGATAGGACGGGTTGTGTAGGATATTGAAGAGAAGACATAGGATCCTAGTGTTCCTGCGAAGGCGGATTGGGAGCCACTTGAGTTCTTTGCGAAGGTGAGAAACGTGGTCATATTTACGGAGACCATAAACAAAGCGAATACATACATTTTGCAAGCGCTCAAGCTTATTTAGTAGCTCCTCAGTAGCATCCAGGTAGCAGGCGTCGGCATAATCTATTATCGGCTGAATAAGCGTTTGAGCCAAGTTAATTTTAGTCTTTAAAGGCAGGAGACTCTGAAGGGATTTCAGTGAGTGAAAGGAAAAGTGTACTTTACGACTGACCTCGTTGACCTGAGCTCGCCACTCTTCGTGCCATAAGCTCTTTAATTTGTGTGGTAATCCATGGAGCAGGGTTATGTCTCACTTTGACACGTCGAATAGGAGCATGTTGGTCAAACAAGTCAAGAACTTTTGTGTTGAAATTCCGTACCTTCTCTTCGATACTTTCCGCTAAGACCAGAGAAGACCAGTCGAGATTGTTGGCATCATGCTGCAGAGCCTCCAGGTCTATGCCTTTGTAGTTACGCAGATATAATAGCTGAGGCTTACGCTTAGGAACGCGGATGCGATACGACAAATAAATGAGATCGTGGTAGGAGAAAGTAGCAGTAAGTTGACCGTGATACTTAACATTATTAGGAGAAGAAACAATTATAAGGTCTAGACAAGAAGGTGAACAATTAGGAAAATAGTGAGTTGGAGAGAGAGACAATACTTGAAGATTAAAAGAAGACAATACGGAGAGGAGTTTGAGAGAACGAGCGTCGTTTTTAATCAAGCAAGTATTAAAGTCACCCATCAAAATTACGTGCTCGTATAACGGACAAAGGTCACTGAGAGTGGAGTCAAGGGAATCGAAGTAGTCAATATGTAGATTGGGACTATAGAGCACTGCAAGCAAAACTTTGGTATGGTGAAAAGAAATTTCTAAAAACAAGTATTCAGCCGATTCAGAATATCGTGAAGGAGATGAGCTGACCACCTTGTAGGGTAAATCAGCACGCAAGTATATAGCAACACCTCCTCCACCCTTGCCAGTTCTATCATTACGGATCAAAGCGAAGCCAGGGAGAGAAAATTGAGTAGAAAGGAGTGAAGGCTTCAAAAAAGATTCCGAAATTAATAGGGCGTCCAGGTGAGCACTGCTAAAGGATGCCAGAAGATCAGAATAGTGACCAGGAACACTCTGAGCATTAATGTGTGCTATATGTAGATTCTTAGGGTCATTGGAGAAAAGAGAAGAAATTTTGTCGTGTAAAGTAAGTGGTGAGGAACAGTCACTGTCCGCACTAACAAAACTATCAGAGGAAGAACACGAGAAGAAGCTGTCGTTAAGATCAGCTATATCTTCCATTAAAATATATAAATATAATTATAATAAATAATATAAATAATAATATACCTAAAATTAAATTAAAATTAAAAAAAAAAAAAATACAAAGTATAGGTTTCCCAACTAAAAAGAAAAGAAAAACCACCCCAACTTGCTAGTGTATTGGCAGAAATTTTACACCATATTTATGCTACACTAAAAAAAATTAAATGTTATACTAACACTCAAGTTAAACGTTTAAACGATTGAAAGTAGATCGAGAAGAACGTAAAACGAAACGTATTGAGTGACAATAAAATGAAACTGACAGCTGTCGACAGCTGACGTTTTGGCCGTCAACAGACAGGCCACAAATGACAACAATCGAGTTCAATCGACAATACCGGCCTTATAACAATTTCTAAAGAAATAAAAATAAAAGATTCGGCGGTGAAGAGAATAAAATAACTTGTTCAACCACCGGCAGAAGAAACAAAATGATTGCATTAATGTAAATAGACTGCACAACGGTATCAACATGAGTTACTTGCGCAGACGCGTCTTTCTCGATCTCTTGCCAGGAGTAGCCGTCGTTGCGATATTAGGTGACCCAAGTTCTTCGGACTGTACAAAATCCTCCGTGTCGGCTGCAGTGCACGGGAATTTGGCAATAAGGTCGTGAAGTTCGCTTGCCATTTCGATCTTGTGACGGGATTTGTCTGGGCAGATAATGACAATCTTGCCCTCCATGGACCAGCAATTTGGCATGCCGAAATGCTTACGAGCGGCCGCAAACACTCGATGCCTAGCTTGAGTCAAGAACTCGGAGATGGTGATTCCAGTACCCTTGAGATGTTTCTTGTTATCCCATACAAGTTGCCGGTGCTCCATTTTGAAGAAACGTACTAGTATGGGACGGGCTTTCTGCTGAGAGTATCCGAGTCTGTGACAAACATGGATAATATTCTTGTCCCCATTTACCTCGGGCAACTTAATTTGGTTGTTCAATACATTGTTGACAATGACAAGCAAATTTTCATTATTCTGCTCTGGGACACCATGGAACAGCAGGACTTTTCTACGCATGGCAGTTTCATGCCTATCATAACCAGCAGCAAGCAGCTCAATTTGAGATTTTAATGCGGATAGTGCTTGACATACAAAGAGCTTGAACTCGGTAAACTCACGTGCGATAGATGCAACATCTGGTGAAGCTGGTGTGGTGGTAGAGGAAGCCTGCTGCAGCTTCGCTTCATAATCATCCATACGGGACCCAAATAACTGTTGGAGTTCAACCAGGCTGGCAGCAAGTTTTGTGTCCATGATGATGTTAAGTGTCAGTGAACCAGGAACAGGAGATAGAGACTTGATAACAATAGATAGCAAGTGTGGGGGGGCTTAATGTCAAATAAACTTGTTTATATCATTAAAAACTATGAAAATCTATTTTTAAGGAATTATTTATTGAAGAGCCCAAAAAAAATTGTGTTGTCACTATGTCTACCCACAAAGGAAAAAAAAGCATTTAAAAAATTCTAAATTCTAAAAATTCTAAAAAATTCATTTATTCTGGTAATTTTACACCCGTTGCCATTTGTTGATCACAATACAAACATGAATAAAGTATTAAAATTCAGATATAAATAATAAATTATTGCATGATGAATATAATAAAATTAAAAATAATAAAAATAATACACACAAACATACAATGAAAAGCCAATTTACAATTACTTAATTAAAATAAAATAAAAAATCCCTAACGAAACTTTTTCCCGTCATTGCGATATTTTATTGGTTTTAGCATAGCATAATGTTATGTTATACGAGTATCTGCGTAAAATGCACCAACTTACTACCAAGACCCAGGTATTTTCTCTGTAAGAAACAATAGGCCATGATCCACCACGCGAATCAGGGGCAGGATAGTGGATGTCGGAAAGCATCATAGTTGGAACACATCACTTTCCCCACGATGTTTCCCGTAACTGTTTCAAGTGATGGCTTCCAATTTCGTCTAGATTTTCCCAAGAGATCCTTATATAACTAGCTAGAAACCTAATGTAATATGCTTTCGGAATTATATCTTCTTTTCTCTTTGGTGGTTCACACAACAGTGTGGCAGAATGTAATCATAAGTACACAAAGTAGTTTAAACTTCGTACTGACTTACCTGTTTTTACCAACACTACGAGGCAACTAAATGAATTCCTAAATAAAAGAGCGCTGTTTTACAATTTCAATGCTCGGCTTAGGGCCGAAAGTTCAAAATTCAACGGCACCTTTCTGAGCTAGTTCAAAGTTCACATTGTACTTATTATGTAGTGGTGATGTAGGATTCCAAAATCGTTTTGTTATTTTGTTTGTGACAAACAAATCAGTGTTGAATGGGTTTTTTTATCTGAGTTCATGAACTTCAATTTAAGCAGTTTAAAATAGCCGAAAATAGTCGAAAATAGCCAAGAATAGTCTAATTTATGTACGCACAAGAACCAGTCAAGTATACAAACCAGTTTTACCCGAATTCCCATTGTACGCAAAATCTAGGCGTCTAGACGCTGTATTTTTTTCTGATCTAATTAAAAAAAATTAAATTAAATGCCGCATGTCGGAGGAGCAATGGGCAAAACTTACCACTCAGTGGATACCAACAAGCAGGAACGACAACGCGGCAGGCCCAGAAGGAGATGGCGGGATGAGCTGGATTCCTTCTCAAAGGATTGGCCTATAATCGCATTATAGATCGCGAGAAGTGAACACCACTCGAGAACAGAAGTATGATTCTAGACATGTTATTTCCCCCCATGTTATTGACCCCTATAACACAAGTTTTACGTAGCATGGGGGTCATTGATCATTTATTTGGTTTTATGTGAACATTGATTTTGTATTTTCCATTTATGTGTGCTTTTTTGTGTCAAATAAATTATTATTATTATTATTTCTTTATAATACTCGTATCTGTAGTGGGAATATTGACAGTACTGATTTAAATAACTTAGTTATAAGATTAAGAGCCCCGTCCCGACGGACTAGGCACACGCAGTTGTTTGAAGTACCACACAGTGGGACTAACTACGCTCAAAACTCGGTTATTGGTAGGATGCTAAGTAATTTTAACAAAAGGTTCTCTCATCTTTGTACCTTTTTAATGTTTTAAAAAAAGTAAAAAGGTAGGTATTTGATAGTTTAATAATGTTCCTATGAACTAGAACTACCAGTCGTTTCATTTATTGTCGTATTGTCGGCACCACCCTGTATAATAGACTTTTCTAGCAATAAACACTAAGTTACTCTTACTGTTATTGTACCTCCCTTCAACGATATACTTAGTGGTTACGTAAGGAAAAACCCCGAGAACACTTGACCCGTTTGAGTCCTTTTGTGGTTTTCTACGTATGTATGTATGTATTGAGGTACGAATACTTTATTGAGACATTCTATAGATTTACGTTTGTTTAATATAATGGAGGTTTTTAAACGATGGTTGTACATTCAGAGATAACAGCATGCCTTTTTGAATCCGAATTAATTACTCGTAATTGTATTGTTGAATTGTTTTAATCTTGAAAAAAAAAAGTGTTTTACATGGTACATATTTGCATAAGTAAGAAACTGTTATTTTGATGTTAAAAAAAGACACTTCAATATGGACAAAATCTTATAACTTAAATCAATACTTTAGCAGTAAATCACCATCACATTTTCGCTGAAAACGTACAAAATCATTTCGCCCTTGTGTAAAAGCAGCCTAGCAACAATAGATCCGTAATTAGTGGGTTCCATCTCTGTTTGTTCCCGTCACACGGAACCCGGGCTTTTCGTAGCCCCGTATATATGTGAGGCAATATATCGCGATCCCTGTTACAGTTGTAGAACATGGGATTTGATACGGAACATGGATTTTCCTGTTTCAGGTGAAACAAAATTCTTTATTGTGTTGACATCAATCGGTTTCGGTTACAAATCTAGACTTCGTGGTTGCTACTGGCAAATTGCTGATGGAAAAACCCAATAACACTTTGCCTGACCCGGGATTTGAACCCAGGACCTCTTGCTCAATTTTGCGTGTATTATATTTTTTCGCCATTTTGTATGTACGTCATGTCCATGCGACAAATACCATATTATTTCTAAATATGTGATAAAAACAATTATATTAATTAAATAGAAACATATTTTTTTTTCTTTCTTGTATTTAATTTTCATTTATAAAAATAAAAGTAATATTAGTGATCAATTAGTGGGTTTCGTCTTTGTTTGTTCCCGTCACACGGAACCCGGGCCTTTCGTAGCCCCGTCTATAATACGTGAGGCAATACATCGCTACCCCTTTTACAGATGTAGAACATGTGTTTTGATACGTTCTGTTTTAGGTGAAGAAAATTCTACCTTTGAAACAATATTGGTGTACTGTTTTAAACTTTCACGGTTAACGTAAACTGTCACTTACTGCGGTACTCAGAGATATTTAATGATTACTTACCTAAGCCGTCACTTAGTAAAGATTTGACATAATTTTGTATGAAAAAACTGTCAAAACCTTTACTAAGTGATGGCCTAAGTAATCATTAAAGCTCTCTGAGTACGGCAGTTAGAGAGATATCTTCCGTTTTTATCCATTATTTGAATTGAATAATTTATTTATTGTAACTTCTATGTATTTTCTTGCAAATAAATATTTTTGTTTAGAATTTTTTGTGAGTTCCTATTTTGACGCTCTTGCAAGGTGTCATCCCGCGATCATGGCAAGGAAAGAAAAAGCAGGATTTTCAAAAGCAGAAAAACGTAGTTCATTATTATTACATTGGTATTTTTACGGTATAGTTTTCTGTAAGCCTTAAAAAGGTTTCGTCGTGTATAGCTTATAGTACTGTTTATCTAACTATTATTTTTATGAAATATATGGGAGATATCAGTTATGTACCTATGTGGATTAAAAATGGCCTCATCGACATCATTATCCACAGCCGATTCATTTTTCTGATCCTTATCTACACAATCCTGTGCCAGCCTCATCCTAATCTAACACAATTTATACTGTTGACGACTACATCAAAATTCTTCCAAAAATAACCACCATTCAAAAATATAACGTTTAAAATAGCTTCGTTTTCCCCCAATAAAATTGTGAGTATACAATAAACATCATTTACAATAATCCAGTTCTAATAGAAAAGTCTATTATGCGAGGAACATCCGAACGGTCCAATCACATCCCTCCAATAATAATCGTAAGAACCATTGTGTTATAAAGGGAGAATCATATTCTGATTTCTGGGTATACTTTAATAAACAGAAAAGTATTAAAAAGGACGGCCATTTGTCGACGAAAATAAATGTTTAAAAGCCAAAACGGGTATTGAAATCGCGGGAAATGGCCCTTTTTTTCGCAAAAATAAATGTTTGAAAAGAATCCTTTTTTTGGTTGAAATGTTTTTACTTTATTGGAGTGTTTTTGACGCTTTTTTTGGGTTGGTGTTATTTTGTTATTTTTAAATGTGAAAATCATTTTCGATGTTGCAATTTGTTGGAAAATCATATTATTATTTTCATTAAAAACAAGCAGTGTTTTAAAAATAAAACCAAAGATAAAATAATAGTATCATCTATAAGATACGCATTCAACTTGATGACACCAATTATACGTACAAACTTAAAATCTATTCAAAGTTCAAGAGAATAGGTTTCTTCTAGGCATGCGTGCTCCATCTTTTTTTTATGTGCGGTGGGGAATCACGAAATAACCCCTCCCGCTCTGGGCAGACCAGAAGGGAGTGTCAAACGTGTACTGACTAAAAACCACACATGATCCTTCTTAGGCCGTTGTATCGAGACCGCGGTATCTCTTTCGGACAAACCGCAGCCCCGACGGGAGGCGTGCTCTATCTTAGGTCGCATCATTGTTTTACACCAGGCAAGTTTCGGTCCATAGGGAATATGCATACATTTTGTTTTTTTTTATTTCTATACGAAATGTTAAAATACTATAAAAATAATTACAGAAAGTGGTTTAGACCAAAATCGGCCAAACAACACAAAAGTTAACCAATAAAACTTTTGTATCTGTCTCTTTTTAGATAAACGGAATTTAGTATGAATTTTGTACGTCGATCGTGAACAATGACGTCATGAAAGTTATCGGATCTCTCTGTCTAATCAGCAGTTTCAAATGCTTACTACTTAAATAATTTCACTTTGCTATTTCTGACGTCAATACGCTTTGTTTACAGTGTTAAAAAATCATGCATATATACCTAATTGCAAGCTTAATAGAAAACAACCGATGCTGTGTCTTTCTAAATCATGATCAAATAATAAAGATACCTACAAAACGTTTTTAAAAACCATCCCAACTCATAAGCTAATCTCAACTCTAAATACTGCCCCAGAAAGGCCAAACCCGAGCTCTACATTAGATTTCTGATAGAATACGTCCAGGCTGCAAGTAGGCCAGTCCGCCTGGCAACCAGCCAGGTGATCTCGACCTGTGGAATTATGCATGAGACCTATGAGCGTCCGAGTTGTTGCAGTTATGAACAAATGATAATATTATTCTACGAGTTGGTTTTTGTCTGGTTACTCCATGTTCCTCTGCTTTTGTGACGGACGTTTATTTTTGTAATTGAATTTTTTATTTGTTTTGTGGAATGGTACAATATTTTCGTTTTAATAATGGTACACTTTTTTCGTCATAATAATGACGTTATTTTTAAGGGTCCGTACCTCAGAAGCAAAAAACAGAACCCTTAAAGGATCACTAGTGTGTCTGTCTGTCCGACCATCCACCTCCCCCCCCCCCCTTATCTCCGAAACTACACTGAGCCTAAAATTCTGAAAAAATACAGAAATTAGTTCGGCACGTACAGATTACAGGAAAACTTATAAGAAGTCATGGTACGGAACCCTTCATGTGCAAGTCCGACTTGCACTTGGCCAGTTTTTTTTAACCTAGGTTGCTCTCTTGCTGGGCAAAGGCCTCTCCATAACGTTTTGATTCTCTAACGTATCTCTGTGCTCAATGCTCTAAGTCGTAACACTAGCGTTTTCTAAGCCTCCTCCGGCGACGATACCCATCGCGCATTGGTCCTGACGTAAAATAATGTCCCTGTTTTAAATAAAAAGCAGCAGACACTGGACCCTACTAATGGTGGATTACAACTCAGTACGCCTCAAAGACAGAAAGCCAATTTCCCAACTGTAGTATTCGCAATAGGGGCGTATAAAATTAGTAACGTCTATAGGAATTGATACAATAGGATGTTTCCTGACCAAAAAAAATATGATTCTAATTAGTCCGTTTGTTATATTATCGAAAAACATTGTATACGTATTTTTTGTTTTATGAAATCAATAAAAATTGACGAAGATAAAACGACATGAATTTTCAAAGCACTGTATCGTCTTCATTGTTTGTTCACGTGAAAAAAGAAAAAATACGTGTAAAATATTTTTTGGATAGACTGACGGACTAATTAGTTTTTTTTTGTTAACCCTATTCATTTCTTTGAGACTAGATGATTAAGCATAATCATACTATGATGTTCTCGGTGCTGGGACATAGCTCTCATCTCTATAAGAAGGTTGCTGGTCCAGTGCGTGTTAGAAGATGTCACATGATTTCGAATGATACTTACTGCTCGTAAGTTGGGGCCGCCAGCACTGGGCTACCGCTGCTCCCCCTGAACATTCGGTTAGATTGGGTTAATAAAATAAATAAAATAAAAAAGCCTTTTATTTCATGCATTGAAAAGAATAGAACTTATACAACAATATAGATTGTGTTAATATTACTTAAAAACTATTAGAATTGTTTAAGTTGGATATGAATATGATTTTTTTCATATGGATATGTTTTATTTTTTTAAACAGGGAATGTTTTTGAGACATGTTAATCAAAATGTTCGCTTCGACAGTCACAATCAGGTGACCTAATAAAATAAAACATTCATTGGCCCAGAAACATGGCAATTTCGGAACAATTAGGAAATCGAATCGAATTCAAGCTCGCGTGGAATGAATTTCCTGAACATCAGAGTGTATGCCAAATTGGTAACGTCGATTGGTTGTATAATTGAGACATCTGTTACTATAACGTTTTTTATGTCTTTTAGATATCATGTGGTTCGGCTAGGTCGTTATTTACCAACTTTTCCGAGGAAGAGGTTATCGTTTGAGAATTCTCATAGGGAGTTAAATACACTTAAATAATCTATTTGCATTTGTTTTAATCGGTTTGTTATGCCATCTTGTTTGCCTAGTGACAAAATATCCTGATGAGAATATTAGACTGTTTTTAGTAAGAGAATAGAACTTTTATGAACGAGGGCTTATTGACTCGCATAGTTGCAAATGTATTGTTGAGACCTTCTTAAATGTAAAACTGATGTTATAGTAATAAACAGTACAGAGCTATACTGGGTGTAAATCAACCCATCACACAGCCGTCAACCAAGCATTCTGTACATCAAACTAAGTACCCCTACGCAAAAATTTTTGCTGGGAAACGATTTTTTTTTGGGGTTCAAAAATCACATTTTACGGTAAAACTCAATGTAGCACTCTTAAAACATTGTGCTAGTGGATGCTTTGAATAGTAAACGGGTCATAGAGGTAATTTTAGTAAAGTTAAAACCTGATAATTAGTATTTACAAAAACAGCTGTGAAAAATTTGAAACTTTGACCCCCAATATTAATAACTAGGGGGTCCCCAGGTATGGTCTAGAACAAAAAAAATATCGCAGTGGTGGGGAGACCAAGTGCCCTTTTTTTTTTTTTTGGGTGTTGGGAAATCATCAAATTACCCCTCCCGCTCTTGGGCAGAGCGAAAGGTAGTGTCAGACTTCTACTGACTAAAAACCACCCATGTTCCTTCTTAGCCCTTCATGTCGAGGCCGCGGTATCTGCGAACAACCCGCAGCCCGACGGGCACCCGCAGCCCCGACGAGCAGAACAAGTGCCCTTCGTTTGCTTTAAGGGTACTTTTACACCCTATAATAGCATTGATCTATATAAAACTATTGCCCTTTTTTAAAGCGAAACACAAGCTAACATGAGATATTTATGTTCTCTTAGACTTTCTCAAACTTCGTTTTTTTGTCCAGTGTACTTTCAAAATAATATTAACACCGTTGTCCATAAATATACGTGTCACTGGAACAATTCATAAGCACGAAAGTATAAACTTACAGAGCCACAATACATCATTACGCTCCCACAAAGTTAAGAGGTCACGGCCAGGAAACTCCACAGCAAAGCCTCCCTTTAATGAACACTCCAAAAACGCAGAACATAAAAGCTGAGATATCTTTTCTCTTTTCTACCATAAAAAGATAAAAGGGACGAAAAGATTTTGAGAGGGAAATGGAGCGGCTAAGACTTTGGACACAATACACAATACGTATGATATGAAGTACTTACTTTGAATTTTTTATTCATATTTTATTTTCGATATTCGAACTCGAACAGGGTTGCTAAACCTTTTTTTGTTCTTTCTCCTTATTGATATCGTGACTTTTTAATAGCTTTTGTGTGTTTTTGTAAGTAGGTACTTCATAAATTTTATATAATTTTGTTTGTACAAAAATAAACAAACATAACCATAATGTCTGTAATCCATGACGGGTTAGGTAGAAGTAGTACCTACACCCACATTTCGCCAGTTATGTTTAAGCCCCATATAAAAGGGAGCGAGTCTACTGTCATCAACCGGGCACAAATCCAAACTCCCTGGCTGTTACTGAGAAACTTCTGCCTAGTGGTGGAAATGATCACTAGGCAGATGATGATGATGCATAAATTCAACTGTAACAGAAATAACTTTAGTGGCATAAAAATATAACGTTGTTAATATCAGACATTTAAAACAGATTTCATCATCAGCCTATAATGTTCCCACTGCAGGGACTCAGGCCTCCTCTCTAGGAGAGGGATGGGCTATAATCTACCACGCGTGCCCAGTGCGGGTTGGCAGATTGCACGAAAACCAATTTATTACAACCTCATTCAGCTGTCAGAATACAGACAGTTTAGAGCTTCGCGTTTTCTAAAACAGTACCTACATAATTATGGACAAATTACGGTACCATATTTATTACTTACTCCGCAAATACCAAATTACTTTGACATAATGAATGTGAACGAATTTGGGGAAACCATTTTGTATTTAAATTACTTATTCCAAAGTAATTTTAGATAATGAGGATTAATGTCGCTTATAACGAAGTAAGCCAAGCTTTAAACGCTTACGAATTAAAAATACTGAGTTGAATAATGTAGGCCGGGAAAATTGTTGTGTGAGATAGGGAAAATGTTTAATTACAGTGTGTATTGAAAAGAAATGAATGTCACATTCAAATGAAAATTGTTTTATTTTCTGCTTAGTAAACGTAATTGTTTATATCACTCCTTATCACTTATTAAATTGTGATTTAAATGATGGATCTTTGTGTCTGAATTAAATAAATTGATTTGGATTGAAAGCACGGTATGGCTTGTTTTTCCGTACTTCGCTGTTAACGTTATCTTATTTATTTTTATTTTCCTTCATTGGCCAACTAACAATAATTGTTTACACTGATAAAATTTAAAGTATGTATATAGTATCTAAGATTAGTGTAACAATTTATTGCAGGTTAGCGCCGCATGCCCCATAACCATTAGATTTACCAGCACTGAACTATAAAAATATTATTTGAGTAACTAAAATGAATAAGTTTAACAGACATTACGTGATGGGATATATGTATAAAACCGTCAATAACAATAAAATAAACCTAAATTTTAGTCTGTAGTCACACCTTTCTAGACATAATATCATCTGTGAAACAGAAAATTCTAGATGGAATATATCGTACTGAACCTGTAATGATCTGAAAACAAACAAAGATTTAAAATAACACCCAGGAACACCGCCTTAACGTGCCCCCGAGGTACGGTGGGAAACTATTGAAAATAATTATAATTATTTAAATACACACCTTCAAGCTTTTTAACAACATCTGTTACTTACCAGTCTGTACGTGCCCTTAAAGGGGGGTGAAACGATTTGCTACTAAAATAGGGCAGTTATGGAGGGGCTCCATCAAATTTAAGGGTGGGCCCCCTTAATGATAATTGCGATAGCGACGCGTATTTCACGGTTTTTACAGAGATAAGTATCTCCTTGAGGTTCTTTTTAGTAAATATCGCTGCGTTTCACCCCCTAGAGCTTAAAAAAAAAATGAAATAAAATACAACAAAAATAGAAAGAGAGAGAGAGAAATTTTGGATTTGATAAAGTTACACCTACGTGACCAAACAAACGGTCAGCTTCCAGTCTTACCGAATGCAGCTGATTAACAAATTTTACCTAGAGCGACTGCTTAGTGGTCACCCCACCCATCCACGGCCCAACCTGACCAAATAAACAATAAAAACATTTTGCAAAATAGAGACACGCAATCTTTTTGGTTGGGTTGGGATTTCATCAAAAAACCCCTCCCGCTCTTGGGCAGAGTGAAAGGGAGTGTCAGACTTCTACTGACTAAAAATCACCCATGTTCCTTCTTAGCCCTTTCTGTCGAGGCCGCGGTATCTCTTTGGGACAAACCGCAGCCCCGACGGGCACGCAATCCTTACTTAGTATTTGAACTTGTATTCACAAGAGCAATCGGTAATCAATCAAAAACAAAACTAAATCCGTGGGGTTTGCAAACTAACCAGAAACATCCCTATTAATAATACCACTATAATATTGAAATAGATATTAATACATAATAATAGTATACCAACCTATGACTCGGTTCAGTTCTCTGAGCCCGGGAAACATTCAATTGGAACCCCTTCGATTTCACACCCATTAATTAAATTTAAGACCTTAAAGTTTGGGTTAAGTTTCAAGAATATTGCATGCCCAGAATATATGGGTATAATTAATGTTTCTATAGGCAGAAACAATCAGTTGATAAACCTTGATAAATTATACATACAATACGGTGAAAATAAAGTCGTCAATATTGTTGCATCGGCTATAACTGTGTCTCTAATTTATGGCAACGCTACATATTTGAGGCAGTGACCAATTTGCTTAACAATACAATTTCAATTTTTTTTTATTCGTATGGTGTCGGAAGTAAAGAATAGCACGAACCCATATCTTCCCGTGAGTGTCGTAAGAGGCCACTAAGGGAGTTACGAGAAAATGGGCAGCAGCGTTCTCTGTGCCTTCGTAACAACCATACTGCGATCGCCAACCCGCCTGCCAAGCGTGGCGATTATGGCAAATCCCCCCCTTGTGGGAGAGACCTATGTCCAGCAGTGGACGTCTTATGGCTGAAATGATGATGATGATGACAATTTCTAGGCTAGGCTAGGCTTCCTGGTTGGTGTTTTTGGTTATATGGTCTTTCTATCAGGAATTTCTGAGTAGCAGCCACGGAGTTTGAATTTGTGCCCGGTTAATTGCAATAGGGGATCGAACAAAACAAACTAATTAGTCCGTCAGATGGATTTCCAAAAAATGTTGAACACGTATTTTTTCACATAAACAAAGGATGAAGACGATACAGTGCTTCGAAAACTCGTGAACTCCTCGAAAACGTCACATTTCAGTACATTTTCCCTTTTTTTTTTTTTGGGGGGTGGAAAATCATCAAATAACCCCTTCCGCTCTTGGGCAGAGCGCCAGGGAGTGTCAGACTTCTACTGACTAAAAACCACCCATGTTCCTTCTTAGCCCTTCATGTCGAGGCCGCGGTATCTGCGAACAACCCGCAGCCCCGACAGGCGTCGGCTCTTGCGGGCCCCTTCTATGTTGCTGACATCTCTTTGAGGCGCGCGTGGAACACGAACGCGCCGTCGACACGGCCTGTCGTCGTCATAAGACGGACGGACGGTGAGCTTACCCATCACTCACCGTCCACAGGCCCGCGTCTACGGTGGCCGGAAAGCATCACGTGGCCCCCGACGCCCGGAGCGCCTCCCGCGGGGGCTGGGGTACATTTTTTACCTTCAAGTGACGTCACAAACCCCCACTCATGATCTTTGACGCGTTTTGTCTTCGTAATTTTTTGTTGATTTGATAAAACAAAAAACACGTAGGTATCCAATATTTTTCGATAATCTAACTGACGGACTAAATAGAATCACATTTTTTTGAGTCAGTCCGATCCCCTATTGACTCCCCCCTATTTCATGGGAGTTGAATATAACTAGCGAAATATGGATGTGCTAATGGGTACACTTCTACCGAACCCTTCCGGGTTTATAAGCGTGATGTTATGATGATGACCTTAATATTTCTCCAAATGTAAAAGCTGTAACTTTAAGTCTATTTCTGTCCCGTCGGGGCTGCGGGTTGTTCGCAAGAGATACCGCGGTTTCGACCTAAAGGGCTAAGAAGGAACATGGGTGGTTTTTAGTCAGTAGAAGTCTGACACTCCCTTTCGCTCTACCCAAGAGCAGGAGGGGTTATTTGATGATTTTCCACACGCCAAAAAATAAAAACTCTATTTCTGTATGTGTTTATGACATTATAATTATCACAATTTAGACCTCATTTTCGCTGAGTTAGGTATCCTAACATCTAAATCTTGTACGTAAATATTTACTAGGATATGAGACTAGCTAATACACAACATAAAATACGCCAGCCTCATATTTTTGTCCTCTTCCCTTGCTATTGTTTGCCTCCACCTTCCCTCAACGTAATCTAAAATTGATCGCCAACAAGATACCCCTGTTCTTTCAATCTGCCATCGGCAGTGTACAAGATATCGGGGACACGTAAGACCCCACATTGGCATGCCACGCGGGCAGGTAAACACCTGTGATGGGGTCAAGGTCACACCTGTACCTTTTTGCTGAGGGTGCAAGGATTGAGAGACGATTTCTTTCTTTCTTTTATTTATTGGTTGGTGGTTTTCAATAGAAGAATATTATTGTAGGTCACAATATACATACAGAATCTTACGCCTTTTTCCCATGGGGGTAGGCAGAAATCACAGAACGACACCTGCTACGATCATTGCACACTCCTTTTGCTCGTCCACGTTCTTACATCTGGGTCATATTTAAATTGGTTCTTCTTCATCTCCAATTGCCTTTCCAGTAGCGTACATCAGCTCTTGTGATGTGTCAAATAACAGGACAGGACACGATATCAAATGTCCCATCGTTTGTGGGCATACACCACATTTACACTGGTAAACTAAACTAATAACTATTTGATACTTTCTCCGCTCCGGTAACCATGTCAGGCCATAACTGACGATGCGACTGTTTCTTCAAAATGGGCACTGTCACGTCGCAAATATGTTACTTACAACGCGACAGTGACTCGGTAAATTGAACTACGCTAAACTAAAGTTGTTGATTTTTTCTGCCGTCGCAATATGCATGTCATCTAAGCATGAAGTTCCGAAACCCGTCTGTATAAGTTCATGTTTTTGTACCCAGCTTTACTAAAGCTACAGCCAGTTCGCAGTGACTCTACACGTTACTCCGCATAAGTCCAATCACAAAAACGAGTTCAGGAAAAACAAGAAAGTCATAAAACGCATTCACGATCCCGTAAAACAATATTTACCAAAAAATAACTTAGACAATTTCATTTGCCGTGGAAACAATAATCTAACGCAATTGTTTGGCTCACTTTTGCTCGCTCAGCGCTCATAACTTAAACGCTTTTACTAGGACCGCCGTGCCTTCGTCTCATGAATATGTAACGGTAGTACCCGGCCACGATTTTCGGCGGGGTGAAATAACGCATGTAGATTCATCCCCCTCTAATGTAGTAAGTGTGAGAGGGATGGAAGTGAAAAATAAGCCGTAAACACTTGATGTATGCGATGATGTTTGTGTTTAATTGACCTCGCTGTGTACGGTTGTTTGGAATTCGTGACGTTTTGGAAGTCTTTTTTATTTTATTTTTGTGTACTTACAGGAAATGTTTCACAACAAAAATGTGAGATATTCATACTGAATATTAAAAAAGCTAAATTAAATTTGTTAGTCAGTTTGGTACTATTTGTAGACACCTCAAAAACTGAATGGATTTTCACGCGCCTGGGTGCGGTTAAGGCCTATCAGTGTGCCAAAACTCGTGAAAATCCATTCAGTTTGACTAACTAATTTAATTTAGCTTTTTTAATATTCACCATAATTTTTGTGATATTTGAATGAAAGATTATTGAAGTCTTCAGTGGTTTTATTTTAATATTATTAATACAATTGCGACAAACTGTGTCTCCGCACTATGTGTGTCAGCATGAGCGGTCTGACGTTTCTCAACTAAGATTACAATGACATTGACATTTGACATTGACAGGTGTGTTCCGCCTTACCTTACATTGGACATCTTTAGTTATAACGTTGACTGGTAGAGAATATCTTGTGACAATTCGTTTGTTTATGGAACAATATTATACATGACGTTATAATAAATAAATGTATACAGATTTTCAATGGGATATTTTATCACCTCCGCGCAAAATCAAAATCAAAGTCATTTATTCTAACTAGACTGATAATCAGCACTTTTCGAACGTCAAAATTTACTTTACTTTACTTTACTTATTTACAAGTGACAGTCCCCCAAAACGCCCACCCTTCGAACAGGTACACCTAAGGTCAAAAACTATCCAAAATATACTTTAAACGTGTAAAAAGTAAGGATTTGAAAATCTTGTGCCGTAACATAAGTATAACCCACTTATCTTTGAACATTGGATGTCTACTAAACCCAAATCCGCGAAGAATATTCGAGATCAAAACGAGAGTGGGTACAACTACAGACGTACTCTACGCGGTAGAAATTCAATGATTTTCATATTCTTTTACCGTGAGATTCTGTGTTGACAGATCAAACACATTTTATACATGGCCTGTGTTTTGAGTACCCTTCTAAGTACCCATTTAGAATTCTACGATCATTATTTGATGCTTATATTATTATTATATTTTCGTTTGACTAGATTTTTATTTTATTTTTCACTGAATCCTTATTTGTCACATCAAAGACCTTTCAGCAACATGACCTTTTTTTTGAGCACAACTTCCATTACCATCGTATTATACCTAGCCTTGTTAAAAACTAAGTTAGATTCAGCTTCTAGTCTAACCGAAAGTAGCTGACTAACAGTATTTTACATGGCTTCTGCGTATCTGACCTCCACAACCAAGTTTCTGAGTATCACATTCGACTCCACTACCTATCTACTTCAAATTCCACGAGCATTTTACGCTCGCATCTTTTCTGATGATGACAGCATAAGGCTTCCGATAAAAGCCATTCAACTAAAAATAAATGACATATTACGGTGACTCGGCCAAACGTTGGCAACGCCCAATTACTGGGTAAGAGGTCTCAAGAGGTCCTCCCATGGGAGCTTATTATACACCCCACTCGAAAGGGTGTATCGTTAAGCGATATTACAAAATCAAATTACATAGTTTTTCGCCCTATGACTCTGTAGCTGGGACTTTAGATAGTCTTATAATGTAACTGGCGATCAAGGAGATTGCTTAGTGGTCGTTATTGAAACTAAATTGCTGGACAGCATTCCGTATTGGTGGTACGTGGTGAATTAATTCGATGGTCTTTTTGACCGAGGGGTGAACTGTTTTATATGAGCGATTAACTTAAATCTAAGAATAAAATTGCTAGAAATATTCATGTAATGTCTTAAAAGTTTTTCAGCTTTAATGTTAATCGTTATTAGAGGAGGACAGAAGGACGAATCCTTATGTCCGCCTCTAGTAACTAGCCTTGCTAGTAAGTCAACTAGTGATGTAAGTGGTGGGATAGATCCCATCACTTCTTTCTATATTTACCCTTTTTTTTTCTACACATAAGCTTTTAATATCTCGTATAAACAAAAAAGAAGTTGCCTTACCATTGGAATGAGACTGTGACTTTTTGAGTTCGTTTCGATTGTTTTTTCATCTCAGAGCAGTCAGGTAGGAGATACCGACCTCATCTAGTATGACTTACAAAAATGAAGGAGAAGATGGCGGAACGCCATTTTTTTGGAGGGTGGGAAATCATCATAATTATGACTCCTCCCGCTCTGAATGGAGCAGTAGGGAGTGTCTGATTTCTAATGACTAAAAATCACCCATGTTCCTTCTTAGCCCTTTGTGTCCGAGGCCGCGGTATCTCTTTCAAACATCCCGCAGCCCCGACGGGATGGTGGATCGCCTTGGATGGCTTTTTCGGTTTTTTTTTTTTTAATTGGCGAGAATAGCACAACACCGAGAAAAGTGGAAGAAACGAGGCGAGACCTTTGCCTAGGAGTGGGAAAATTCAGCCAAAAAATTGTATATATTCATCATTTCGGGCTCACTGTGAACCCACAAGATGTAAGCAACCTTATCAATTTCTAACACATGATCGAATCTCACCGAATTTAGCCGACAACCGCCGATGTTTGCCGATCTAAATATATCACGGCACACATGAGTGGCGAGCGGGGATGAGTGGACAAATGGGACGGGGCCAAGGGGTGGCTTTTCATAAAGGCATCCAATACTTTCAAGGGAATCTTAATTTATGTGCTGAGCTCACGATTTATTTGTTAAGAGTAAACTTTTGTTTGTGAAGGGATTGAGAATAGGCCTCTTTGATATTGAATCGGCTTTATTGAATGGACTCTCAATGACAGTCACTGCTTAAAATACTCGTTTAGTGAAATGGTAATCCTTTTAAATCGGAAAATTATGACTTTACGACATTATTTTTGCTATTTGCAAGCCAGTGTCAGATTTTACTTTGATTCAAATATTCGTGACTGTAAAAAATATGGCTTTACATAATTAAAATCATTCAAATTATTTATAAAACTCTATTAGTTCATTAAATCTATCAAAAAACGTAAGATTTATAAGTTAATATTAAAGTTTGTTAGTCTCTTTTTGTCATCACGGATTCTAATAAAGTTTGGAATACGGGATCATAAATTAATCAAGCCAAAAGACACTTTTTACACCAATACGATATATTTTCCTTTGGAATAACTTTCAGAACCCACTCGAGCAAAGCCATTCAGATATTTACTATCAAACCTGATCTACTCATCTTAGGTTAAGTTTGTAATATTAATCCAAAGCCATGTAAATGCTGTATCAAGAAACAAGACACTAGCACAGCTTCACGCTGAGATTACATGAAACACAAGTTATTAAATGTTAATCTAAACTTGTCTAAAGTAAAACTTGATAAACGGGTGACGTAGTAATGAAGGAGGTTTTCAACGCTCGCTAACAATATTAATAAAGCGATGATCATAATCAGTTTTGTGTATTTGGTTCTCGATTAGGTCAAAGTGTTATTGGATTTTTCCATTTGGAATTTAGCAGTCCTAAGCAGGAATGGAGTTTGGATTTGAGCTCTACGGTAGTAGGCTCCCGTCTTGTTACATGAGACATTAAAATAATTTTGGGCGTACCTACTATTGCGCGTTGTCCCGTCGGCGCTGCGGGTTGGTCGAAAGAGATACCGCGGCCCCGGCGCAAGGGCTAAGAAGGAACATGGGTGGTTTTTAGTCAATAGAAGTCTGACACTCCCTTTCGCTCTGCCCAAGAGCGGGAGAGGTTATTTGATGATTTTCCACCCCCATAAAAAAATAAAAAAAAGGTGTACCTACCTCTCCGTGGTCTTTCGGGGACTACTGCCGTAATGTTATGTTACGATGTCATAATCAGTCGATGATGTTTTCACAGCTGGGACTCCTCTTCTCTGTGAGTCTAAGTTGACTTGAATCTATTACGACGATTTTCAATCTCTAATTATTCAATCTTTCATAGTTTTTATACTGCCCATGGGCATTTGTTGGCTTTACATCATCATCTCAGCCAAAAGACGTCCACTGCTGGACATAGGCCTCCCCCAGATGAGGGGGATTTCCCATAATCGCCACGCTTGGCAGGCGGGTTGGCGATCGCAGTATGGTTGTTACAAAGGCACAGAGAACGCTGCTGCCCATTCTCTGGTAAGTCCCTTAGTCGCCTCTTACGACACCCACGGGAAGATATATGGGATGGTGCTATTCTTTACGTCCGACACCATACGAAATACGGGATTTACATACCGTCAAGAAATATCCCTGGTTTGGTTTTCTCACGATGTTTTTCTAGGTAAGAGCCTTGGCTTTAAACTCAAGGTCTATGGCTTCCCGTCGGGGCTGCGGGTTGTTCGCAAGAGAGACCGCGGCCTCAACATGAAGGGCTAAGAAGGAACATGGGTGGTTTTTAGTCAGTAGAAGTCTGACACTCCCTTTCGCTCTGCAAGAGCGGGACCCCGGTTATTTGATGATTTTCCACCCGCCAAAAAGTCTATGTCTTGTATGTTTACATTAACATTTTTACATACAAAAATTTTTGTATTTCTAATATTAGGATCAAAGGAAAATTTCAATTTCTCCCTACTAACATTCACCATAATTGTTTAGTAAACTTTACTTCAAATAGTGTCTGCAAATAATCGTAATTACTTTCTCACAATCATAGGGGTTGAGACTGCCGATAGTAATCAACGTCGATGATATAAATAGATTAAACGAGGGGGTGAAAGAAAGGGGGTGATTCAAATAGGGCGAGGGGTTGAATGCACATGTGGTATTCAATTTATTATTAATTAGTGAAAGCAGGGGCATTGTATTGGAAATTATTTGTGCAGATGAGATCATAATCATGTTTGATGTGAATTTCATTTTAGATTTGATGTTCAACATAGATTTAAATCATACAATCAAGAATCAACATTGCCATCTAACTTGGCAATGCTGCCAAATTCTGGGCACTTTTCCAATTGATAGCGTTTTCCATCACGAAAGTTTTGATGACCTGTTATATTTTGATACTAATTGTAAAGTTACAAAATAAAATATAGCAAACAATGCATATTCACTAATCTGACTGTTAAATGGATTACAACAAACTCCCTTTATGTCTCATGCAGTAGTAGAAATTCCAAACTCTAAATTCTGATTATATTATACGTTGCGGCAATTACCTATATAGACAAAATGATTCCTCCGCGGACGAAAATGTCTATATTCAATCATCATCAATCTCCTGCACTTATTCCAATTTACTTGAGCAGCATGTCTTCTTCTACACTTAATAAAGAGGAAAGATTTGTATTTTTGTATTTTTGCGTGTGTATGTTTGTAATGAATAAACTTTAAAACTACTGAACCGATTTGAAAAATTATTTCACCGTTGGGAAGCTACACTATTCCCAGGTGACTACTTTCTATCCCTGTATTCCCACGGGAACGGTAACTAAGCGGGTGTAACCGCGTGACGTCCGCTAGTCTTCCATACTTTACTTTAACTCGTCATCTCAGCATTGCACCTCCTTTCTAACCATATCATCCTATTATATTATAATATTGATTAGGAACAATAATATAAATTGTTGCACGTAGAAATGTGAGTGAAAACGATTCTGATAATCGTTTTCATCCCAATTTCCACGTGTAAACAAAGTTGTTTTGTTTATCGCTGTTTTGCCTCTCTGACGCCAGCGCCAATAATTTCCTACAAAATCATCTCGCTCCGATAACTCCACAATTTCCTCCTAGCAACGTTCAATGACGTCATCGTTGTCGAATTCAGAAGTTATAATTACATCTACTACTGTTTGTTTAAGTCCTGCAAGCTCAATGTTAGTTAAACACCCCTTGTTATCTCACACCGGTGTAGTCTAGATAGCTCCGGTCGAAACCGGTTCCAACCGGTATTGTTCCGTAACTTGATGTTTGTTCGTGATTGTATGTTATTGTGATAAGCCCTGTAGTTTGAATTACGTATGATAATTTGAATTTTGGTCTGCGTAGTTTGGGACTGTGTGTTTTGTTAATGATATACGTATTTGGGATAACTCAGTTGCAAATTTTCACTGAATATCAAATTTTTGTGTGTGTGTGTGTGATTTTAGGTTTGAGTAAATAGTGATTAGGAATAAGTATGTTCCGTTAAATCATAAAATAAATAAATTACTAAGGAAAATATAAAGGCGTTACAAAGCCTGGAAATAAACAGCAGAATGATAATGATAAGAATTGAGGAAAAACAATTTTCTAAACAAATATTCCTACAATTTCTTCCGCAAAACCCGAGGGATGTTGGCAATCTAATCAAATAGAAAGTAATGCACCAACGCAATTTTAAAGGCTCAGCAATAATCTTGTTGAACAGGAAACACCATTTTGTTTACCGAAATTAACCCTCCAAACATTAAACTTAATTTCAAACATCCAGGCTCATTTGTAAAAAAGAAGATTACCAACTCATTCCCTTAGAGAGAAACACTGTATTATAACGCATTTGCGCGCAAAACAAAACGCAAAAAATGTTCAACATTTGTCTAAACACATTCATTCTCTTAAACAAATTAACTCGGAGAACGAAAAAAAGGTTTTTCTTTGGGAAAAAATGTTCCAAGGTACACTAACGATGTTACTAAATGAACGAACGAATGAACAAATAGGCCGCAAATGAACGGTTAATGTTTGTTGACAGTGAATGATTCGCTACGTTACTAAGGGTTCAGAAGGAATTGACCGGATGACCGGTCGGTGTTTCGATTTTCGAAATTTAAATGATTGATTTCGGCGCCATGTTTGGTTTCTCTTTTTGTCAGTTGACGTATTTTGCAGACCCTTGAATTTTATGAAAAAATAATTGCCGATTGTGTTTTGTTTTTCTCAATAAACACTAATTTCAACAATTTACTTTCTAAAAGTAAGGGTAAATCTGAGCCCATCGGAACTGCGGGCCCCGTCGGGGCTGCGGGTTGTTCTAAAGAGATACCGCGGCCTCGGCACAAGGGCTAAGAAGGAACTTGGGTAGTTTTTAGTCAGTAGAAGTCAGACACTCCCTTCCGCTTTGCCCAAGAGCGGGAGGGGTTATTTGATGATTTTCCACGCGCCAAAAAAACTAATATTATGTAAAAGGGGACTGCGTCGTTGGCGTAGCCTGGATTTGAGCTCGATTCGACTACTAGTATACACCCTGCCTAATCCTTCGTAGATTACAGGTGTGATGGCACAAAAATGTACACGCTACAATTATTGTGCCAAGCTTTGAATCACGTGCGTCTATTTATAGGTCCCTTATTAATGCCACTTTAATGCCATAAATCTGTGTTATTTGTTTATAACCAGACATCTGGTGTAAAGTTTCCCGCAGATATTTCATGCCTGTCAATTTTCATACTTCAGCTTTTCCGACTTCGTACGCATGAAATATAGAAAGAAAGAAAGAAAAAATATTTATTTGTCGCAGAAACAAGAACATACAAGGAGACACAAAAGAGAAAAAACAATACAACGCATAACAAACAGTAAGAATTAAAATGAGCAGTGATTATAAAAAAAAAATGGATGCATGCTTAAAGCCTTCCTCGATAAATGGACCAACCAACACAAAAAGATTTTTCTCAATTCGGACTAGTTGGTCTTGAAATTAGCGCGTTCAACTAGCTAGACAAACAAACTCTTCAGCTTTATAATTATTAGTATAGATTTATTAAACTTATACTTACTTAATCATGAAATGCTGTTTCTAGTTTATGGCTGTTCTGCTAAGTCATAAGAATTTGACCAGAGCGTGAGATATATATATCTGTACCTACGAGCAGCTCTCAAAAATTACATTTTTGATATATTATATTTTGATATACTCGTATCAATGTCAAAGATGCTGCTCTAACCGAAAAAAAAAAAAAAACGATTTTTTTGATTAAATATTCGATTGAAATCTAGCATCATTTGAATACTAGACCACACTACAACAAACTAATGGTTAAGTCTGAGATGAAACTAAAACGAACACACACGACGGAATAAAAACAAAAGAAAGAAAAAAAAACAAACTGACATTTTCGAAATTCAAATTCGGGAAGGTAAACTCCGCCCGGGTCTTGCAGCCAAAGTCTAGTATTATTAGAATACTACCCTCCAAAACTGTAGCACTTACTTTTTACTGCAAGACTCGGGGCAGCTAAACTTTAAAATTATACGGAGAGAATTGAAAATTTTTACTCAAAAACTTTGTTTGCGATATGAAATTGTAGAATTTTATCTGTTTGTGGATATTGGAATGGTTATATTCAAACTGCCTGTTTATACGGGTTTAGACAAAGAAATTGTCGATGGGTTGTAAGTTTTAGGTTTACTAGCTGTCTTGCAGTTGCTGGCTTTTTTAAGCTGTGGAAGTTTTTGCAGCTTTTTCTGCTTGATACATTTGAAGCTAAAACAGTTTATCCGAACAGGGTTCTAACGCATTTTCAGGATTATAACAGTAGGGCTTTTGATATTTTTTTTAACATGGGCCATCAACTCGATCGCATCAAATGGAAAGTGATGGATGAAGTCTATCATGGAAACAGCGCGCCCATAAGATGCTTGTTCTCTTTTTGATTTGAAAGCAGACGGGTTAAATGTGGAATCAACACAGATCTATACTGTACTATAAACAGAGAGAGAGACTTAATTCAAATGATATCTCTCGAAATTCTAAAGAAATATCATCACAATAATCCACAAAGTCCAACAACATAAGAAAATCCCATAACCCAACACCAAGCGAAAGCACCTTTCAACTTAAAAAAATCTAATTTACGGTGCGAATATTACTTGTGAAATACGTGTAAAATACGGGTAAACGCGCACAAGCTACAATCTTCATGGCGTGTGACACGAACACTGTTGTCAATGTAAAAGCTAGTGACTTGTCCCATTACCAGCTGACGTTCGTTATTATAAATAATTCAATAGCCCCAACACTGTTGGAACTCGTAAAATTCTCGCTACAGTAGTGTTAGGTTTTAGGTAATATTGAACGGTAAATAAGTGAGTGAAAGGCGAACGGCTAGGAATGGAAAGGTAGTATTAGGTAATTTGCATGTAGATGAATGTTAGGATGTAACTGTGTTTACCTAATTTTCAGATAATTACTTATTTTATGGAACGAAGCTCCTTATCGCGCGTTGCGAAAGGGGGCTAGACGGAAAAAATTAAGACCAAAAGTTGTAACGACACTTTTTATATAGTTAAAAGCAGCTATAGTTGTAAGCAGTGCGGCGTGCGCGTGTTTCTCTGTCTGTCTCTCTCTCTCTCTCATAGAAAGCAAGCCAGTTATTTTCGTTTCGTCTTTCTATTTCGCATTGAACAGTGTGGTGTCGCGACGATTATTTTTATTGAGTGTACCTATATAGGTTTTTTGTACATAATAAAAAATAATAACAATAACTTCGTTCCATCCGAGTGTCATTTGGCGTCATTGACAGTCGTTACAGTCAGTGGCCCGTCAGACTTTGGGATTAAAAACCAGTCTTACCAAAGAGTATCGTATCATGCTGTGCTAACTGGGTTTGTGACTGCCATCTTCATTTCTAGACTTGCCATTTAATGCGTTTAAAAGCCAAAGTAAAATCTAATATTTCTTTAAGAGCTATACTATACGTTGAGTTGAACACAAGACAATGTTTGTTATTTATGTTCTTTCTCCAAAATTAGTTTACTGAATTATGTAATGTATTCTTTTATTTATTTTTTTATTGTTAATTATTATTATACTTTTTTATAATTGTTTTGTGTCTGTAGTAAATCTTGTATCGAGTCTGGTTCTTCTAACTAACCTAACAGACAGATGTGTTGCTGGGGAGTTTGTACCGCCACTTTTTCTTTCCAGCTAAAACACTAGGAAGTGTCGAAGGGTGGGCGTTTTGGGGGACTGTCTCTTGTAAAGAAGTAAAGTAAATTTTGACGTTCGTTAAGTGCTGATTATCAGCCTAGTTTGAATGAATGACTTTTGATTTTGATTTTTTGGGGGTCAGTTAGGCAGTCGCTTCATGTAAAATACTGATAATCAGCTGCCTCCGGTTAGAATGGAAGCCGAACCCAACATATTTGGGTAAAGGTTAGGCAGATGATGATCGCAACTCGTGGTATGGTCATGGTGGGTGGTTTTACTTTACTCCATTTTTTTACTCTTATTAAGGGGAATAGCTACTGAAGTTTTACAAAACAAAGTCTGAGAATTGAAGCTGTTTGTCGCATCGTCAGGATTTATTCCGTTAGACTTGAGCATTATGTGGGCGGAACATAGGTTTCGTGTAATGAAAACGAATAAAAAAACACTGTTTTTAATACACTAACGAAGTACTTGAAATTACAACTAAACACAATAACCACAATAATAATTTATAGCCAAACGAAACGTAGGACAGTTCCTAGGCCTGGAGGTTCCGTTCTCTAGGATGGTTGGAAGGCAAGTGTGCCTCGCCATCGCGTTCCTTCACTAGCTAGGCTCCGTCGTAGCACGAAGTTGACCGAGTGTAGGTGCTGCCAACACTCGGGTCACGTGCCGCGTTTCGTTTAGTGACCATACTATTGACCGTCTCCGCCACGCTTGATTTAGTGACCATACTATTGACTGTCTCCGACATATTAGTACTCTACCACAATTTAACTTTTAAAATAATTAAAACTGATCACTCAAAATGGCTAATTTAAGTAAAATAAACTATTTAACTAAATAAACAACACGCATAAATCCAGACTACGTGGCTGCTACTGAGAAATTCCAGATGGAATAACCTAATAACACTTTGCCACCTGGGAATCGACACCAAAACCTCATGCATAGCAGTCGCACTTGCGACTAGGACTACGAGACAGTTTATTTTCAATATTATACAATAAAAAGAAGGTTACCAAATTATTTCGTAGTTATCGCGTCGTCAAAGTTTATTTACCGAGTACGTGTGAACAAAGCGTTGACGCTAACGAAATTGAAACCTTTCAAAGTTATGTTCTCGCCAGATCCTTTGAATAAACTGGGACAGTATGAGAGAAAATAATATTTACTGCTTATTCTTTTATACGTGTATATTACCAACAGGTACCCTACAAATCTTTTGATCTTTTTCTTATGGAAAAACCAAAAAATACCTTGTCCAACTAGGCAAACGAACCCAAAACGCCACGCTTATTCGTCTTTACGTGTCGATGAGGTCAAATCGTATTAGACCAGTTTGGGGGGTATGAAGAACAGGGTGTTAAGTTCCACATCCCCCATAGAAAAGGGAGGATCCTCCGACCAGACGGGTGTTGTGTCTGGTGGGCTAACTGCCCGACATATTATGTAAGTCGGGAATTTCTATATGAGCTGATGTCGCGGATAAATTTGATAGCGCGATGTAGGATTTGTCAAATTAGTTCGCACGTGTTGCGATAGATGTCGCTGTCGCCACATCAGTATGTAGCCACCTGCACAGCTCTATCATTTGCTTCCAGTAAGTCCTGAATGGTGCAAGTGGTTGTGCAGGATGGACAGGATAGGAGGTGGCAGATATCCTGCAAAGGGGCTCCACACTGGCAGTTTGTATGGGACGGATCGATAATACCCCATTTGGCCAGATTGTATTTACAGCGGCCAACCTGGGCTGGCTCATCAGGAATAATATATTGCACATAGTCATACCACAGAACCTCATTTCATGATTCTCCGGCCCTTATTCCAATTTATTTGAGGTCGGCGCAAAATGTTTTCTTCTTTCATACTCTATTGTCAATAATCTCACCTCTTTTCTAGCCATATCTTCCTTCACACAGTCCATCCATCATTTCTTTGATCTTCGTTTCCTCCTATAGCCAAATTATACATCCATATTCAAAATGTTACTCACTACGTACACAAGACATTTCATTCGCATTTTATCACACTACTTAACAGCTTATATTATTATAAGCATGAGAATAGTATTCCTCTTAACAATTAAAAACATACCTTTACTACCGTAGAAAACGCAATACTAAGCTTAAAACACACATTTCTATGCTGACCTGAAGCAGAAAGAAAAACGTAAACTAAGCCAGTTTCTTATCGCCCCGCATATGTTGCAAGCCCTCACTAAACTAAGGATTTATGAGGGTACTCGTAACGAAAGACCTAGCCTACCTGATTTAGTAAAACACACCAAAGGAATATTTACTGAGTCAGTTTTGGAAAGAATTTTGTTCGTTTTGAAAAAACCAAAATCGAAACATAGAACTTGGAAGTTATACTTAAAATGCAGCCTGTGAACTAGTTGTAGTTTACATGCATACAGAGACCTATGTGTCCAGTATAATAACACACTCAGGATATTATTGGGGCTGCCATGGCGGTGTAACGCGTCAGGAATGTTTGCGGAAAGGCGTATAGACGGTTTGGCAGCCATCATACGTAAAAGAAGTGCTTCCCTGCTTGCTCGTCCTCGTAGCAGTGCCAACACTATCTTGAGTTTATTCGAAGATAGATGGGAGTCGCCAATCATTGGATGAGAATCCATACTGAACATGACATGTACTATGTCTGGTGACAAATGCTATAATATTTAGAATTAAAATCTGAGATTTTCATTCGCATTTAATTTGATAATCCATTTACTTGTACATCTACAAAACATTAAAACGTAAACTTCTTCAAATGTTTAGTAAATCGTTTATAAACATCTCAACACGAATTTGTTCCGAATTTCCTTAATTCACATTTAAAGTGAGCGTTTAAGGATTCCAAACTGGTAATATCCATTTAACGTCTATAATAAAATTGGCCTCGGGCAAATTTCAAATTATTCCCTACAAGTTATCTCGCTCCTCGCTGTGAACTTGGAATCCAAGTCCATCAATGTTGTAGATCGTACTTCGTGAACTCGCAACTCCCGGAATGTTTGGAGAACAAATTGTGGGAGTAACTTCTGAAGCTCTTGTGCGCTGTTGTGCACAACTATTTTACAATTTTGATCTTAAGCCAATCGGGCAGACTTGCTGTATTTAAAGAGACAATCAAAAAACAACAGAATTTAGTAGGTATAATGGAAATCACTGCATTACATCTTTAAAGACTATGCGGAATTAATGTTATTTAAATTAAGACTGGTCAGAAATTTCTCATTTGAAGCCATATTTATACAAATTTAACAAAAACATTTTCGGAAGCATAATTTCATTTGAATCGAGGTGAGAATTCGTGGTAGAGCAAAACAGAGCTACCAACTTCATAATTTCAACTTTGTTAAGACGCTACGAAGTTAATTTAACTAGTTTTTAATTATGCAATTTTTAGTTTTAAGCTCCACAAAGCGGGGAATTTTAACACTTTCTTGTTTTACGCTTTATTAACTAAATGAAGGTTTTAAGGTTATCCGAGGATTATCTTTTACTTAATGATTTCATTTATAAAACTTGGTTTAACCTTCTACATCATTTACTCGTTCTTTTTATTATGAACTTTAAAATTGCGTTATGCTTTACAGAAACTGCCTGGTAATATCGTTCCTTTCTAGTCAAGCTATTTCTATTTTAATAACTATTGTATGTGCATACCCGGTTCCTAGATTCACTATAAAAGGTAATCACTGTAATAAAAGTGAACTATGCCTAACCATTCAAGCTCAATACACATTAAATAGTAAATATGATCCAATATATTATTTTAACGAACACCAATGTTGGCTGGATATAGCCTCGGGCTTTCACCAAATTAAAATATTAATAACGTTCTATATTATTCAAGCTTTACGGCCATGGGCCTATTTTATGAAAATAGTTTTGTAGAGGCTTTATAGGATTACCTGCTATTGTATTGAGCTTGCTTCTGAAAATTATATAATCTGAGTATTTATTATAGTTAATGTACAGGATAAATTACAATATGATGTATTTTTTCCTTTAGTTGATTAAATATTTATTATTTTATTATTATGAATTATTTATTTATTTGAAGAGCTCGTGGCTTAATAAGAACTGCCACTCGGGTCGATCTATGGGTAAAGCTCTGCTTGCCTAGGTCGGTCTGTGGATGGGTGACCGCCCAACATAGCGATTTTCCTCTGTGCCTCGGAAAGCACGTTAAGCTGTTGGTCCCGGCTGCCATTTATAGCAGTCGCAGTGTCGCTTTGGCAGTCGTTACAGGTAGTCAGTGACCTGAAATTCTGATATCCAGTCTTACCAAAGAGGTATCGTATTACCTGGTATTAACTGGGTTGTAGAGGTTAAATACGCAGTCGCTCCATGTAAAATACTGCTATTCAGCTGCATCCGGTTAGACTGGAAGCCGACCCTATTATAGTTGGGAAAAGGCTATATAGGCAGATGATGATTTGATTAAATCAATTGCAGTGATAGCCTTTGTGGTGAGACCGTCCGACTACCAAGCCGTTGGTCTCCAGTTCAAACCCAGGACACGTACCCCTAATTTGTGGACTCATGTGTGCATTCTATATTTATTACTAACTTAGGTGAAGAAAAACATCGTGAGATGACAAAAACTGCATCATCATCATTATCAGTCATAAGACGTCCACTCCTGGACAAAGGCCTCCCCCATAGAACGCCATAAAGAACGGCATCTTTGCCGCGACTCTCACGATATCGTCGGTCCACCTGGTGGGAGGCCTACCAACGCTGCGTCTTTCGGTTCGTGGTCGCCACTCAAGAACTTTTCTTCCCCATCGGTTGTCGGTTCAAGTCAGAGACCCATGGGTGGCACAAAGAATAGAATAGAATCGAATTTATTTATTTTCAGGTAACAAAGACAGGCAAAGCGAAAGGGAGTGTCAGACTTCTACTGACTAAAAACCACCCATGTTCCTCCTTAGCCCTTCATGTCGAGGCCGCGGTATCTCTTGCGAACAACCCGCAGCCTCGACGGATAACAAAGACCCTGTGACAAAGGTATGGTTTTATTTACTAACACGACCTATATGTGTTAGTAAATAGAACCTTAAAACTATATTAGTATCACTTCACTTGTGCGGGTTAGTCACTAACCGTAACCACATGTTAAAGAACATGCACGTATACAATAATTTTATCAGACTTTATAAGCCAAGTAACGACAGCATAACTAAGCATGTCATTTTCCTCAACCAGTACAATATTTTACGATTTAATTTCTGCATTGCAGTGGAGTTGGTACCAGTAATATAAATAGGGAGTTACGTTACAGCTACACCGATCAGGTAGGTGTGTTGGTGTGGCACTCGACTCTCCCGAGGCGGTCCTCTAGCAAACAATACCGTCTACACACTGCCAGCGCGAAATTGCAGCCAAGTGCTGCGGTCTAAGTGAAGAGAGAGTGGCTTTTTGTATAATTACATTGTTCACAGGTAAAAACCTAAAAATACATAAAAATGTATTTTTATTTCATGACTATGTACGACGCTGCAGAAAAATGTTTCTTTTAAAATCCAAACATTATTTTGTTGTTTTTTTATTAACCATAAAACTTTTTTCTTTTTTTTTGGGGGGGTGAGAAATCATCAAATAACCCCTCCCGCTCTTGGGCATAGCGAAAGGGAGTGTCAGACTTCTACTGACTAAAAACCACCCATGTTCCTTCTTAGCCTTTTATGTCGAGGCCGAGGTATCTCTTTCGAACAACCCGCAGCCCCGACGGGATTCACCATAAACCTTGAAAAGCAAGTTAAACCAAGCAAGCAAGCAAGCAAAAGCAAGTTAAAGTTAAGTTTGGTCTGTTATTGTATTATTGTCATATTTTGTACTTCTCTGATAGTCGTTACAGGTAACCAGTTACCTGTAACTCTATTACCCAGTCTTACCGAGGGGCATCGTATTACCCAGTACTACCTGGTATTCAGCTGCATCCGGTTAAACTGGATGCCGACCCGAAAATAGTTGGAAAATGTTAGGCAGATGTTGATTTAACCATAAAGCAAAATAACACTGAATTATTTATGTTAGTCTATCAAATTAAATATTAGGATTATTTTATTACTTACAGATATTATTCTTAATAAGAATTCTTAAAAAGAAGAGGAGCTCGTGGCTTAATAAGAACTGCCACTCGGTTCGATCTTTAGGTAAAAGCTGTGCTTGCCTAAGTCGGTCTGTGGATGAGTGACCGCCCGACATACCGAGTTTCCTCGTGCCTCGGAAAGCACGTAAAGCTGTTGGTCCCGGCTGCCATATATAGATCTTTGGCAGTCGTTACAGATAGTCAGTGACCTGAGATTCTGACATCCAGTCTTACCAAAGAGTATCGTATTACCTAGTATTAACTGGGTTGTGGAGGTCAGAGAGGCAGTCGTTCCATGTAAAATGCTGGTATTCAGCTGCATCCGGTTAGACTGGAAGCCGACCCTAACATAGTTGGGAAAAGGCTAGGCAGATGATGAGATATTAAATTCCTATAGATCTTATACTGCATGTTAAAAACAATGTCACTACTTTCCAAAACAGACCCATGTTAATTTTGCAAAAGCCTACTAAAATAGTGTATGATTATGTAGTCTCATTCAAATATTATTTGTTGACAGAATTAATAACGCTCTCGACCAATGTCAACTGATATCGATTTAATGAGGCTAGGTTTATAAATTACCAATCACGTAATATTTGCGTAAACAATTCACCAAAATTAATAAGAGGTAATTGTTCGATAATTTGGAATTATTAATCAAGTAAACAAAGCCACATGAAGTTTGAGTAATCATGAATTCTGTTAACGACCACAACACATTGGTTAGGAAAGAACATAAATTATGATAATAACCTAACCAGAACAAAGTTTCGTGTAATTACTTTGGACTTAGTTAAGAAGTTATTATAAAAGTTTGACAAGAAATAGATACCTAGTCATTATAATAACTTAGTCATTATAATGTGAGGATATGCGTCCAATGGCTTTCAGCCACCGCCTAAGGCGCGGGCCTGTGGACGGTGAGTAATAGGCTAGCTCACCGTCCGTCCGTCTTATGATGACGACAGCCGTGTCGACGGCGCGTTCGTGTCCCACGCGTGTTTCAAAGAGATGTCAGCAACATTGCAGGGGTCCACAAGGGCCGACGCCTGTCGGGGGTGCGGGTTGTTCGGAAGAGATACCGGACACAAAGGGCAAAGAAAGAACATGGGTGGTTCTTAGTCAGTAGAAGTCTGGCATTCCCTACCGCTCCGCCCAGAGCGGGAGGAGTCATTGGGTCATTTACGACGCTCCATAAAAATAAAGGTTACGTGTCCACAGTCGACAATGAGGAGGCTCTTGCTTGGTAGTTGAATCAAGGGCTTGATTTAGAAAGCAATACTTCTGAATACGGAGCGTATTATTAGGAGGTTACTCTCACAAGAGCTCTGACCACCGGTAACTAGCCTATTCCCGATGCTGGTGGGCTACAATAATAATTAAGAGGTAGGAATTATCTGTAGCCTAAATCTACAGATACTTCCATTATATTCCACAGCGGAACACCACTCCCTGCAGCTAAATTACTTTTTCCAAGACGAGGTTCAGATAACACGTTGAGATTCACACCACGAACGCTGTAAAGTTGACGTTGCGGTGCGACTCGTCAACTGCACTCTCGCCACTTCACGTACAAATCTAAGTAGCGGTCGCCACGCGGTTTCACCCACGTAGTTCCCGTTCCCGTGGAAATACAGGGATAAAAAGTAGCTTATGCTACCCGCGAATAGTGTAGCTTTCCAACGGTGAAAGATTTTTTTAAATCGGTCCAGTAGTTTCGGAGCCTATTCGTTACAAACAAACAAACAAATCTTTCCTCTTTATAATATTAGTGTAGATAACTGTCTTCTCAATGGCTACCTCCTTTCTAAAGACTTCATCTTTTACAAAATCCAATCACCATCTATACTAATATTATAAAGCTGAAGAGTTTGTTTGTTTGTTTGTTTGTTTGTTTGTTTGTTTGTTTGTTTGAACGCGGTAAACTCTGGGACTACTGGTTGGAATAGAAAAACTCTTTTTGTGTCGGATAGTCCATTTATCGAGGAAGGCTTTAGGCTATATAACATCACGCTACGACCAATAGGAGCGGAGCATAAATGAAAAATGTTGCAAAAACGGGAAAAGATATTCCTTTTTGAGAGCTTCCGTTGCGTGCGCTGCGAAAACGGTTTAAGTTACGCAAATACCATGTATGAAAGAATTGTTCCTCTTTAAAAGTTCTAAAAAAAATTCCGCGACAGCATATGTCTATCTTTTAAGATTGACTCACTGTAACCATTTTTTACTATTAAAATGTTAGGTTAAAAAGAATGATATTTTGCGAAGCTTATTTAACCCATATGGTATTAATCTATATCTAAATAAATGTGTTTGTTAGCACAGAAATTTAATATAGAATATTTGTGCCCTTTACTCTATACAGTTTAAACAAATATCTTAGAAGATATCGCAATGTAAAAATATCCGCGCGACAAAATAATTAAGCGCGCGGCAGTCATTCGGTCCGGTGCGGTAGGTTAGTGGGGATTCTGGCCTCCGGGGACTCCGGAGAAATTCATATTCAAAATATTTACTGCACCATAATGTTTACAAGGTGTTACTGTATATTTAACAGTAAGAGATACCAATAGTAATTCACACTTTAATATAATCTAAACTAATATTATAAAGAGGAAAGATACGATTTTTTGTTTGTTACGATTTAACTCAATTTATGTTGACATTTTGTTATAAGCTATATTATGTGACGCAGACGAAGTTGCATGGGTCAGCTAGTTACTTATATGTCGTTCAATTCTTCTAACCGTCCATGTTTATACTCAAAATCGCTATGTCCTCTAACTTAGCACCGTCCTTGGTAAGATCGCTAGATTGTTCGATGGAATGTACATAAAATTATGTAGCTACCTAGCTCCCTCGGATAAGGTAGAATTAAATTTCAACTGTTTATTTTTCTTTCTCGTTTAATATCGTGAACTCCATGCCCGATATCATAATCTTTTAATGCACACTTGAGAAATCGTTTTATTCTTCCAGGGAAACAATAACGGGGCTTTGAATTTTTCATAATGTTTCCTGAAGTTTTATTTTATAACGTGGGAATGTTTATTGTAGTGAGGTAAAAGTGGTGGAAGATAGGAATTGTCGTACACAAAAGGAATGCTGTGGTATGAATTTCTTCTGTGTATAATGATCACAGCCCCGACATCACAGCCCCGACTTACGATAGCTCGTAAGTCTCAAGTAACTCAAGTAAGTCATTACTTTGTTTAATATTGTTTTCTACTTTCTATTGATATTCATTGAGTGGAGAACAAATCCAGCATTAATCAATATGTACGCGTTGCTGATTGGGTCGCACACACCTTGACTTGTTAGCTGAATGAAAGTCACGGATAGCTAAAGATGATTGTTTATTGACTGTATTTAAGTACCACGTAACTATTGTTAAATGTATAATGTTTGAATGAGTACCGCTGTGTATGATCGCTGATTGTGTACTGTCGCCATACACTATAATTTGTGCAAGGTGACGGAAAAGTGCTGATGTATGCAATACGCGCGTGCCATGTACGATGCATGACTCGTACACAATATTTTGTTCATTAACACAATGCGGCACGTACTGGCAGAAAAAAGGGGAGGCCTATAATACTCAGCAGTGGGTGATTCCGGGCTGATATGATGATGATGATGATGATGAGGCGCACTGCATTTATTAAAAAAAAAAATGATACTTTTAATCACTAAGAACTGTCCGCCTTTGAGAGTATCTACTGCTGTAAACTATAGAATTAGCCTTTACTGTTGGTCATTCTAAACAATAATTGTTATCCAATTCACTAAATTGCTTTTCAGAAATAAGTAGGTACCCGTCTACTTATTTATAAAAAGCCCTTTAACGACTTCTATAAGTTTAACTATTGACTGGCAATAAATAACTAACTAAGATAATTGTCAATTAAGACTTAGTTTAGTTTAGTTTAGTTTAACTGGGCTTTTGTCCGCACTTAGCCTCTTGATTGGGCCATTGTGCGTGTCGTTCAAAGAATACCTACTCCAACCAACATAGGTCGTCCCAGAATTTTAGCAGCCTTCCCAGACTGCTGCAGGCTTCTGGGAGAGTTAATGGGGATCGTAGAGTTTGTGCCCGGTGATCTGCCACGCTCCTGCACTCTAGGAGTACGTGCCTTGGCGTTTCTTCCGCCTCCATGCATCCTCTGCACAGTGGGCTGTCTGTTACACCTATGTTATGTAGATGTTTGTTTAAGGAACAGTGACCCGTTAAAATTCCTATGATTTTACGGATTTTGTCCCTTTTAAGTTTGATGAGATTGCGAGTAAACTTCATTGATGCCGCCGGAACTGCATCTTTTGTTTGCCTGCATCCTTCACTGTTTCTCCATTCGGTGAGGTGTTTTTCTGTGGTTCTTAAACGCAGCCATGATTTTATTTGGGCCTGAGGTATGGGCAGTAGTGGTTCCGGTCCAAATACTGTATCCCCTGAGCCTCTCTTGGCCAGTTCATCCGCTGCGTCGTTACCCAGCGTGTTGCTGTGTCCTTTAATCCATTGCAGGGTTACACTGTTCGTGGTTGCAATGGATTGGAGTGCATTGTGGCATTCCAGTATTAGGACAGAAGTAATTGTGTTGTTTTTTAGGGCTTGAAGCACCGATGCACTGTCGGAGATGATCTTTATTTTAAAATCTCTGACGTCTCTGGCTGCAACTGCTTGTGCCGCTCTGGTGATACCGATACATTCGGCTTGGAATATTGTGTTTAATTTATCTAGGGTATTTGATATAGAGATGTTGAGATCATTCGAGAAGACGCCGGCTCCTGTACCATATGAGGTCTTGGACCCGTCCGTATATATCCTAACTTCATTGATGCCAGAGCTATCTTCTGCTTCCGCAGTGAGTTGGATGTCGTAACTTCTATCGAACACATGTTGACATAAAGCTTTATCCATGGGCGCCTCAAGGAGTGGTATTTCCTTCAGAATCCCCTGCAAAACTTTTGAGTGTGTTGTTTCTGTATTTACTTTCCATAGTCCGTTTGATCTTAGTCTTAAGGCGGTTGCCTGAGCGTCCTCCTTTATGACCAGATCCAGAGGTCTTAAATTCAAAAGATACTCTAACGCTGCTGATGGAGTTGTTCTCATGCATCCAGTAGCTGCTACACTAGCTAAGCGTTGCAGACTCTGGAGTTTCGTTTTCACAGTGATCAGCTGAGTTCTGGGCCACCATACAACTGATCCGTAGGTAATAGAAGGTCTAATGACTGACGTGTATAGCCAGAGTGTAATCTTTGGGTTAAGACCCCATCTCTTACCAACTAGTCTTCTACACTGATTAAAAGCTATACAGGCCTTCTTTGTTTTAGCCTCTAAGTGACTCGCCCAGTTCAATTTGTTATCAAGAATTATGCCCAGATATTTCACTTGCGTTGATAGGGAGAGTCTGGTGTTGAAAAGCTTTGGTAGTTCTAATTCTGGTAACTTCCTTTTGTTGGTAAAAAGGATAAGTTCTGTTTTCTTGGGATTTACTGAAAGTTCGTGTTCTTCACACCAATCTTCTACTATCTGCAGTGCAGAGCGCATCACTTTGCACAGCATATCTTCAGCATTCCCGTTTATCAGTATAGCAAGGTCGTCTGCATAACCAATAGTAGTGTATCCTCTGTCATTCAGTTTCTTTATGAGGCTGTCCACTACTATGTTCCAGAGAAGTGGAGATAGAACGCCTCCTTGGGGACATCCTCTTACTACCTTGGCTCTTGTGGTAGTATTCCCCACTATCCGAACCGCCCTTTTGCTAACTAATTTAGTGATCCAGTTTTTTATAACCGGTTTTACACAAAATTTTTGCAGGGCGTGGTTAATGCTGTTGTGTATGGTTTTATCAAAAGCCCCTTCAATGTCTATGAAGGCCGCAAGTGTTGAGTTTTTATTGGTTATAGCCGTTTCTATTTTGTGCACTACCATGTGTAGTGCCGACTCTGTTGATCTGCCTTTCCTGTACGCATGTTGTTGGGGATGCAGTGGTTTGCTTTTTAGAGCTCCATCCCTTAAGTGTCGATCTACCAATCTTTCTAGTGTTTTCAGAAGAAAAGATGTTAGACTGATAGGCCTGAAAGATTTGGCGTGTGTGTAGTCCTCTTTTCCTGGTTTAGGTAGGAAGACTACTTTTGCCTCTCTCCAAAGTACGGGGATATAGTTGAAAGCTATACAGGCCCGGTAGATTGGTATTAGGTGCTTGGTTACCTGTTTTAGTTGCCATTGTAATAGGGCCGGGAATATCCCGTCCAGCCCTGCGGATTTGAAAGGCTTGAAGCTCGTTACAGCCCATTCTATTCTCTCCGCAGTTACTAGCTTGTTGGCCACATCCCATTCGCTGGTTGTTGGTGTGTTGTGGTGTTCAGTAGGCCACTCTGAGTCGGATGTGATTTGGCATCCGGGAAAATGGGTCTCCAGCAGTACTATTCTGGTTTCCTCGTCCGAGGTTGTGTAGGTACCGTCGTCCTTTTTAAGAGACCCCAAAAGGTTGAGGTCGCCTTTAGTAAGGACTTTCTTAATTCTTCCGGCTTGGTTTGTTGAGTTTATACTACTACAGAAGTTACGCCAGGACTCTGTCCTTCGGTACCTGATCCGTTTTTTGTAGTGTTTCTGCGCTGTTTTATACTTGTCCCAGTCCTCGGTGGTCCTGGAATTTTTCGCTTGGTTGAAGAGTTTCCTAAGGCTCTTGCGCAATCTCTCTAGTTCTGGCCCCCACCATGAGGTCTTGTCAGGGCTTTTAGGAATTACAATCGGACATGCCAGTTCGTAACCGCTCAAAAGAGTGTCGGTTAGGAACTGTACGCCGCGTTCTATGTTGTCTGTACTAAGTAATACATCAGATGTTCGTGCATCACTGAGTGCATCGGTAGTTAATTTGGTATACCTTGTTATATCTGTTTTTCGGGGGTTACGATATGGAACAGGGTTTGTTATGTTATGGCGCAGGTTGAAACACACACGGCGGTGATCTGCGAAAGATGGTTCGCTCGACACGTGCCATTTCTCGATAAGATTTGCCGCCGCATGTGTAGCTAGGGTAATATCTATAATAGTTTGGTACCTAGAGCTTACAAAAGTGGGTTCCGCACCTATATTCATAATGTTTAGGTTTGTTTGGAATAAAAATTCGGTTAGTAACTCACCCCTTCTGTTTGCAACCTTACTTCCCCATAGCGGATGATGTGCATTGCAGTCAGCCGAGATGATGAGTTCCCAGTTCGCTGCCTCACAGTGTCGCACCAGTTCGACGAGTTCACTTGGTGGAACGTCACCGTCGCTCGGCATATACACTGAGGCTAGGACCAGGATGGTTTGTGTTTCTGTCACCAGTTTCACAGCAGTGAGATCTCTGGAACAGAATTGGTTAAGCAGTGTGGCTGCTATGGTTTTAGGAATATAAATACAGGTTCTCGGTTTGTCAACTACTGTGTTCAGCAGTAACTTACCACCGATGTTGTTTAGACCGCAGATTCTATTTTTTCTTATCCAGGGTTCCTGGATAAGGGCGACGGTCTTGTTGTTTGCCTCCAGCACTCTGCGTAAAGTCGCCGCCGCTATTTGTTTATGCTGGAGGTTCGTCTGTATTACATTTAAGGTAGAGCTAAGGGCTGCACAGGACATCTTCGTCGCTGGTGAGCCCGTCGCTCTGCGACGACGAGTTCAGGTCTCCCTCGCTCGTACCCTGTCGGGGAGCCGAGGTAGACGGCGTTGAGGCTGTTGCCCCACTCGTCGCTGCTGGTTCTGCTTCAGCCTTAGTCGCCTCGTCCGACGTGAAGAAGCGGATGTACCCACTTCCCGACATGTGTGCTACACGTCGGTCACGGTCGAGGATGACCTGCTTTTGGTCTTCGGGGATGCCCAGGATCAGGTGGACCACCTTCTCCTTGGATCCTGGTTCCTGGACTTTGTCATCCACCGACATGTCGTACAGCTGCCAGGAGTCAACTTTGTACCATGGGTTCTGGGCGCAAAGGACCTTGTGCAGTGTGGCAGCCTCCGTGATACGGGTGTGGATGAGGAGCCCTGCCTTGAGCTTCTTTTTCATCTCCGACTGTCTAATGACGGCCAGACTGGTATTGGGAATAGGTGATGGGATGGTTTTTACTGACCTTTCCAGCCAGCTGAGAGCGTTTGCGTCCTCACACCACATCGCTAGGACCCCGTCCATAAGGAAAGGGTGACCGCGGAAAGATGGGGCCGACATGCTCGGAGACTGCGGAGACAGAACGGCTTGCAGAATGCTATCATCAATAGCCTCCCGCAGCTGCTCCGCCTGGTTGGTCGAGAGGTCCCTTGGTGGAACGGTAATAACTGCTACCATCAGATGCGATTGTGTCGTCAATTAAGACTTATATTGAAACGATATTATTCTTTGAAAAAAGAAAAGTTTGTTTAAGAAGCTTTAATTTCTTTTGAAGCTTTTTTGGTAAGTAGGTACTTACTTTTATATATTTCCAATTCAATATGATGCTGATGGTAAAACAATTAAGTGAATACCAAGTTTTTTAGATACTCTTTCCGGAGGAAAAATTGTAGTGATTAAATGGTTCATATTTGAAATACTTAAATATAATTTTTTTATGATAATGATAACTTTTATAAAAAATGTAAGTCAGAGATGATAAAGTCAACGAAGCAGGCTAAGATACCATACTAGGCGTAAGTGAGTAACATAGCAGGGGCCCGCAAGGGCCGACGCCTGTCGGGGCTGCGGGTTGTTCGAAAGAGATACCGTGGCCTCGGACACAAAGGGCTAAGAAGGAACATGGGTGGTTTTTATTCAGTAGAAGCCTGATACTCTCTACCGCTCCGCCCAGAGCGGGAGAAGTCATTTGATGATTTCCCGTAACATCGCACCTGAAATCCTTGTCGGGTTAAGCAAAGGTGCAACTAATAGTACATCTACATTACACCAATCATGTTGAAGTCCCATCAACAGGCCACAAATCCGGACTTCGTGGCTGCTACTGAGAAATTCGCGACTCCAAATAAATCCTAACGCTGATACTGCTATGACGTCAAATCCGTTCAATTAGAAACATAGAATGCCTTGCCCCCTGATCAGACTTCCCGCACAATGGGATACTAATTACCACGTATGTCATTATACATAATATTATGTATGTATTATGTATTTGCACGTGAATGGTCATTTAAGGACCATCCACCATCATTGGACTATCACGTTGTCGGTTAACATAATTCTGATTAGAATGAAATTGTACTAGAACAAAGGCTCAGATCTATACATACATAGATGTATAAACTTATGCCTCTTTCTCATGGGGTTAGGCACTAACCACAGAAAGTCACTTGGTACAATCCTTAGATACTTTTGCCTCGTCCACGTTCCACAAATGCACAATAAAGCCCTGGACACTCTGCGCGTCCAGTACAATAACATTTTCGGGATGATGTTGGGACTTCCTCGTTTCTGCAGTGCCTCCGGGATCAGACTGATGGTTTTCATGCCGTCATTCGGAAAAAAGTCGTCTCACTTATGGGGAGGGTACGGGGGAGTCACAACAGCATCCTGAAAACGATAGCTGAGGATGTACGTGCACCTGTGTTGAGGCATTTCGCTCACCCCCCCCCTCCCTATTGGTCCCTATTGGTTATCTTGACGGGGCGGGATGTCTAGCGCAGGGGTATTTATGTATTTTTAACCGACTTCAAAAAAGGAGGAGGTTCTATGTTCGTGTGTATGTATTTTTTTTTTTTTTTATGTATGTTACCTGATTTCTCCTCCATTTGTGAACCGATTCTCAAAATTCTTTTTTATTTGAAAGAGTATACTCCTGAGGTGGTCCCATTTAAATTTGGTGAAGATCTGATCCTGATCTTCGGAGATATACAATAGAACTCTTCAAAAATAGACGGCAAATCTGTCGTGATTGCTGCAATCACTTGGATATTTATTGTTTATACAACATCATGACGTAACATCACGCCTGTATGATCTGAGGGGGTACGCAGATGTGTACACCCAGATTTGGACAGTAAGATATTATTATGTAATGTTCCATTTATTGGGGATAAATAAAACCTATTATTTGTTTGGGAACAACTAAAAATGGAAAAATAAAAAACTTTTTGGCAAAAAATAAAACCGACTTCAAAAACACCAAAAGGTGAAAAATAAACTTCTGAAGAAAAATCAGCTTCTGAAGTCGGTGGCAAAAAAACGAAATCAAACAAACAAATGTCACCGACTTCAGAAGCTGATTTTTCTTCAGAAGTTTATTTTTCACCTTTTGGTGTTTTTGTGTACTTAGACTCTTAGAGGATTAGATGTATGTGATTGTCTATTTGTAATTGTATGAATTAACAATAGTTTTTAAGTTGTTTGTTTACTAACCTGTGGATTTTTAGTTGTCCTAAAATAAATAAATTTGAATTTGAATAAGTATCATTTCCAACTATTTTAATATATTTTCTGTTTCCTCCCTTAACTACTTATCAAGAAAACCCGTAGCATTTAAATTATTAAAAGAGGCGCTAAAAGACGACCCCGTCACCAACTTCCTGGTACAAAATTGGATTATTAAGAATTTCAGGGGCCAATAGAGGAAATTAAATAATCAAAATAACACCTCCTTTCCGGTCGGATATTACTTATTACCGCTACACCGCTTTACAGCGATGCCCGCTTTATTGCAGTTTCTCATGGTATGGTAGGGTTTTTATTTGTATTTAAAGCAGCTTTAACCGCTTTAATAATAAAATATTTTTCACTTGTTGGATGTTTGGATAAATGTCATGTTTTGCAAACAAAAATCCAATATTTTAAAGAAAACTTGTAGATATTTTTTTAAACGAATCAGGTCTAATTGGTCTATAAGTCATTTGCCTGTGGAATCAATCCTTCTTTATTTGTATAATAATCAGTAGTCTCTTATATTTCATGTCTTTATTCATTTACTTATATCAGTAATAGTATGTGGCGATAGCGACATCTATCGCAACACATGGGGACTAAATTGACAAATCCTACATCGCGCTATCAACTGTATCCGCGACATTAGCCTATATAGAAAATCCCGACTTACTTAAATGTCGGGCAGTTAGCCCACCAGACACAACACCCGTCTGGTCTGAGGATCCTCCCTTTTCTAAGGGGGATGAGGAACTTTACACCCTGTTCCTCATACTCACCAAAATATATCTACTATTTACTCAGTAATTATAATTACCTACGAGTCACTTAGTTACAAATACGTATATCAAAATAGCTGATAATATTATCATCATTATTTAAACCTAACCCAGATTTGTTCTTGATAAATATCATCATCATCTGCCTAGCCTTTTCCCAACTATGCTGCAGTCGGTTTCAGTCTAACCGGATGCAGCTGAATATCAGTATTTTACATGGAGAGACTGCCTATCTGACCTCCACAACCCAGTAAATACTGGGTAAGACTGGTTGTCAGACTTTCAGGTCACTGACTACGTGTAACAACTGCCAAAGATTTATATAATTATGCCAGCCGGGACCAACAGCTTAACGTGCTTTCCTCCGCACGGAGGAAACTCGGTATGTAGCGGGTGGTCACCCATTCACAGACCAACCTAGGCGAGCGCGGCTTAACCTAAAGATCGTTCCGAGTGATAGTTATTATTAAGCCACGAGCTCCTCGTTCTTGATTTATCAATCAGAGATGTATTTATACATCTCTGATTGTATTCAAAACGAAAAAAAATGCCAAAAGATAATAGACAAAAAAGACGCTTGCGAAAACAAGCGCCCAATTGTCGATCACGGAAATGAGATGATCCCAAATGACAGCGCGCCGTCGGATATCACTCATTGCCGTCGCGTTTCGTGTGAACGGGCACTAACACGAACTGTGTTCCGATTGAGTTAGTGTGGCGGACACAGAGATAAAAATTACGCTACGGAAACTTTGAAATGTGTTAATACATTTTTTTTTGAGGGTGAGAAATCATCAAATGAATCCTTCTGCTCTGGACGGAACGGAACGGAGTGTCAGACTTCTACTGACTAAAAACCACCCGTGTTTCTTCTTAGTCCTTTGTGTCTGTGGCCGCGGTATCTCTTTCGATCAACCCACAGCACTGTGTTTACACCTGCAATGATGTTTAAATATCCTTTGAAACATTAGACCTACATTACGTAACATCACGCCTGTAATCGCCGAAAGGTTAGACAGAGGTGTGTCAAATAGCAACACCCACATTTCGCCAGTTATGTTTAAGTCCCATGTAATAGGTAGCGAGCCTATTGCCATCAACCGACAGATATTCAGACTCCGGGGCTATTACTGAAAATTTCCTTTTACAAAAATCCCATTAACACTTTGCCCGACCCGGGAATCGAACCCAGGACCTCATGATCAGCAGTCGCGCTTGCGACCGAACTAGACCATCGAAGCTTTAGACCTACAAAACGTCGTTATTTTTGTGGAACTGTTTTATAAATATATCTACTTAATTTCCAGTAAGTCACTCACGATTATTTACTACGCAGTGTTTTTTGCGATGTAAACTAAATAATAATGTTCGGATTAAGGTTAATGCCAGCTTAAACCTACAAGGCACTTGACACGCAGGAATAGGGTATTTCATCAAAAAAATCTAATTAGTCCGTCTGTTAGATTATGGAAAAATATTGGATACGTGTTTTTTGTTTTATCAAATTAATAAAACTGGACGAAAATAAAACGTGTCAAAGATCATGAGTACTTGTTGACGCCACACGACTTGACACGACTTTTCAAAGCACTGTATCGTCTTCATCTTTTGTTTACTTGAAAAAAGAAAAAATACGTGTCCATTATTTTTTGGAAATCTATTTGACGGACTAATTAGATTTTTTTGGTGAAATACCCTATTCGTAACATTTCAATCATCATCATCAGCCTACAATGTTCCCACTGCAGGGACTCAGGCCTCCTCTCTAAGAGAGGGATGGGCTATGATCCACCACGCGGGCCCAGTGCGCATTGGTAGATGTCACATGTCTTCGAATTTTTTGGTTCTAAGACATGCCGGTTTCCTCACGTTGTTTTCCTTCACCGTTTTGAGAGCAGTGGTGATGAAATAAATTACACAAAGTAATGCGCCTAACCCACGACTCACTGTTTGTAAGTCGGGGCACTCGGGGCCGCTACTATTGAGCTACTACTGCTCAATGAACTCAGAAATAATTCTTACCTCTTGATTATTATTGTAGCCCAGAAATAGTGGCCGAGCTACCTAGTTACTGACAGATCATCTCCATAATTTTTGAATGTCTAAAATTACTCTAAAGCTTTAGGAATTAAAAGTTATCCAGAGAAACCATATCCTCCCAGGTCATCAGCTGCATAGCCTTTTCCCAACCATGTAGGAGTCGGCTTCCAGTGTAACCGGATACAGTTGTATACCAGTATTTTACATGGAGCGACTGCCTATCTGACCTCCACAACCCAGTCAATACTGGTTAATAGGATACCCTTTGGTAAGACTAGTTATCAGACTTTCAGGTTATTGACTACCTGTAACGACTGCCAAATATCTATATACGGCAGCTGGGACCAACAGCTTAACGTGCTTTCCGAGGCACGGAGGAAACTCGGTATGTAATGGGTGGTCACGCATTTATAGACCAACCTAGGCAAGCACGGCTTTACCCAAAGATCGACGATCACACGATAAAAAAAAAGAAGTAACTTATATAAAGCCAACGCTCAAAAATCCAATCATTTAAATAAGAAAACACACAGGTGTCACCAAACTAATTTGTCTCGAATCCCTTATCACACACACAGATTGGATGTTTGTCTTTGATTTTCATCTCCAGCAAATATTCCACGTATGATACGTTATCCAATCATCAATCCAGATGACTCAGTTATGTCGCCTCCAATTCTCATGCAGGTTACGTAAGGGTATAGGAACAGAAGGCCAGCCTTAAGTATACAGCAGTATTAGACAGTTGCATGCTGATAATATGGACACACACACAACGATTTGAAATGATGATACTTACTATTTTATAAATGCGAAAGTTTGTGAGGATGAATAGACAGATGTTTGTATGCAAAAACTGCTAAATGTATTTAGATAAAATTAAACAAACAGACAGTTAATGATTAACACAACATGTGGGCAAAGCTTTAGGCATAAGGTAGTGAAACGAGCGAAATGAGAATGTTTAAATGAAACTATTCGCGAATCACATTTGTCCATTTTATGTCTTTTATTTTATTTGAGAAAACTTGAAATCGCGTACGTTTACATCTGTGTACAGTCACGAGCAACAATATGTTTACACGCAGTAACTTTTAGAAGTGATTTTCACATACTATATTGATTTACGTTTTTATCTCAAAGAAGAAATTATTTCACGAGAAAATCGCTTTTGAATTTTGCTTGGGCGCCTGTTTTCAATTGTTGCATTGATCCGACCTTCTGTACTTTTCTATTTCGTTGTGCAATTGTGTGTATTGGCACTAATTTTAATACTGATTGTTATGGTCTGTGACATGCATAGTGCATATTGTTCCGGTGTATAATTTGACGACATATACAATTACTTCCTGCCGGTTGTCGAAACCAAATCATTGTGGTTTAATGACATCATTAATCGACCAACTCCTTGCCATAAAATTGGTCAGAAATCTCTGTTAGCTAAAGTTATTAAACATAACTAAATAATACAGTAAAAATACCTGCGGCAATCTCCAGGTCACTTATTTTACTCGCTCTTTCATTTCTTCTACTCATCATGCTCTCATTTTATTAATTTAATGTTTTTATCTCTTCCTCATTTTCTCTTTCTCTGTCTCATATTTCTTGTTATTATGACTAATGCGTACTTGCACCGTGCTATAATCACATCTTCATAACTATCCAAGAAGTACAGGCCTCAATTTCTTTAGTATCATTTCCGTTTTTTTTGTTCTGGGTTGGAAAACCTTCATGGATGTTCTCCGCCCTGGGGCGAGCGGAAGGGTCTGTCAGACTCTAGCTGACTAAAAACCACCCCGGTGTCCTCTTCCCACACTTACACCATCATGGCAACTAGTAGTTCAATATTGGAAATAAACCAACTAAATTGTGCACACCTGGTTTACTCCAATAGAGTAGTTAACTAAAAAAATCTAATTAGTCCGTCAGATAGATTTCCAAAAAATATTGGACCTAATTTTTTCTTTTTTCACGTAAACAAACAATCGAGACGATACAGTGCTTTGAAAACTCGTGTGACGTCATATTCTAAGACATTATTAAGACATTTTTTACCGGTGAGTGACGTCACGACCCACTCAAATCTTTGACGCGTTTTACCTTCGTCAATTTTTATGGATTTGATAAAACAAAAAATACTTATCCAATATTTTTGGATAACCTAACAGACGGACTTATAAGAATCATATTTTTTTTAGTCAGTAAACATCCCTATTGCGTCTACATTATAGATCGCATGATATACAGTCATTCACAAAATATCAAATCAACCATGCCATCTTCATCGCTACCGATTACCGTGACGTCATGTGTGAAAACACTATAACACGGATTACTATGAATATACTATTCTGTGATTACCACCGTGTATTGTGTGGCTATAGGCAATATGGTGTCTTTGTTACTGTGCAGGATGGCTTTCGATTTTGAACTCAAATGGCTTGATTATTTTGTCAATGAAGTTAGTGATTGGTAGATGTGAATGAATTTGATTGAAAATGGTTATGGTTACGGTTTCGGTTATTCATTCAAAGAAAATTACTCGTATGTTTTGTTTTCATGGAGACATACAGGGCAAGGGACATGCCTCCACAGACCTCGGGTAAATTCAGTATGTCATACTAAGATGACCGGTACAAGTAATTATTTCAGGAAAATTTTGGAAATCGAATAAATTAGATTTGTTTTAACTCTTCACATGCAATGTATCATAACCGTGGCAAAGCGCACGTCGCGAACGGCAATCGCAACAACAGGTTCGATGAACTTTGTAGCTAGGCAGGAACTGAACAGCTGATTTCATGCGTCGTTCGTTAGAGTATTTCAACATTAATTGTTGGTTTACTCATATTATTTACATTAATGGAGTACAGATAATATGAGAATGCTCGAGTTAAATTGAAGCTGAATGCCTGTAGTATGTGTCGCAGTCTGCTTTGTTCTTCAACAAATACATACGAGTATACTACTGAAGAAGAATGTGCTGACTTGAACACAAATGTTTAACACCCCCGACAGTGCCTTCTTTCTTGATCATCATCATCATCATTTCAGCCAAAGACGTCCACTGCTGGATATAGGCCTCCTCCAGAAGGGGTGGATTTGCCGTAATCGCCACGCTTGGCAGGTGGATTGGCGATAGCAGAATGGTTGTTACAGCACAGAGAACGCTGCTGCCCATTCTCTGGTAAGTCCCTTAGTCGCCTCTTACGACACCCACGTGAAGATATGGGATGGTGCTTTCTTGATGTCATGTTTTAAATCTTTGTCGTAGTGATCATTTTTCGTTATTGTGTGGATAGTATGGACTTATTATCAGAGTTTTTATGAAAAATCTTTCAAGCATGCTGATATTCCCGTCGGGGCTGCGGGTTGTTCACAAGAGATACCGCGGCCTCGACATAAAGGGCTAAGAAGGAACATTGGTGGTTTTTAGTCAGTAGAAGTCTGACACTACCTTTCGCTCTGCCCAAGAGCGGGAGGGGGGTTATTTGATGATTTCCCACCCCCAAAAAAAAAAAAGGATGCTGATATTCTTACGATGTTTTCCTTCACCGAAGCAAATGATAATTATATAAAAAGCCCACGGATACGAAAAATGAGAAGTGCTTCGTATGATTAAAATATTTAAATACGTAACAACCACACACCATCTCGCAGTACATATTCCGCAATCCTTTCAACACTATTCCAACCAGAATAAGCAAAACCAGTAAGCCATCTTTCAACCAGAAACTTACATCTACGAGTATGTCTCGCTTCTGAACTCCACGTAAGTAAATTTAACTCAAGAGAGCTCTGCAAACATTCCGTATTGAACTACGGTTTCTTGAGTTAGTTTTTAGATCAATCATTGTTACTAGAAGTTCTATCTGACGGAATTTCCATATCGCAGAAATGTATAGCTGCAGCAAGATATTATTATACAAAATTTGATTTTGGGAGAAGTTATTTTTGTGGATGCTGTTTCGATGATTTTGATATAAAAATCATATGAATTAACCTATGACTGTGGCACTGCAGAACACAGACCAAGGATTAAGGCAGTAGACGATTTAAGACTAGCTTATTTGAAAGAACTATAATGTACCTATACGAGTATATAGTCAAGCTATTTCCTTGCGTGTGCCCTTACATGGCTGTCCAGAATTGGCTTTTAAATACCCGGTCACAGAGTTAAGCTATAGGACCTATTTATAAGCCCAGGTAACTAGGTTTTGGAAAACGTGTTCAAACGTAAACATTGCTTAATGAATTGCAAAGTACATTGTGGTACTTGATCGGAACCCAAAACCTCGCCCATGACAGGCTAGGCCATCACGACTCACTGTACCGAGTGGTCATACCAGTATTGCCATAAAAAATATTCTTCATCCCCTAGGGACACCGGGATAACCGGGGAACGGCTTTAAAACAATTTTTTTTTTATTTACCCACGGGTTTTTCACATTCTCTATCGTTATGCACCTACCACTGGGCACGAGAAGTCTAGTTTTTATAACATCACTATTTGGACGAAAGTATATTACTTTTATGCGACTCCGTAATAAAATACCGCTCAATAATAATATCGTATCTCAAATTCAATTTACGACTACATGTCCATTATTTCCATTTGTTCGACACAAAAATACTGGCGTCGAAATATAGGCCTCTGTTTATGACGTGCCCATTCCTCACAATAAGGGAACCACATAAATTAGCCTCGAATAAACAGTACACTTATTCCGAACGAGCCTCCCGCGACTTATTACCCTAGTCGTCAGTACCCACGCGAAAATCACCGTTAACGAAACAAAATACGGGTCAAAATCCGATGAAAAGGGTACACAGTAATCCCAATTGACTAATCTGGAAACACTCTGTCCGCCTTCCGCAGATGTCGATCGATTAATCTTGGCATCGGAATTATTCGGGCTGTTGACTGGTTGCCATGACAACGGGCTGGTCCCGGGGTGGTCCCGGGTCTAGTTCCCGGGTTCCGGGACATGAAGGGATTGATTGAAAAAGATGGAAATGCAAATACGCTTGCAATATAAATAGCTGTATAAATAAGTTGGGAACTTGGTATCGTGTGTTTACTTTGTATGATGGGTTCTTGGATTTTTAAATTTTTTCAGTGTAAATTGAATAGTAATCATGTTGAATTATAAAATTGAAAAGTAGGTTATATTTAAATGATAACTGAGTTAAATTCGAAAGTAATTATGTTTTCACAAGATCTGTTTATCAGTTCGTCTAAAAGAGATGAAATAATTAATATTCTTTGCATGTACACGGAATAGGAATATGTATTGGAACTCAACAATAAGTTACTTTTTTAAAAATTTAGCCTATTTGGCGCGGCCGTGAGATGCACACACTCCTTTTTTCTGTTAATTTTTTAGTTTCTTTTTATTTTTTATTGTTTGATGTGTGCGCTTGTGGCTTGTGCTAAGTAAATATGTTTTCTTTCTTTCTTCAAATAACATCCGGTTTCACATGGTTTCAAAAATATACAACCAAAAATGCTCATAGAGAGACCATTTTCAGTTATCTTTGAATAGCTCTCTATGAGCCATGAGCAAGGTTATACACAATTTGATCGTCGTCCCTCCCCAACCCCGTTCAAAAGGCCCAACCGATCCGAAAACGATACATTACTACCCGCATGCAAATTCCATAAAATAACCCTAACAAAAACCATGTCCCTGCGGATATCCGGATATCCGCATAAATCCTCCAATAAAATATCGGGTTGCCGGTTGTTTATACCGGCCGGTTGTCGAATTATGACCGTGCTGGTTGCTAAGTAACGACTACCCGGGTAAAACGAATAATATTTTATTTGGTAACCGTAATGCACTCAAGAAAATTGAGTCCGCAGTTCGTATGAAATGGGGTATGCCTGAATCAGCGTTTTATTTATTTGTGAAAAAAATTCTCTGGAGGTGCTACGGTAGCTGTTGTGATATTACCCTGAATTTGTGATATTACCCTGAATTTGTGATATTACCCTGAATTTGTGATATTACTCCTGAATTTTCATTTGTGCGAAGTGACTTGTTTATTTATAAGGAGACTTACTTACCTTTCTTCAGACGTGGCATAATACTTCAAGGCTCCGAAGTTACTGGCTACATTTGAGCCAGTCCACTTTTCAGCTACCGCATCGATTCTACTTTCGTGACCAAATTCTTAAGTAAATTCAATGTATGGAAAGAATATTTTGGTCGAACAGTAATGTTGATAATGGTATAAAATTGTTTGTTTGTGTTCTGAACCATTAAACTTTCATTTTATAAATGGTTGTTTGTTTTGAATTCGGTAGGGATAGGTAAGTGGAAAAAGGGTAGAGAGGCCTTTGCCCTAAGTGGGACTGTGTGACACCAATGGCTAATAATAATTTATAAATTTTTGTATGCGTTGCTGCAATCGGGGAAAACTCAACTCCGGTGTGACTCGGGATAAGCATGTGTTGCTGAAAAGCTTTTTTAACCTAGAAGTAATTGTGTGGGTCTGAATGATTTTAACTATTAATTAATCGATCGTGTTATTAATTTTCCATATTTATGTTGTATTGTGTTTGCAGTTGGCAGGTTAAAAGATAGGTACTAATACCTACCTTTTTTAGGGTTCAAGAGGAAGAAACGGAACCCTTATAGGATCACTCGTGTGTCTGTCTGCCTGTCCGACCATTCCCTCCCTAATCTCCGAAACTACTGAGCCTTAAATTTTGAACAAAATACAGAAATAATTAGTTCAACACTTATAGATTACCTGAAAACCTATTAGAAGTTTATGGTGATAAAATTACATGGAAAATCTCTCAATATCTACTACAATGGTACGAAACCCTTTATGTGCAAGTCCGACTTACACTTGGCCAGTTTTTTTTTGTTAGCTGTTTATCAGTGGAACCTTATAAATGACCTTCAATTGCATATTGTTTAAGAACACTGTTTGTATTAGCTGTAAGTTCTAATAAATTACTTCATATGTCGAATAGGTAGTTATTTGGAGCCTGAGGTAATTATAAACTACCCCATTTCTTCTATTTTAATTCAACTCTGCGTTTGCACTGACAAAATATTCACAGAAACGTATTAAAATTATTAATGCCTCTCGCTCTTTCTTCCCTTACTTTATATCTTTTATCTCATCAAACAACGTGTTGACAATGTATTGACCGTATCCAATCAAAGCAATCAAAAGTATGTAATTTAGAATGCAATATTCAAAAAGGTCAGTCACACAAAACAATTGACCACGCCATTCGCTCCCACTCCCGTTCCTCGTTAATGTCAGTTCATTATCCACTAAACGGTTTTATGTCCGGAGGGGATACATTCATCCGTGGTACGTAGATGTAAATGTTAGAATTAGAGGGATTGAATTTGGATTTTTTAATTGAGTGTTGTGTGTTTTGGACGTATGATGAATTAGGATGATTAAGTTTTAGAATTTTTGTCAGCTTCATCATCATCATCAGCCATAAGACGTCCACTGCTGGACAACGGCCTCCTCCATAGAACGCCATAAAGAACGGCATCCTGCCGTTTGCATCCACCGTTTGTCCGCGACTTTCACGATGTCGTCGGTCCACCTGGTGGGAGGCCTACCAACGCTGCGTCTATCGGTTCGTGGTTGTCGGTTTTTCGAGCGATGTGACCTGCCCATTGCTACTTCAACTTGCATATTCTGAGAGCTATGTCGGTGACCCTGGTTCTTCGGCGGATTTCCTCATTCCGGATCTTATCGCACAAAGAAACTCTGAGCATGGCTCTCTCCATGGCTCGTTGTGTGACTCTGAGCTTCTCTAAGAGGCCAGCTTTTGTCAGCTTTGGTACAAATGTTTTGTATCACGAAATTTCGTTGGTATTTTATTGTGTGTGTTTCATTCTGATGTGATATGAAGTTGTAATCAGTCGAAATAAATGGTAATTTCGTTCGACTGCTAGTTTCTAGATTTTTTTTATCATCAATAGTCAGAAATATCATTATCTACCTAGGAAGGTAATATAACCCTATTTACATTAATTAAAAACTATTAGATAAACTAACAAGAAACTACAAAAAGGCATCAAAATACTGCTCCTCAACGCTGTCAGCCGGTAATGTGCCCAAAAGACTGGAGGCATTGCCACGTTGTATGGCAACACTTAGCCTCTGACCAAGATAAAAGCCAGCGCTTGGGTCACGAGAAGCGTCAACTAAGCGTTTTGTCAGGCTATGAGCACTTGGACCCCACGGCCCTAGAGTTTCAACCCCAAACTGCTCGAAGGTAATTAATTACCATGTGCTTACCTTTAACCTAACTATGTATGTTGTAGCCGGCTTCCAGTCTAAACAAATGCAGCTGAATTCCAGTACTAACATGAAGTGACCTCCTTTCTGACCTCCACGACCCAGTTAGTACTGGGTAATACGATACGCTTTGGTAAGACTGGTAGTCAGGCGTTTGGGCCACTGACTGCCAGGACAAACAGCTTAACATGCTTTCCTAGTCACGGAGGAAATTGGGTTTGTATTGGGTGGTCACCCATCCACAGACCTACCTAGACAAGCACGGTTTAACCTAAAGTTCGACACGAGCGGCAGGTATTTAAGCCACGAGCTTCTACAGCAACCGAAATGTATTTCTGTTAATACTACTGTACGAAAACACCAACTTTTAGAAATAAACGTTATCATTACACTTCTGTTCACAAAGTATCCGACTACCTTTTTCTGCAAACCTTTCCTGACCTCAACTATTCTAAGTAAATCGTTTGGCCGACCTCGGCGTCCAGTACAGTCGTACTCAAAACTACTCTGTAATTGTTTCATACAATGTCAACTGTATTCATTCGAGTAATAATGTGGTAACATCTAGACTCAACGTTGTTTACTTCGTCGTGTACTTTTATAGGATCATTTTGCGGTGTAATTGTATTAACTGTTTTTGTGAACGCTACGTTTTTTTGGGTTTTGCTGGGTGATTTAAAGTTAGTAATGCTTTTGTACCTATATACACTATCATCAAAGGCATTTCTTAAATCATAACGATCTCTTTTTTGAATAATTTTCACCTCTTTTTCTTTACTTACTTTGACACCATTGCTACACAGTCATCAATGAGTCAATCAGTTAATCGAAGATGTTGATTGCCTGCGTTTCCAGAATAACTTCATTCATTCATCTGCCTGGCCTTTTCCAAACTATGTTGGGGTCGGCTTCCAGTATGACCGGTTGTAGCCGAATACCAGTGTTTTACATGGAACGACTGCCTCTATCACCTCCACAATACAGTACGTACTGGGTAATCATCACATTAATATTATAAAGGCGAAAGTTTGTGTGTGAGTGTGTATGTTTGTTACTCTTTCAAGCAAAAACTACTGAACGGATTTAGATAAAATTTGGTACCCAGATAGTTTATAACCTGCATTAACATATAGAATAGTTTTTATCCCGATTTTATCTTCCCGTGGGATAATTTTCGAGTTGTAGCGTTCGAAGCCGCTGGCAACAGCTGGTACTGTAAAATTTAACCCTTTGGTGAGACTGGCTTTCAGACTTTCAGGTCACTGACTACCTGTAAAGACTGCCAAAGATCTACAAAAGGCAGCCGAGACCAACGACTTAGTATGCTTCCCGAGGCACGGAGAAAACTTGGTATGTAATGGACCACTCATCCACGGATCCACCTAGGCAAGTACGGCTTAACCTAAAGATCGACCCGGCAAGCTGGACCTAAATATCTTATAATACCTTGGCTAAGTTCATAGTTTTATGCAGAATAATAATGTATTCCTTCTCATTTCATATGACCAACCCATTATAAGAGGTTTATCGATGGATTAATAATTTCCTATCCATAAATAGACACAGAAACCTATTTACGGGACTTTCCCTCTCAATACGATTATTACAATGTAATATTTCCGTCCAGTTTGCTTACGGCTTTGCGTGGGTGTCCTTTAGAAGAGATCCTTTAATATCGTTCTATTTGTATGACTGACTCCCCAGCTTTATTTCTCCTCATGTAGGTACTTGAAAATGGTTACCATATTGTAGGTTTCAAATCGTTCTTTTTTAGCTTTGATTGTTGTTAGGATAAAAATAAATAATGCGGCTGAATGATGCCCTGCGAGGTTTTCGATGTGTGGCTAAAATAAAACTGTTAAGTAAGTAAGTAATTAATAAGTTTTTTAGACATAAAATAAATAATGATGGGACTGATTTAGAAGATATGTAGAAGTTAACTGAGCAAGTTTATATAATTAAAAGCTTCATCATCATTCATTATTGCAGCCAAAAGTCGTCCACTGCTGGACATAGGCCTCCTTTTTTTTTTTGGCGGGTGGAAAATCATCAAATAACCCCTCCCGCTCTTGGGTAGAGCGGAAAGGAGTGTCAGATTTCTACTGACTACAAACCACCCATGTTTCTTCTTAACCCTTCATGTCGAGGCCACGGTAACTCTTGCGAACAACCCGCAGCCCCGACGGGCATCGGTCCTTGCGGGCCCCTTCCATGTTGCTGACATCTCTTTAAGGCGCGCGTGGAACACGAACGCGCCGTCGACACGGCCTGTCGTCGTCATAAGACGGACGGACGACGACATTCACCGGTCACGTGCGTCTCGCATCTAACGGGTCCCCGGACCCGCAACCTTCACGAGTCATCGGTCCACCTAGTGGGAGGCCTTCCAACCGAAACCAGAAGAAGTTGCGTTGAATTAAAAGCTTAAATAAGTTCAATTCCGGAATGATTCACCAGGCAACCAGTGAGAGTGGTCGATATTGCTCACATAACAAGTAAGTTGAAGAGGCAATAGAATAGAATAGAATATATTCATTTTCTGGTAACAAAGACCCATAGATAAAGAAAAAGCAAAAGGAAAAGAAAAAGTAAAGAAAGAGAAAGAAAGAAAAAGTATTAACTGATTAGTTGTGTGTGTTTGTAGTGTGAACTGGCCTTATTAGCCGTAGAACCTATGACCATTGAGTTGACGTGATCTTGAGTGGAGACGGCAAGCGTAGGGTTGGGCCCTCAGACTCGGTAGACACCGATCTTCGCCGTGTGGTTGGTAGCAACTGGATGAGAATTACCGAGAATCGAGTTTAGTGGCGTGCGATGAAAGAAAGCTATGTCTATCAGTAGTTTTCTGAGAGCTGATGATAATTAAACAAAAACTTCACAATTTTTTAGAATTGTTATGATACCTTTGCGAAGCCGCTTATATAATTAACGCAATTTTGAACCTCGAAATTGTTAATGATTGAATTAAGTGCTTAACACTGAATGTAAAATATTGCCCGGGGCAAGTAACGGCAATGAATACAGTTCGACGATATTGCCTTTAATTTTATCTATAATTTCGGTAATTACTCCGATGCGAATAATCCGGGCGTTATTTCAATGTGTATTCAAAGCTTACTTTAATGATGAGCAGTTCAAAAAGGCTTATTAATTTCACAGTAAATAAGTTGATTTCATATCGCAGGAAGCAAATAAAATGTTTTGCTGCCAGTGATTTATAGGAGCCTTATTATTGGTGAAATAAACGAACTTCAGCACATCCACAACATCACGCCTTGTAATCGTCGACGGGTTTGACAGAGGTCCCGTCGGGGCTGCGGGTCGTTCGCAAGAGATAACGCGGCCTCGACATGAAGGGCTAAGAAGGAACATGGGTGGTTTTTAGTCAGAGGGTTTGACAGAGATGGTCTGAACAGTACACCCACATTTCACCAGTTATGTAAGTACCGTGTAATCGAGGCGAGCCGATTGCCATCATCCGGACACAAATCCAGGCCCCGTAAATGCTTCCGTCTGACGCAGGTACTCACCGAACACGGTTGTTTCGGGAGGTACCTGCACCGAATCAGGCTGGAGGAAACGCCCGGATGCCACTATTGCGAGGATCGGCCGGAGGACATGGTGGAGCACATTGTGGAGGTATGTCCCGCTTGGGCGGAGCCCCGCCGTGTTCTCGTAGCGGCGATCGGCGGCGGCGACCTCTCGCGTCCGGCCCTGGTGCAAGCCATGGTCCGGGGCGAGGACGAATGGGACGCCGTCGCCTCCTTCTGCGAAGCAGTGATGCTAGCGAAGGAGGTGGCGGAACGTGAGAGGGAGAGAACCTCTCGTCCCAGCCGCCGCGGGAGGCGCTCCGGGCGTCGGGGGCCACGTGATGGCTTCCGGCCACCGTAGACGCGGGCCTGTGGACGGTGAGTGATGGGTAAGCTCGCCGTCCGTCCGTCCTATGACAACGACAGGCCGTGTCGACGGCGCGTTCGTGTTCCACGCGCGCCTCAAAGAAATGTCAGCAACATGGAAGGGACCCGCAAGGGCCGACGCCTGTCGAGGCTGCGGGTTGTCCGCAAGGGATACCGCGGCCTCGACATGAAGGGCGAAGAAGGAACATGGGTGGTTTTTAGTCAGTAGAAGTCTGACACTCCCTTTCGCTCTGCCCAAGAGCGGGAGGGGTTATTTGATGATTTCCCACCCCCAAAAAAAAAAAAAAAAACTAAGGCCCCGTAAATGCTACTAAAAATCCTGATAGAAAAACCCACTGAAACTTTGCCTGACCTAGGAAACGAACTCAAGACGTCATGCTTAGGTAGTCTCACTTGCGGCTACTGAACCACCGAGGAAGTCCTCAGGTCGGGAAAATTTCCATAGTCATTAAACTTGTATGATCAGCAGGGCTATTGCGGATCTTTTTAAATTTCAGTGGCTATCATAGTGTCCATCGATTCTGTCAAATGGTTCCAATTTGTACCAAATTATAACCATTTGACAGTTAATCGATGGACACTATGATAGCCACTGACATTTAATAAAAAAACTTTTTTGCAAAAAATAAAACCGACTTCAAAAACACAAAAAAGTGAAAAATATCGGTTTTATTTTTTGCAAAAAAGTTTTTTAATTAAATGTCAGTGGCTATCATAGTGTCCATCGATTAAAAAAAAAGTTTTTTTATTTTTCCATTTTTAGTTGTAATATCCTTTACAAATATTTGATATTTATTAAATTTACGTTGTTATCAATATATGTCACGGTAATAGGCTTATCCGCAATAAAATGGAACTTAACATACCTAACTCTCGAAATCTGGGCGTCCTGTGCACATCTGCGCACCCCGTCAGAGCATACAGGCGTGGTGGTAAGTTAAGATGTTGCGTAAACATTATACATCCAAGCGATTGCAGCAATCACGACAGATTTGCCGTCTATTTTTGAAGAGTTCTATTGTATATCTCCGAAGATCAGGATCAGATCTTCACCAAATTTAAATGGGACCACCTCAGGAGTATACTCTTTCAAATAAATAAATAATTTTGAGAATCGGTTCACAAATGGAGGAGAAATCAGGTAACATACATAAAAAAAAAAAAAAACATACACACGAACATAGAACCTCCTCCTTTTTTGAAGTCAGTTAAAAAGATACGCAATAGCCCTGCAGAGCGCCTAGACAAGCGTGATTAGAAAGTTACAAATATTGACATTGACTATTGAAAAGCAATCAAGTAAGTTAATCCCGTTGAGATTCCTTACAGAAATACAAAGATGTTGTGGTGTAAATCTCACCTTTCCATAACCAATTAAAACCTATTAACCACCCACTCTAAAATCAACCTTATACGGCAGTACCATTAAGAATAATTTGCATATCAAATTAATTCATGGCTCGATGTTGCATTACATTAAATATGGTGCCTCGGCAGTAATATAAAAGATTTAGTTGCCATAATATTCATACCCCGGGTAGCTCCATTAACCCCTGTTATATAAGGGTTGCTTCTTAAAAGGGAAATCTTGCGTTTCTCGTAAACTTATGCAATAACTTCGGAACGGATATTCATGATTATTTATTGGTAATATACGTCAGAAGTTTCGTTGTGTACTTTATCGTGTACATACGAAATACGACTTTGGTTACTATCAAATTAAATCTACGATTATACAGGGGTTAAGTCTTACCAAGGGGTATCGTATTACCCAGTAATAACTGGGTTGTGGAAGTTAGATAGGCAGTCCTTCCATGGAAAATACTTGTATTCAGCAGCATCCGGTTAGAAGGGAAGCCGATCCCAACATAGTTGGGAAAAGGCTAGGAAGATGATGTATAATATAGTTTTCGGGACATCCGAAGAATTTTGACATTGCGGGTCTACAATCATGTGTGGCATTAATTCTAGCCATTTTTTGTGTCGATGTCTCTCACACGATGTCGGTTTAATTTTTATTTGCACATAAAACGTCATAACAGTGAAAAGAAATTGTTAGGGAACAGACATGACCTATTACAATTCGAAGACATGTGACATCTACCAACTCGTATTGCGACATCGTGTTTGATTACGCCCACTCCTTCTTACGTAGAGGAGACAGCAGTAGGAACTTTTTAAGTTATCTACACTATTAATAGTATCAGCAATAAGAGTTTCAGTTTACCTCATTTGATTTCAGAAGCTAAAAAATAACTAGAAAGTAATTATCACAAAAATAACACCGTCAAAAATAGCAAAACAACCTAAATAGCTATCCACAGCTTTAGATTCAGGTCTAAAACAAACAATTAAAACAATAGACCTTTTAAAAACTGAAACAATAACAAACAAAGCGACGACCCTAACCGGCGAACGACCAAAATTGCTTTAATAAAACACGAAAATATATTTCCTTTTTCAAGGCGGACGATATTACCCTCAGATACTTCTTTATGTTGAGTATAGTTGAGTTTTTGCGAACGTTGCGCTACAAACTGAGCGTCATTTGCTTTTTCTGTTTGCTGAGCAACGTACAATATATCGTTCCGCTGCTACAGTCTACTGAAGAGTACAGTCGGATGAACTATTTGGTAATACAGGCGGCTAGCTTATTGCTAGACGGCTAACAAGTTTTTATAATGTTGTATGTGTTGAGTTAATAATTTTCTATAGATGAGTTTGTCGTGTAGGTTATGAAAGAAAAGTGTCCCTGACTCTGGCAGGGCCACCTTCAGGGATCTTAATTTTAATAACACAAAATATTTGTCGCTAATTTGACCAAATTTGTCCTCAAATATCAGAATTTGTCGGTCACTGGTTCAAAAGATATAAGGGTTTAGAGGTGGCCCTGCTGGAGTGAGTCTCCCCAGCAGGGCCAAATTATACTGCATCACAGATTTTTTTAAACGTACTTGCTAGCAAACACAAAAAGTATTGTCTTTTTGATTTGTGTTCTAATCAAATATTTGATACTTATCAGCTTTTTCAATTGCATCTACTATGCACTGTATATTGTGTTCGTTCTCAGTAGTTCTAGTACTATTAACTTGCTGGTAGTAGTAATGCTGATCTAGTTTTGTTAATTCCGTACGTTTTATGTCTAGTTAAGTCAGTCTGTTGGTTTGTACGCTAAGGAAGAAATGCAGATGTATTTATTTAGCATACTGCATAAATATTTAGTAGGAGATAACTGCAGTGCATTACTTAATAATGAAGTTATTTAAACTTTTACGTTCTTCCTCAGTGTTATAGTATATGCTATAGATATAGAAATTGCTTGTTCGCTTTGAATACTTTTTCTAAAACTATTTCTAATCGTCTATGGAGTTTCTTGCCCATTCTTCTATATAGGGATCGTTTTGTGTGGCTGTGACTATAGCTTCGCGTTTTTCGGTTTTTCTGACATTCAAAATTGCCTTGGTCTGATTGGATTAAACACTTTAAGTTCAAGGCTAATTATACTTCTCCTGAAATCGTGACTTATTCCTAAATTATTTGTTGTGCTTCGGATATTAACTTTTAATTAGTCACGAAAACTGTTCCTTCTACAGTGGCACTTATCAAATTAATACTAACTATTTATACAAAGTAACTCTAAGCTACTACACTTGGTAGCAAAGCAAAAACCGCAAGAATTTCCAACCGAATTCAATTCTTCGCTATTTTCAATTAACATCTGTGTCTCCAGAGAGGTTTCTTTCGTTACTAAGGCTTTGTGTCGAGTTGAATACAGTGCTTCCGCTTTGTCTCCACCAGTTTTGTACGCCGAGGAGTTTCCATTTTGAATTGTGTCTCTCTATTTTAAATAACTCTGTAGTTGTTCCCCTAGGAGCTGTTTTTGGTCCTTTTCTGTTGAGAAATATTTTTGGTTTTGATCAAAGTTTAAATGTATTTTTTAAGTTTTAATGTAGAACGATAAAACAATTATTAATATTTTTAAACGTTTATTTCAGATCCATAAATCCATAGCACAAAATAAAATTACATACTTCCTCAATCATCATAGAATAAAATCATAATAAAATTACAATCAAAAGTAATGAAGAAAACATATTACTTTTGGGATTCTTTTTCCGATGACCTGGTGAATATTGAGGAGATCGGCTGGATGCGAGACACACGGGACCGGTGAATGTGGCTGCCCTTGAGAGAGGCTTATGTCCAGCGGTGGACGATGGATGAGTCTTTCACCTGAAGTGATGATGATGAATATTTTGAGTTTAGAATTGCGGATGCTGCTAGTCTGATATTAATAGTTACATTAATTTTATCTAAGATCCCAAGTTTAGTAAACTATGTTGTTTATGTACAATTTCTAGATTAAAGCTTCAGGTAGATTTATAACGTCTCCAGTATCGAGTTTTGAAAGTTTCGGACGTAATTTGTATCCCTTCGGTAATTTAGTTGTCTTCCTCGTTGGTCGAGTGGTATTTTCATCAGGAATTTCGCAGTAGCAGCTACGAAGTCTGGATAAGCTCACGTCCTGTTACATGGGACTTGAACATAACTGGTGAAATGTGGTGTATTATTAGGTACACTTCTGCCTTACCCTTCTGAGATTACAGGCGTAATTTTATGCTATGTCTAAGGTAATTTATTTCCCCGTCGGGGTTGCGGGTTGTTCGAAAGAGACACCGCGGCCTCGGCGCAAGGGCTAAGAAGGAACATGGGTGGATTTTAGTCAGGAGAAGTCTGACACTCCCTTTCGCTCTGCCCAAGAGCGGTAGGGGTTATTTGATAATTTTCCATCCGTTAAAAAAAATAAAAACTAAGTAATTTATTTCGAGTTAATTTAGTTTTTAGATGGCTTCCCGCACGTCAACTTATGAGGCTAGTTTTTAATCGGACTATGACTATTATTTATTTATTATGGACATAAAACAGTTACATGCTATAGAAAATACAAAAATCCTTAAAAACTAAAGCTCACAAACATGTAACCCACACCAATATCCACGTCTTAACAAAAGAATAACAGACTGTGGTAATTTTTTTTCAGAATACAGAGCCTTCTGTGACAGCCGCATTAAATGTTGTATTTAATTCAAATAAACTTATACTTATCTTAATTTCATTTGAATACAAACAAATTATTAAATTTTTATTATTTACAAAATATTTTAATTCTAAATAATTGATTCCATTTAATTTAATTCAGTTCAATATAATTCAATTTAGTTCTTACCAGAGAATGGGCAGCAACGTTCTCTGTACCTTCGTAACAACCATACTGCGATCGCCAACCCGCCTGCCAAGCGTGGCGATTATGGCAAATCCCCCCTTCTGGGAGAGGCCTATGTCCAGCAGTGGACGTCTTATATCTGAAATAATGATGATGATGAAGCCTTTGCAATCCTTTTATCTCTTTTTTTATCTCTTGTTTGGCTTTGAGTTGCAATAAATGCAGGTATGAACCCTTTGTCTGTACCACTGTACTGTTCTCAGAAACGAATGGTTTTCAGCGGTCAGCAGGAAATAGTCGATGACTCTTTTGACAGTCGTCAAATTTTTTTTTGTTTTTGTACACTATTTTCGCACACGTATTTAGTCGCGTTGTGATCCAACTTTATCCAGGGGGATCTACTCGTCATGCTATTGGGATTAAAAGTGTCTGAAAACACTGAAGACGGCCTGTCGTCGTCATAAGACGGACGGACGGCGAGCTAACCCATCACTCACCGTCCACAGGCCCGCGTCTACGGTGGCCCTAAGCCATCACGTGGCCCCCGATGCCCGGAGCGCCTCCCGCGGCGGCTGGGACGAGAGGTTCCCCCAGCCCCACTACACCCAGCTTTTTACCGTATTTGAATTCTATAAAACTTGAGAAATCTCTAACACACCTCCAAAGCTACAGATTTAGTCACACAGAGTCCTATTATATAATATATTATTATTATTATTCCTATATTACATAAACCTAAATAAAGGGAACACTACGTGATTTCAAGTAAAGTCTAAGATTTTCAAGTTACGATTTCCAAGTTTCGTTTTCTAAGTGAAAATCTTGTCAGATATTATCTAGCTTTATGATGGACTGGGAAAGATAAAGTGGAAAATATATTAAAGTACTTTTCAGATGGATTAAGGTTTTGTACTTTCTAGTATGTAATGGATTTCTTTTTAGTTGTAAGTAATGTAATGGCTACGACATTGGGTTCATGAGTTCATAAAAATAAATGAAAAGTTAATCTGATAATGTATCTACATATTTCTCTATTAATTTCTTTTTGATTATGCGACGTGTAATAATTGAAAAGCTTTCCAACAGATTGAAAAATAACATCTGAAAATATTAACGCAGAGATTTTATTCCCTCTCAAAAACCCGTCTGCCTTTAAAGAGTGAACATCCTCTGGGCACGGTCGTTCCGCCATAGATCAAATCCATCGTCTCCATCAGGCGAAGAGTAGGCTCATTTAGAAATTTAAAAAAAGAGCTTGGATTAAGTTAAGTAAGGTTTTGTTTATTTTCCGTGACTGGGATTATGTATGATACAACCATTAAACCCTGTTAAGAAGATATTGAAAAACCCAATAATGCTTAGTCCGAACCCAGAATCCACGACCCCGAAAACAATCGCGCTTGCAACCATAGACTAGAAAGAAAGAAAATTGTGTTTATTTGGCATTATTCACAAAAACACCTTATTTTTACAAAAGAAACAAGCTGATAATACCAAAAGGGCCTCAGCTCTGCATAATTTAGTTTACTAACATAGATATAAGGGAAATTGTTACTAACACTATTAGTCATGATTGTTACTTAAATAAATAATTGAATTATTATAATGCCAGATGGCAATACATTGTGTGTACCATCTGACGCTGATTTTCAGCTGCTGCCCACGGATGCCATACGCTCGAAAACATAAACTAATCACGAAAAGGTTTAAAAAACATAAAATGTATAAAATTCATAAAAATAATAAAAAAAACATTAAACATTTAAAAAATTAAGCAATAATAATAAAAGTAAAAATGACAGAATGTATAAAATTAGTAGGTAACAGACTACAGAGGCAGTCACGTAGATAACGTTACCTATAAAACAATGTTTTTCCTGTATTTGTTTACAGACACAAATCTTACAAGCACGAATACACACTTCCGGATAAACGAATGTAGGTTAAACAAATATTAGCCCGGGGTGATTTTAGTGATGTGAAAATCCCACACTTCCATGTCTTCTCCCCTAAGACTGGTCGCCTTATGAAGATTTCCCCCGAAAAAGGTAAGACTGGTTGTCAGACTTTCGGGGTACTGACTACCTGTAACGACTGTCAAAGATCTACTAGTGCTTTGAGGCACGGAGAAAAGTTGGAATGTCTTGGAATAGTGGACCCATCCCCGGACTGACATAGGCGAGTAGGGTTTAACCTGAAAGGGCTACTTTTTAACAATATAAGTGGCTAGACTGAATGCGAATCGTTAACCTTTGCTAGCCGTATCACTGTCAAAAGTCTACAATTTACAGCCGGAACCAACCAACAAATCGCTGCTCAATAAAATTCCGTCTTTCAATTTTAACCTTTGTTCACATACAAGAAGAATTCTCTTTACCCAACACATAACAACGAGAGACGAAATAAAAATAAAAACCGTACAGTCGAAGTTAATTTGGCAGTCAGAATAAGTTGTTAGCGTAGAAACTCCGCGAGTCCACGACACGCCACAGGACGCTCCATCTTGTTGAAGAACCGCGAAAATGTTAACAAGGTTTCACAGTCGCTTGCTTCTGCTTTTGAAGATGTGTGCGATGATTATGTGGGTAATGGATGTTTTATTTCGTTGTGGGCTGACAGGATAAACGTGTACGTGCAATTCTACATTAGATCACTTTGAACAACCCAATTTTGGTAGACAAACGTCTCGTATCTAGCGAATACCTGCAACCGGCTGTTTCCTCGTGATCATACTATCATTTTTGCACCTCCTGTAGAAAAATAAAATATATAGGGTGCCTGGTAATTACTGAACGGCTGGTTATACAACGGTCGAGAAAAAAAAGGTAAATCGGAAAGTATCAACGTAGCAGTCATGGAGTCCAGATTTGTACCCCGTTAACGACTTAAGACATACACTCGTAACTGGTGAAATGAGGGTGTACTATTTTATTTCAACGTATTTAGGGCAATGGTAATGTAAAAAATTGTACCAATTAAAGTGTATGTCTAGATTCGATTCCCTCCCTACGATACGTAAATCAGAAGATAACCAATAGACCACAATAGTCTGCAATAGTAAGCACCTGGTCGTAAATAATAATAATTATGTCAACACCACGTCTAACTTTTTTGTTTATTGCAATTATCTTACAACAGCTTATTAGCTTAGTTTCAATATACTTAACTGTTTTTGTACATAACAGAAACAAACAATACCTTCTGACGATCAAAGTTTAGATGCCAACACGCACGTCCAAATTCAATTACGAAGTCCCAAAAGCATTTACTGAAGATTAAACTCTGTCGCAATTTTCCTAATTCAATTTATTTTCAAATAAATGCAACGTGTATACTCCAATTTATTTTCCCACCTATTCTAATTTAAATAACGAAGAAGAAACTTCTCCAAGTGAACAGACAGGCAATCCTTTACCAAGCAACGAATGCCACATCCAGACAAAATAAGTGTAATCAACTTTATGACATCCATGTATCTTCGAATTGCACAAATTGCGTTCTTACAACGTATAAAAGTTGTTCTGAGCAATCAGCTGATTAAACTGAAGCGTCCGACTGAAAATACACTTTACCGTACAAGAACAAAGTCTAGATTCGATTGGAGAGTTGGGATCCACATATGTGAAGACGGCTTTAGTGTCTACCATGAATTTAGTAGTAAAGGAAATTAGATAAACTGGCTATTTCGTTAGTCTTAATGTATTTAGGAGTATTGAAGTTAGAGTACAGTAATATTTCTAAATAGATCGACGCTTGGAGAGGTTTCTTCGTACTTACTTACTTATTTGTAACTTAGTTAGAGAATTGGAAGTAAGTTGAGTGTCACAAGAGCTTAGGTGATTAGTTCGAAGTTAGTTAATGTATGTTGGACTTATAATTGACCTTGTATTATTAACTTTGGAGAGGCCTTTTCTTGATGACCTTTTTCAAGGTTATTGGGAATGAGGGTTGCCTAAGGTACCCACCTAATGAAGTAACGCATAAAGTAAAAAAAAACTGTATAAAGCTGTTTAGACATAAAATAGGTGCACAGACAAAAAAAAAGCGTGATTTTTTGTGTATTCATGTTTTCTAGTCAACGACCACAGACGCACAATTCTATAAATTTACCGTAAAATGTTATTTCTGACCTCTAAAAAAAAAAGTCGTTTCCCAGCAAAATTTTTTTGCGTAGGGGTACTTAGTTTGATGTACTGAATGCTTGGTTGATGGGTGAGTGAAAGGTAAATTTACAGCCTGTATAAAATTATGAAAATTTCATCACCACTGCTCTCAAAACAGTGAAGGGAAACATTGTAAGGAAACAGAATGTCTCAGAACCAAAACATTCGAAAACATGTGACATCTACCAACCCGCACTGGGCCCACTGGTGGATTATAGCCTATCCAAGCCAATCCGCAATCCAAGGCAATCCTAGTCGTCGAGGCTGCGGGTTGTGTCGAGGCTGCGGGTTGTTCGCAAGAGATACCACGGCCTCGACATGAAGGGCTAAGAAGGAACATGGGTGGTTTTTAGTCAGTAGAAGTCTGACACTCCCTTTCGCTCTACCCAAGAGCGGAAGGGGTTATTTAATGATTTCCCACCCCCAAAAAAAAAAAAAAGGCAATCCTAGCCTATCTCCTAGAGAGGAGGCCTGAGTCCCTCCAGTGGGAACATTAGGTATAGGCTGATGATGATGTTGAAAATGGAATGAAATCTATAATATTTTCAAGCAAACCTAGGTCACAGGCAACAGCTGCTAGTCAATAATAAAACGCATTCATAGGTACAGTCGAAAAAACTAATAAGTATACAGCCAGCTAACTTGCATTTACTTTTTTGATTATACAGATACATTTAGAGACAAATGCCAAATGACACAGCGTTTGACATCAGTCGCTTAATGCGAAAAGCTTTATATTATAAAACCAAATTGCAATCAATATTTTAAGTGTACTAGAATTAGTTGACATAGCTCACAAAATAAGTCAGCTGAAGTGGCAGTGGGCCGGCCACATTAGCCGCAGAACCGATGACCGTTGGAGTAGACGTGTTCTTGAGTGGAGACCGCGAAACGGCAAGCGTAAGGTGGGACGGGACGCCCTCAGGCTCGGTGGAGCGATGATCTTCGCAGAGTGGCTGGTAACAACTGGATGTGAGTTGCCGAAAATCGAGTTGAGTGGCGCAAGATTAAAGATATCCAGCAGTGGATTGCAATAGGCTGATGATGACTAGAATTATAAAAAGCTCTACCTGTATACTTATTAATTTGTTCGACTGTACGTCCACAAAACTGCGTCGTATATCCGTCAAACGGCACCCACCATACCTCCTCCCGAACGTGTAATGTGACACCTCGAAGGAAGACAGTGGTGTGAAGTTCTTCTTGCCACCTGTTTAACTTTAGAGCTCTGCGCGAGAATACTTCAATGTTGAACTAAGTATACTAACCGAGTCGCGCCAAGGTGTTTCAGACTTTGTACTTTGATGGAAGCATCTTCTCCGTTAAAATAGTTGCGTTTTCTTTCCTTGTCTTCTTATTTTTAACCGACTTCAAAAAAGGAGGAGGTTATATGTTCGTATGTATGTATTTTTTTTTTTATATCTTTCTTTCTTGACAGAAACAAAGAACGAGTAAATATTTTCGATGTTTTTGATTCAGTTTTCTGTAGTTAGAAGTCTAACTGCGATACTCAGAGATATTTAATGATAACTTAAGCCGTCACTTAGTAAAGATTTAACGTACTTTTGTATGACAAAACTGACAAAACCTTTTCTAAGTGATGGCCTAAGTAATCATTAAAGCTCTCTGAGTGCGGCAATTAGTGTGACATTAACACATAATAAAAAAAACAAGAGTGATTATTACAACATTAGTAATAAACATACACTCATCGTAAATCCCACTACACCGTCGTAACTAACCTTTTCCCAACTATGTTGGGGTCGGCTTTCAGTCTAACCTAAACACACGTTCAGTCTTAACAGGCATTTGGGCCACTGACTACCAGTAGGACCTAATGACTGCCAAAGACTAACAAACAACAACGACTCCTTACACTGCACAATGCGACTGCCAACATGACAGCTGGGACCAGCATTATTTAACGTGCTTTCGACTGAACCGACTCATGCAAGTGCGATTTCACCTGATGATCACCAGGTCATCATCTGCCTAGCCTTTTCCCAACTATGTTGGGGTCGGCTTCCAGTCTAACCGGATGCAGCTGAATACCAGTATTTTACATGGAGTGACGGCCTATCTGACCTCCACAACCCAGTTAATACTAGGTAATACGATACTCTTTGGTAAGACTGGATGTCAGAATTTCAGGTCACTGACTACCTGTAACGACTGTCAAAGATCTAAATGTGACAGCCGGGACCAACAGGTTAACGTACTTTCCAAGGCACGAAGGAAACTCGGCATGTCGAGTGGTCACCCATCCACAGACCGACCTAGGCAAGCACAGCTTTACCTAAAGATCGACCCGAGTGGCAGTTCTTATTAAACCACGAGCTCCTCTTGATCTGACGATCACCAGATATAAACTTAAAAAATGTTACTACTAAATATAAACAAAAGTCCCGCGTAAATCAGAACCATGTATTTTTAACTCAACATTTTCAATGACGTTCAATATCCCACATGCTACAATCTCATCTCTCATTTCCTCCACGTCCGTATAGAATAAAGACATCCATTCAGAGAACCCCATCAAAAATATGGTGATATCTAAAATTCAGAAATCCGAATATCCGAAAATCACTTGAAACAAATCTCTATGTAATAACCGCGCCGACGATAAATTGTTGGAAAGCTGCGCTTATCAGATTTAAATATCCGCAGACCGCAGAGCACTGCAGTCTCTTTTCATATTACCAGCCGAGTCTCATATAATTAGATGAATTTACTGTTTTTGTGGCCCAAGTTATGAGAGGACCCGGAGGGATGGAATTGATTGTTCGTTTAGTTATTTGGTCGCAATTTTGGTGTAGATTAAATAAATGTTGTAGCCGTTGACTAATTATGATGACCGCAGGAGCTGTGTTAATCCAACTTAGAAGTGGTTAGAAATAAATATATTTATTTGACATAAGCCACATGTGCACCCAATACAAAAAAAAATACAAAAAAGCAATGGATGGACTGTGTAAATAATGTTCTGGCTAGGAAGGATAATTATAATAATAATAATTTATTCATTTAACAGACTACAGACAGGTCCACTGTGTTAGTAACAAAATAACTTAGCCTATGTTAGTACTTAATAATTATTATTAAACAGACAAACACGATTATAAACGAAAAAATTACGAGTTATTGAGAAGTATATAAGAAAAACATCCTACTGACAAGCTTACCCTTACTGGAATGGAGATAACATAACGCGCGTTTTTTTTCCCTGTATGTCTCTTTGTATGCTCGTTATGTTTCTGCGACAAATAAATATTTTTTCTTTCTTTCTTTCTTTTTGGTTTTAAGATTCTAAAGCTCTTGAATAATAACAAAATTTCTCAATACTTACCACCATCGTTTAGATAAAATACTATTACAAAACCTTTCAGTATCGCTTCCTTTCGTATTTCAGACTAGAACGCAGCCAAGGCATTCTCTTAACAAATTCAATTCCTGGAGTATTCGTTAGCTCGCTCGCTAGGTTTATTATCAATGGACTCGCCTGATAAAGGCATCAGAGCTGCAATTTGTATTGACTAGACTGACATAATGGCGGGTCGGGTTAACTCGTGAAACGTCTGTGGACTGGTACGTTTATAATATGCTTAGCTTCAGTCTGGACTGGTATGTCTGTATTTTTATTTTCCTGTGTTTTGACGGAGCGAATTGGTAATGGAAAATGGTTTTATATATAACACAGTTCCTTGAATGGCGATTTACGGAATCAGGCGTGGGTTAATTCTTGACACACTGATTATGACATTTTAGTTTTGTGATATCTTATTTTTTTTGTTCTACTTCTTTCTTAATTTTATTAATAGGTATGATCTCAGTTTCGATCATTTTTTACAGTAATATTTTTTTAATATTTTGCCTTTTTTTTATTTTAGTCGTAATTAGTTAGTAAAATTATAGCGATACCGTTATTCTTTCTGAATTTCATATTTCGTGTGCAAAGCAAACTCTTAAATAAATGTAGTTTACGTGTGTATAATTTCACTTTTAGAGCCAGTCGTATTCATTTTTGATTTTATTTTATGTTATCACTTATTTTTGTGAATGCTCGTTTTGTGCAAGTCCAAGAATGTTAACGTTGTACACAAAAGCTGTTTGTGAAACTATAATTATGAATAAATAAATAAATATTATACAGGGTGTAAATCAACCCATCACACAGCCGTCAACCAAGCATTCTGTACATCAAACTAAGCCCCTATGCAAAAAGTTTTGGTTGGAAACGACTTTTTTTTTTGGGTCAAAAATCACATTTTACGATAAAACTCAGTGTAGCACTGTTAAAACATTGTGATAGTGGATGCTTTGAATAGTAAACGGGTCATGGAGGTAGTTTAAGTAAAGTTTTAACCTGAAAAACTAGTATTTACAAAAACACCTGTGAAAATTTGGAACTTTGACCCCCAATATCTCCGTAACTAGGAGGTTCCCAGGCATGGTCTAGAACAAAAAAATGATCGCAGTGGTGGGGAGAACAAGTGCCTTTGTTTGTGTTAAGGGTACTTTTACACCCTATATACACGCAATTTTCTAAAAGCTTTAGTTAATTGTTTTGTATAACTGAGAAAGTAATCCTTCTGATTTGTATGGCGTACCGCGTTTGTGGAGTGGTTGCAAACGCGACTGCAGAGCAAGAGGTCTTGGGATCAATTTCAGAATCGGGCAAAGTGTTATTAGGGTCTCCATCGGAAATTTCTCAGTAACACCCACATAGTCTAGATTTGTGCCCGGTTGATGACAATAGGCTCGCCCCCTATTAAAGAAAGAAAGAAAGAAAATATATTTATTTGGCACATGCCACAAGTGCACATAACAAAGTAAAAAATAATAATAAAAAACTAAGAACTAAACACGAAAAAGATTGTGTAGTTTGATTACATGGGACTTATACATAACTAGCGAAATGTGGGTGTTCTAAATGAATACACTACTGCTTAAGCCTTCGGGAATAAAAGGCTGATAAATGGAAAAGGTTGATTATGTTATGTACATATAGCAAAAACTGTAATTGAAGTGAGAGTACAAACATGGGTTCTGTACCTTAATCAAGTATTAGGGCTCAAAAAAAACACTTTCAACAAAACAAAAACCCAAACAAAAAAAACGCAGACAACGATTATGTTGAAAATTCATAGCAAGCTTCTACATAAAATGTCCACAGCCAACAGTATCATCATAAATAAACCTCATGCCAACAAAATCAACTTACATTAGGACATAGAAACACATTTCATACTAAACACTATACGGTACTCCATCTATCTCCTCTGAGCATCTGGGACCCAAGTTATAATCGGAAAAAAGTACTGAGCTATGCCATGAAACGAGCAAGTGGCGAAGTTACACGAAGTTGCCCGAAGTTGCCACGACACTCTACTGGGCCCGAGGCTTTTAGTTGGTTTTTATGAAGTTTTCAACGGAACCCCGTTTTATCTTACACTCGGATCTTTTTGAACTAAATTTTGTTATTAAGTATTTGACGTTCTCTGTTGAAGGTTGATTTGGAGTTTGAATGTTGCGGCTGAGTTAGAGAGCATGGATTTAGCCATTTTTCTGAGTCGTAAACGTGCCTAGGATGTTTATATTTCATAAAAGAAAGCAATCAAGTTTGTTTGAACTGACGGACTTTGAATTTACAAAGGCGGAATTTCAAAATACTGTACCTATTTAGATCTTTTATCATTTTTAGTTTTGAACACGGTTTATTGACACTCGTTTCTTTGAAGTATCATTGTGAATAGAAAAGTTGTGACTGAGATGATGAGTAATAGAGAAGTATGGAAAAAGACATGCTGCGCCGACCCCAAATAAATTGGGATAAGGGCAAGAGAATGATGTTACTGTTAGCCCGTGTTATAATAATGGCCAGGGAATGAGAAATATTATCCTTGTTACTGGGACTGTAGCTTCTTGTTATGTTGTATTTGTTTCGACTACTAAAAACTGACTGTAACTGGCCTACTTGAAATAAATGCTTTGATTTTGATGTGGAAATAGGCTTACCCCCTGTTATAATATGACACTGTAACATAGGAGGTAAAAATTTGGATAAACTTAGAGGATACAGTTAAATTTGTCATGTTTAATGGTTTTGTTTAGCTTTAGTTTAATTTAATGTAACTTTTTTAATATTGTCCTATTTTGTGTTTTATAGTATACAGAGTGGTGCCGGCAATACGACAATAAATGAAACCACTGGTAGTTTTAGTTCATAGGAACATTTTTAAACTATCAAATAAATCCTTACACCGTCGTGGTGCCGACGATACGACAATGAACTACATAAATGTCTTTGCCAAATTCGTTTGTTACATTGTATTTCCATACGTATATCGGTGCAAATTATTCCTAAGGTTGGTAAACCAATATTTGTTTGTAAATTGTAATGTATTTCGTTTACAGTTTTATGCTACTTAGTTTTATTGTTTTTTTTTTCATTTTTTTTATTTTGCTGTTAAGATTTATTTGATAGTTTAATAATGTTCCTATGAACTAGAACTACCAGTGGTTTCATTTATTGTCGTATGGTCGGCACCACCCTGTATCTGATCCGTAATGTTGCTATAATAAGTGGTAAATAAATAAATAAATAATAATAACTCTTCGAAGTCAACAAGCGTCCTTCGAGGATAACACTTCATCTGGCCGCCGCCAGTACAGTAAAAAGCCCATTCCTTGCACATATCCGACAAAAGCGACAGATATCCGAAAAATGTTACAAAATTCTTGTAACAAAATGCATCTTAAAACTTCGTGTAGACTGCATATTCACTACATACTTATAGTTTTATTGTAGCTGAGGGACCAAAGTTTTGGATAAAAGAAAGTCTGCCGACCAAGTTTAGTAACCACGTAGGTACTACTTGTGCTTAGAATGTCTTGTACCGAGTTTTACTTTATAGCAGTGGATTTTTCTTTCGTTAAACTTGGGAGTCTTTGAAAGTTAGTACGGTCAAGTAATGGCTGTAATGATGGTTGTTCGGTTAATGAAGAGTGTGCTTTGACACCGTAACGTCTTACCTGTGCTGTTAATTTCGATGGCTACCTTGTTAATGAAACCTTACCTTTTTTATGAGGGTAGGTAATCTTCAAATGGACTTCTCCTGCTCTGGGCGGCGCGAAAGTGTCAGACTTCCACTGACTAAAAACCACCAATGTTCCTTCTTAGCCCTTTGTGTCCGGGGCCACGGTATCTCTTTTGAACAACCTGCAGATGCAGATGAAACCTTACCTTCCTGAAACTTTTGTATAGTTGTAAGCTGCGAGTGACGAGTAGTGCTGATATGACGGTTCATACTTTATTGCAGCTGGAAACATCTAACGTAAAGCTGCGCAAAACACCAATTTAGGTATTACCGGGACACAGAGGATGCATTGTCTTAACATGTATAGAATTTGTTGTAAAAATGTATCAAAAGTTGAGAGCTGTTCCGGATAATGGGAAATAATTTACCACCGCAAAACCCCCATTTCCCCCCTATTTATAGAAAAAGGTGTCAATTTTTTGGAATCTCCATAACCCAGTTACCTAAAAACCGTGGCCAGATTTCAATTTTCTCAAAAAAAAACATTGGTTAATAACCGATGATATATGTAATGTTTTATGCGGGTTGGTATTCGTTTGAGCGTGGCTGTCATGTCGACCCATGTATATTGATAATATTACTGATCACACAATCGACTGGGTCTGTTAAAAGAAAACCAGCCGATACACAGATTGCGGCTCTATATCATACAATATCCCAAATAAGGGGTACTATTTTAAATGATGCGGTGGAACCTGCGGTCATCACTTTGTGCCGAGTGCAACTGATAACTTTTAGCAACCGGTCGCGACCACTTTGTTGTGGTTGCACTCGTTTAGTGCGATGACCCTTGGCGCTATTGAGTTGCGGTTGTTTGTAATTTATTGTGGCTTATTATAAAAATAGGGGCGATGGTTTGGGGGTGTTGGCAATGACAGAATGGATATGTGGAGGGGTCTATATATTGGGGTATTTCAGTTTCAAATTGGTATTATTTTACTGAAACATTCTTAACAAGTCGTGTTATGTCGGGATCGAATGTAAGAGCTTCTTGCGAAGGAAATCGTCCACGGAGGTAAAATCAGCCACACGTCAAAACCAATTAATTACAAACAGTCTTCTAATGCTAGACTAGTTTAAGGTCACAGTGTGGTCAGCTGTTCAGTTAGTACTACCACCTGGCAGTAGAACTAATGGGAATTATCCGAATTAAGTGCCCTACCACAAAGCACCGCTGCTTTGTTCCCGTTTGAAGGGTATTAGGAATGAATATTGTATTGAACATACATTTAATTACAAGCACATGAAACAGTTCAGCTTTTTTCTAGGATTATATTACACACACATCACACATCGGCGTGCGTGTATGACCAGATGTATGAATGTGGACGAGGCAAAAGGAGTATGTAAGGATCGTAGCAAATGGCGTTCTGTGGTCTCTGCCTATACCCCCATGGGAAAAGGGCGTGAGTTTATGTATGTGTATATCTTGCCGGTAAGCCCCGATGGGTTAGGCAAAAATTAACCCAATAGTACGTACACCCAGTTACGTTGAAGTCACATGTAAGCGAATTGCCATCAAACGGGTACAAATCCACTCCGTGGCTGCTACTGAGAAATTCCTGATGGACAAAAGTAAAAACAATTGCGCGGCCCTTGAATCGAAACCAAAATATTAAATTATGGTAAGTATTACAGATATTATATTTATACGCAACGTTGACCACTTAGTATCGAGTGGGTCACTAGCTGTTTTTTTCTATTTAAAAACTTAACAAGGATTACTCACGAACAATTGTATACTCTCTACCACACCCCACAACAGATCGCTTCTAAAATTTCACCCCACCAAAAAACCGATTACCTTCAAACTCAATCTCTCCATACATCCCCATAAACAAAGTTTCCATCTATCACTTCCATATAAAATCAACACAAGCAAGTCGACACTCAAGGAATGTAGCAGCAACATAATACCGGGAGACGTTCCCGTGATGTATAGCCCCAACCCCGGGGATGAAACTTTGAGCCGGCTAAAATCCCGGGGGGTTGGAACTAGTCGTCGGTAAACAAAAAACTGCGAGGTTTTTGTTAGTCTTTTATTTGTGACATACGGATGGGGAGGTAGGCACGCATTTAGTGGGGAGGAAGATTGTGTTCTTGTTACATTTTTGATAACCAAAAAAATTTTTTTTTTTTTTTCATAAACTGCCATAGACTCTTATGAAACGTTAGAATTTCGGTACAACGTAATCTTTCGTAGGATTTCTAAAAATAAACTTCCAATTTCAGCACAATAATTTTATTTCAGCCATGTTTATCTTTCTTTAACTTTAGACTCCCTAAAGTAAAGTAAGAACAAATATAGACTTGAGCTGACTTAAGCTAAAACAATTTACGCCAAAAACTTTCAACAACTCTCAATTAATAACAAGCTCCAATAAAATTACTTAAACGACCAAAATAACTTCCAACTATATCATCGAACGACGTGAATACATTGCCTACCAAAGCCCGCCATTTTACAAGTACTTACTAAGTTCAACACTTAGTCAACCCGCGCCAATTTAATTTATTAACACTTAAAACTTATATAATTCAACGTACTAAGTTTTAAGTCTAGCCCTTTCTGAGTTGTAGCACTTCGGGCTTCGCAGAACGCACCTGATACCAGCCCGTAAGTGACAGATGGGTTGGAAGTTCACTAAGTGCCAAGTTGAAAGTGTTTAAAAATTAATACAGGAATTAATATAGCTAAGGGTGTGGTTACACGGGCGATTTCTTGAGCAATTATTGCCCGACACGCTGCAGTTTCCGGGAGGTAGACTTAAATGTATAGTTTAGTTGCTTACAGTTGTTTTATTAATCGGCATTACTACTTTTAATTGCTCCATTTTACACAAAATTTTGCCCAAAGCTTCACCCACCAGCATGCTGAAAGTCTTCCACGTATACCTACTGCTGGAATAAAATGTACCTATCGACAAGTACCTGCTGGAATAGAAAGTACATAGGATTTGTTATAAATGTAGGCAATGCCCAAATTATTAAACCGATCTGTATTATTTTGTATGATATGGATCTAATAACAACAGTTACAAGAAGCAATCGTAATAGATAGTTGGTGAATGTTGTCGAATCGTCATTTAACATTCACCAATGTTGCCCAGAATTGCTGAGTGAAAGTTGCCCGTGTGAGCTTACCTTAAGGAACATTGTATTTAAGTGCTACGGTACTTTAGAGTACGTACATTATTGATTAGGGTAGGAGTGTTAGGTTGTATGGCCTTAGGAAACTATTGACGTTTATTTATTGCTTTGTTTTGAGATGACTGTCCTTGCTAATAGGTTTGGACAAACCGGTAAGGACAATTTATGGACATCGCTTCAGACTCTGAAAGATATCGTTTCAGACTCTGAAAGATATCGTTTCAGACTCTGAAAGATAATAATTTATTAATATATCTCCTAGTGTGTTTATTTAGACAACTTTTTTATAGCGCGATGCTAGTCTAAGGGCCGGGTCTAAAGGTCTTGGCCCCCATAGACTGCGATAAGAACAAATACAGCTTATTTTTTTGTTTTTTTTTACTGTGGGAAATCATCAAAATATTCGTCCAGCTCTGGGCGGAGCGGAAGGGAGTGTCAGACTTCTACTGACTAAAAACCACCCATGTTCCTTCTTAGCCTTTTGTGTCCGGGGCCGCGGTATCTCTTTCGAACAACCCGCAGGCCCGACGGGCGTCGGCCCTTGCGGCCCGCTTCCATGTTGCTGACATCTCTTTAGGGCCCACGTGGAACACGAACGCGCCGTCGACACGGCCTGTCATCGTCATAAGACGGACGGACGGACGGCGAGCTAGTCCATTACTCACCGTCCACAGGCCCGCGTCCACGTTGGCCGGAAGCCCGGAAGCCATCTCGTGGCCCCCGATGCCCGGAGCGTCTGCCGCGGCGGCTGGGACGAGAGGTTCTCTACCTCTCACGTTCCGCCACCTCCTTCGCTAGCATCACTGCTTCGCAGAAGAAGGCGATGGCGTTCCATTCCCTCTCGCCCTGGACCATGGCTTGCACCAGGGCCGGACGCGAGAGGTACTTATTAGTTGCAGAAAAAAGTAAATGACAAGGAAGTGTCTAAAGTAGTCCTTGATTTTATGAATAAAAGAATAATGATTGCTCTTGAGGCATTGATCAGAAAGAAAAAATAACACAGTCGCGGACGTCACGCGGTTTCACCCGCGTAGTTTTCGTTCCCGTGGGAATACAGGGATAAAAAGTAGCAAATTTTTGCAAATCGGTTCAGTAGTTTTTTAAGTTTATTCGTTACATACAAAAATACACATCTTTCCTCTTTGTAATACTACTAGCGGACCTGGCAGACGTCGTCCTGCCCGGACAGCAGCGCCACCTACCGGGTACAATTGTAAATCTAAACCATTCTCGAATCCACTTGAACACATACAAAAAATTTGATCAAAATTGGTCCAGCCGTTTAGGAGGAGTTCAGTGACAAACACACGTACAGAAGAATTATATATAAAGATATATAGTACATAGATTTGTACGGAGAATCGCATCACAGTGTTCCGTCTTTAAGGTAAGGTAACTAATTAAATTATTTGGCACCGAGGGAATCATGATCAGATAATATGGATGTTAATTGATGAGACGGAGAGAACAGTATTTAGTCTGGCTTTCCAATTGTACTTGGCGATCTGTCTCAGGAACATAATTAACTTAATTAGGTATGGAAGATAGATTATTAATTAAAGATCAGAGTGCTTTGGTAAAATTGTGGTAGTCAGTTGCATCTGGTTTGACTCACAACTTATTCACAGACAGTAGGCAGAAACCGTTCAAAACGCCACCTGTTATGATTCTCACATACTCATCATTGATCTGGTCATACACGCACGCCGGTTATGAGTACACCTCATCATCATCATCATTCTCTTGCCCTTATCCCAATTCATTTGGGGTCGGCGCAGCATGTCTTCCTCTTCCATACTTCTCTGGTTCTCGTCACCTCATGAGACACCTCCTTTTTTACCATATCATTTTTAGCACAGTCCATCCATCGTTTCATTGGTCTTCCTCTACTCGTATATCCTTCCACATTCATATTCAAAACCTTCCTCACAACACCTCACACACCTCAGTACACATGTTCTTTCTAAAGAACATCACCAAGAGTATGTCTTTCTAGGGTATCCACTCCCGAATTTGCCATTCACATCTGTCTTTCCACTTTTATTGTTGGTTTATTTATTAAAAATATTTTAAATTATAATATAATTGGACTTAACAAGCAAGCTCAATTAATAAAACTGTTATCACGGTTTGTCTGTGCGTTTTCACGGTTATTGGAACTGCCTTAATTGCTCGGCCACAGCCGCAACTGCTGAGCGTGGGGTCCTGGATTCAAATGAAATGCTGTAGTGTAGGGTATTCCCAGTTCGAATTTCAGAAGAACCGCTTAACGACACACGTACAATAGTCCACTTTAAGGACGCGGAAATCCAAACGTATAACCAAATCCCGAACTTTTTTTAATATGGAACTGAAATATCCACCCACAAATTGGTGGTACCATAAAACGCTGCCTAGCCATTAAAAAGTTATTTAAACTTACATAATCATAAATGTTTACATAACGCGACATCCTTGTTCTATTTTTATCTGCACTTAACTTTATTGACTGAACACTGAATAACTTCATAAAACACTATAAATATAATAAGAGTTTTTTTATTTCTATGAAAGCACTTATAAGGGGTTTGTGGAAGCCCGTCGGGGCTGCGGGTTGTTCGCAAGAGATACCGCGGCCTCGACATGAAGGGCTAAGAAGGAACATGGGTGGTTTTTAGTCAGCAGAAGTCTGACACTCCCTTTCGCTCTGCCCAAGAGCGGGAGAGGTTATTTGATGATTTTCCACCCACCATAAAAAAAGGGGTTTGTGGAAAATTATATTGAAATAATATACAGAATTGATTTGTTCCAATGTGTGGGTATTTATTTTTAATTAAAAGCGAACCACTAACGGTAGGTAATAACACTATTTGCTTCGATAAATTAATAGGCTTTTTAATTGATTTCACTGAACTTCAATTAGGAAGAATAAATATTTGTGTAATCCCAAAAATATTTTCAATCAAGCAAATATTACTAAACACAAAGTGATCAAACGAAACGAAAATAAACATAAATCGAAATTAAATTAATGCGCAAATATCTCCCCAAACCTATTCAGCCAATAGATTGGGCCAAATTACACAAATATACCACTAGTTGGTTTAACTTCGACCAATATGCAAATATCAAAACACACGTTGGCTAAATTGGCCTTTTGGCGGAAACTAACACCAACAAGTTGGTCGAACTTTGCAGCTGTGTGCACCAACCAATACGAAAGTTTGAGAACTGCACGGCTTACCACACCGTGCCATAAACGGGAGTCGAACTCGCTCACTTCTCATATTTTTTGTTCGTGTAATTCGCGGGATGTTTGTTTCAGAACTTTTTTTTCTCGTCTATCGCAATGTGTAAAGAGTTTTTAAACCGGAGGAAAATCTCTCTGCAAAAATCTCTCTATTAAATATTCTGTTTCTGTAAACTGAAAGAGATGTTTTAACAGCGTAAATGAAAGATTAAGTAAGTAGGTATATTCGCTGTAAAAGTAAATAACATGTTTATGATATTTTGCGTATTATAATAAGTGATGATCGATGTCTATCTGGCTCTTTCTATGATGAATCAGAGCCATGTTTAGGTCCAAAACTATTCCGAGCAATACTAAAACGCATAAGTTAGTACAAACAATCATAAACATTAATGATTCTCAGAAGAATTACGAATAAGCCAGTGGTCCCGGTCGCAAAATGGCGGTCGTCAAACTATGTCAGAGGCCCTTGTTTTTTTGGGGGGTGGGAAATCATTAAATGACTCCTCCCGCTCTGGCCAGAGCGGTAGGGAGTGTCAGACTTCTACTGATTAAAAACCACCCATGTTCCTTCTTAGCCCTTGTGCCGAGGCCGTGGTATCTCTTTCGAACAACCCGCAGCCCCGACGGGATGTCAGGGGCACTTGACGCGGCTTAGAAACTCTGACACAAGTGAGTGGTGGGTCGTTAGACCTAACTGCCCACACGATAAGAAGATGGAGGAAGAAGAACAAGAGTTCCATGTATTTAGAAGGGGTCATCATCTGCCTAGCCTTTACCCGTCAATGTTGGGGCTGTATAACCAGATGCAGCGCAATATTATTTGTTCATTTAGAAGGACAGAATGTATTAATAGGATCAAGCTAACTATTACAAAATAACCGTCTTAAAATAATAATAATAATAGCATTTATTTCGGGCAGCGCCCATAGTGTTAGTAACAATGATCTTTAAAACTAGTGTTAGTAGACATAATACACAAATTAAACAGTATGAAGTTTCATCCAATGACGCAGCATTGGAGACTCCCATCTATCTACGAATAAACTCAAGATAGTGTTGGTACTGCCACGGAGGCGAGCAAGCAGGGAAGCGCTTCTTTTACGTATGATGGAAACCATCAATATGCCTTTCCGCAAACATCCCTACGCACTACATCGCCATGGCAGCCCCAACAATATCCTGAGCGCGTTATTATACTGGACACGTAGATCGCTGTAAGCACGCAAACTATAACTAGTCCACAGGCTGCACGTGTCAAAATAAAACACTTAATAAAATAATAAAAATAAAAAATACAACAAAAACACTTAAATACATCTAAATGTAAATTCACAATAATTAATTACTTTTCATTCATAAAATATACCATCAACTATTTCAACCCATCATATTGCATGTCACTAAATACTTTTTATGAAACCCGGCAGTCGGAAGCATTGCCTTTGCCACCCGCGCTCCGTGACAAATATCTATGAACTAGGAGCCCCGGAGTTACTTATAGCCTCGAGTGCAATGAGCGACTACTCCCGTCTACTTGAAATACGTCCAGGTTTTCTGCAACTTTAAAATTAAATGTTTTTTGCGTTTTCTTGGGTTTGAAGCGGGTTGGGGAAAAGATTTTTTGTTTTATGTTACGTTTTTTTCGTTTTGTGTGTTCTCACATAAATATTGTTTTATTTAGTGATACATTTGCTGTAAGAGATAATTTATATTATTATTTTTATCTAGTCCACTTCTTGGTTAAAAAATAACAATCAATTGAGCCTGTCCCACTCTACTATTTAGGACAAAAGCCTTTTTCATGCCACGCCACAATATAACAATATGTTCATAGATTCATAAGTTTTTAAAATGACATTTATATATTTAGAACGGGACACATACCACTTAACAAGTTTGGCTTTCTAATGAAAAAAGTGAGTAGCCCTAATTGTGAACAGTGCCAAACTGTGGAGGATGTGCATCACTTGCTAGTGGAATGTGTCCGTAATAGCAGAGAAAGAGACGCTTTGATGACCGAATTACACACTAACAGGCTAGATCTGGGTGCTTTTCAAAGCCTCATATCAAATCCCTGCAGTGCGGATGCTTTGATAATATACCAGTTTATTTACAATTCTCTTAAGTAATAAGTAGTAATCGTAGTAATAAGTATTATAGTTTTAGTTTAAGTATTCTTGTAATCATATTGTGATGTGTTACGATGGGGCTGACATGGTCAGGTATGTATGACCAAAAGCCCCTAAATAAATAAAGACAAAAAAAAATATATATATATATATTTATTTATATTCACATACATGGCATGGTCACCAACATTATCATTAACACTGAAAATATGATATTTACCTGTATAAATTAATTCGATTTTATCCACGATCATGGTGCTTGTAACAGCGCCAAAATATCGGAAACTCAAAACAATTTATAGTAAACATGATAAATATTTTTTATGATAATGCTATCCTTCCTAAATAATGACTGATCAAAACCATATATCAGTATCTCAGAAATTACAAGTACATGAATATTTTGCCGCCGTATTGTTTGATTTAAATTAAAAAAAATCAGATGCTTACAAACAGCCTCTCTGTTAATGTGATTCGCACGCTAAAACCACACATCGCTGCGAGCGCGCCTCATTTTCCATTTCCAAAAAAACCTTTTTTTTACTGTCTTTCCAGCCAGATTTCCCGCCTACTCAAAATAATCAATTCAAAAATAGAACTCAAACGACACACAGCACACAGCTTAATCTGTGAGCTTAACCTTTAGTATAAAAGGTAACCTTTGACGTTTCACGTCAACATCAACGTTGAAAGCATATTCCAGATTCATTACCACGTCAACCACGTAATTACGAATACGGTCGGCTTTATTCTTTTCAGGAGAATTCCAGACGTCATGTGGTCGTATTTCTATGGTATATATTCCTTTAATGGAGTATTTTAATAGGTTTTAGTAGGAACGCTAGCGTTAATGACTTTATTCTCATTTGAGCTGTAATGTCAGGTTTTAATGAACACTAAGCTTTGAGGTGGAAATGTGTTTAGAGGATCATAATTGATTTTCCGCTTGGTTCTATAAAGTCTTTAGTTTCAATGGTTAGTTTTGTTGTTCATTTATTTGTATAGGTATGTTATTACATAAAAGGAAAAAGGAGGATCTTGCCCATTGATATAAAAACTAAAGATACGGTCGTCCGAACATTTGCTCGGCGCGTTCGCCATACATACACTTGGGAGCAAATAAATCGAGCCACTACCTTTTTTCACGTAAAATGGTAAATATTTTTGGTAATATGGAACGTATCAATTCGAACTATATATCGCCTAAAAGTTTAGTTAATAACCTTTACAATGAGGGTAAATTATTGAATAATAACCTTATTGAATGATAAATTATTGGCTCTGCAAGAAAAATGGTAATTTTGATAGAAAATTTAGTAGGGCTAAAACAGTCCATAAAAACAATAAAAAACAAAATTATTGCAAAAAAAATATTCTTAATAACTGGTATTACCCCCCCGTGCCCTGATACATTCTTGTAGCCTATTAGTCATCGATCTGATCAGCGTTACGATGACATATTGTGGTATGTTCTCCCACTCTTCAAGCACAGCGACTTTAAGCTCGGGAATGGATGAAACAGCGGGAACCCTGGCTCGGACTCTCCGTTTTAGCTCGTCCCATAGGTGTTCGATCGGGTTCAAATCGGGACTTCGTGCTGGCCATACCATTTGTTGAATCCCGATCGCAGACAAGTATTCCGTAACGATCTGCGCGGTATGAGGTCTCGCATTGTCATGCATAAACAAGAAATTTTCTCCGACAAAACCAGCATACGGCATTACGTGGTTTTCAAGAATGTCAGTTATGTATCGGTCAGCTGTTAATCCACGTCTACCACTGCCATCGTTGGCGGGGTCGACGAAGACAAGTTCCGTTTTTCCGTCTAGAGAAATTCCTCCCCACACCATACAAGAACCACCACCAAAACTCACAGTTTCTCGAATGCAACATTGGGCAAATCTTTCACCAGGACGTCTATACACTCGGTTTCTCCCGTCATTGCTAAAAAGACAGATTCTTGACTCGTCAGAAAACAAAACTGACCTCCAGTCTTCTAACGTCCAATTAATGTGTTCTCGAGCAAACTCCAAGCGAGATCGGCGATGAGCTACAGTCAATTTTGGGCCAGTTGCTGGTTTGTGTGATGTTAAATTTCGTTCTTTTAGTCTTCGTCTCACTGTCCACCTACTGATTGAGACTCCTCGAACGTCACGTAACGCTTGCTGTAGCTGAACAGCATTAAGTCCACGGTCGCGCAACGAATTGGTTGCAATAAAGCGGTCGTCACGTTCTGTTGTTGCCCGTGGTCGGCCAGTTCCAGGTCGCCGAACAAAAGCACCAGTCTCCAGATACCTGCGGTATACCCGCTGTACCTTTGAACGACTCAAATGAAGTCTGCGTGCCACTTCACGTTGTCCGTGTCCAACCTCAAGTAAAGCTACAACTTGGGCAGCTTCCGTCGGTGTAGTATCCATTTTATCAGGTTATTTTGATTACACAGACACAGATAAAGACAACAATAACAAGTAATATGGGTATGATTACCAAAAACCTCAAATTTAATCTTTTCTTAACAGAGTACAATAAAAATGTCATAAGCAAATTAAATGCGATAATTTTATTCTACCCTTTAAACTTTAATTTAAATAAAAAAAAAATGAAATTTTGACAACTAACTACCCTCTTTGTAAAGGTTATTAAATACCCTTTTAGGCGATATATGTTTCGAATCGATGCGTTCCATAATACCAAAAATAATTACCATAATGCGTGAAAAAGGAAGTGGCTCGATTTATTTGCTCCCAAGTGTAGAATCGGTGTAGTCTGCTCGTTAACGTAACCTTGTATAAGCGGCGTGGTATTTTCGAGGTATAAAGAACATAAATAAAGCTTTTAATAAAATTTACGACCGCACCCGAAGAGAGCCGATCGTGGACTAGTTCACTTCGGCTTAGGAAAGACCGTTTTAGGACCAAGTTCGATGCGTCATTTTAACATGCGGTCCGTCCAGTCCTTACGCAGTAATATATAAGTCAATGATCTTGCCGCTAAATAACAACAGACACAAAGGTCGATTTGCGGCTGGGTGACCATCATTACATACCGAGTTTCCTCCTTACGTCTGAAAGCATGTCAAACCGTTAGTCTCGGCTGTCATTTGAAGATTTTTGACAGTTGTTACAGATTGTCAGACAGTGACAGTTTGTCATTGGCAAAAGTCAGACAAATACTCTTCCCAAAGGATACTGTACTCGTATTACCCAGTACTAACTGGGCTGTGGAGGTCAGATAGGCAGTCACACGGTGTCTCTTCTAACCTGTATATCTTACTACAGTACTATTGTGATTGGCAGAGAAGGCGATGTTCACTAGGCCTGTCGGGGCTATGGGTAGTTTGAACTAGAGATACCGCGGCCTCGACACAAAGGCCTTAGAAGGAACATTGGTGGTTTTAAGTCAGTAGAAGTCTGATACTCCCTTCCGCTCCGCCCAGCGCGGGAGGAGTCATTTCATGACTTCCCACTCTCCAAAAAAATAAATAAAAAAAGGCGATGTTCACAAACGTACCAAATTGCATATATTGTCATTAATTCCCCATGCTGTATGATGACCCGTTAACATAATTATGTCGTTGATCTGCTAAACACGTTATAGTTTACCAAAATTAATGAGCCATTTCTTGTTACAGATTCCAAACGGGACCATTGCAACAAGACGGTGGAGATATATGAGGACGTGTCCTCCCCTCCGGTGACCTCCGAGAACTTCGGGAGGCCCCTCACTTGCACATATAGGTAAGGATGTAGCTATATTGTCTCAAGTATTGTGTACCTATCGATATTTTTCGTTCAAAGCTGGGTATTTTTTGATCATCATCATCATTCTCTTGCCCTTATCCCAATTAATTTGGGGTCGGCGCAGTATGTCTTCTTCTTCCACACTTCTCTGTATCTCGTCATCTCATGAGGCACCTCCTTTCTTTTTGGAGTTGGGATATCATCAAATAACCCCTCCCGCTCTTGGGCAGAGCGGAGGGGAGTGTCAGACTTCTACTGCCTAAAAACCACCCATGCTTGAAATTACCCATACATATATGGGTAATTTCAAGCATGGGTGAAAAGTATCAGATAATACCTATTGTTCATTTAATTGCGTTCATGAGCTACAGTGTCACAATTGACACTGACAGCTTTTAAATACGGTCCACGTTACGCGTTTAGTTGTATCGACAAAATTCACACTAACTGCGGTACTCAGAGATATTTAATAATTACTTAAGCCGTCACTTAGTGAAGGTTTGAAATACTTTTGTATGACAAAACTGTCAAAACCTTTACTAAGTGATGGCCTAAGTAATCATTAAAGCTCTCTGAGTGCGGCAGTAAGTATCGATACTTCTTTCCCGTCTCTAAATATAGGTCAGTAGCTTACCAACTTTGGCGAAGTTCGCACGTACTCCGAACATTTTCGCTGTACAAAGGCGTGATGATTGATGTTATTTGTAGGGAGTTTTACTTCCTTAGTGAACAAGGGATCAAAGGGAAACTACAAAGTATATGAACACGAAAAGAGTATTATCATTTGAGGAAAGTTTGGCCGAATTTTGTGATAGTGCTCCGCGTCTTTTTGATAGATCTTGCATCATCATCTGCCTAGCCTTTTCCCAACTATGTTGGGGTCGGCTTCCAGTCTAACCGGATGCAGCTGAATACCAGTATTTTACATGGAGCGACTGCCTATCTGACCTCCACAACCCAGTTAATACTAGGTAATACGATACCCTTTGGTAAGACTGGTTTCAGGTCACTGACTACCTGTAACGACTGCCAAAGATCTATATATGGCAGCCGGGACCAACAGCTTAACGTGCTTTCCGAGGCACGGAGGAAACTCGGTATGTCGGGCGGTCACCCATCCACAGACCGACCTAACCAAGCACAGCTTTACCTAAAGATCGACCCGAGTGGCAGTTCTTATTAAGCCACGAACTCTCTTGCATAATGGTTTAAATTGTTGTGGGATTGACGTGACGTTTGGTTTAGTGGTCGCAAGCGTGACTATTGTGCTGTTGTGCATGAGGTCTTGGGTTTGTTAACCAGGTCGGGCAAAGTGTTACTATGTTACTGGGGTTTTTCCATCAGGAATTTCTCACACGGAGTCTAGATTCGGGTCCTGTTGATGGCAATAGGACCGCCCCTTATTACATGGGATTTAAACATAAGTGGTGATATGTGGGTGTACTATTGGGTACACCTCTGCCTATCTCTTCAGGGCTTACAGGCTAACGAGATAGGCATATGGCCCATGTAGTAATAGACGAACTTATTGCCACCAACTAGGTACAAATTCAGACTGGAGTAGGTTTACTGCGGCAATTAAGGTCAGCAAGATATCCAGTCTGTTCGCCTTAATGTCCTGATTCTAACTAATAGTACTACATTAATATAAGACACACAATCTCACAAAAAATGTCTGGATTAATACGATTGCCTCGTTGGTTTAGTGGACTACTGAGTATGAGGTCCTAGGTTCGATTCCCGCGTCGGGCAAAGTGTTATTGGCTTTTTCCATCAGGAATTTATCAGTAACAGCCACGGAGTCTGGATTTGTACCCGGTTGATGGCAATAGGCTCGCCCCCTATTACATTGGACTTAAATATTACTGGCGAAATGTGGGTGTACTATTAGGTACACCTCTGCCTAACCCTTCGGGGCAACTGGGCTTATCCCAGTTGTATACGTCCCTGTGTGCCTATTGGCCTTGTTCTGTTCTGTCTCCTGCTGATACGGAGGGAAGTGGAAATTATGTTTTTTCCTACTCCTCTGCTATTATTTTCTGATTAATTTCGTTGCGGGATCCAAGACAATTTAATCGTTTCTCTGGGACTTTGTCGGGCTTCATTGTCTCGGCGCTTTTCTTGTGGTCGCCAGTGTTGATTCTGGCTTACAGAAGTTACAGTGGTTGGAGAATAGTGTGGCGGGCTTGTCCCATTTAACCCTTCGGGGATAACAGGCGTGATGTTTTGTATGGGTACAAATCCATCCAGACCATGGGCTGGAGTAGCTTTACTGCGGCAATTAAGGTCATCAAGGTTTCCAGTCTGTTTGTCTTGATGTCCTGATTCTAACTAATAGTACTACATTAATATAAGACACGCAATCTCACAAAAAATGTCTGGATTAATACATTTCACACAGAGAAACCACACGATAAGGAAGTCTTGAGTATTTTCGTCGGCTATAATATCAATGATAAATTGTCGTAATTTATTTGAGCCAATATTGTACGAAAATAATGGTTTCTCCTTTTCTTCGCGTTAGATAACTATAGATGGTACTTACGTGGGCTGTTTTTTGTGAAAAGAGGGAACAGTTTTGAGGTTGAAAAGTATTAACAGTGCTAGTCTTGTGCTGACCGCGGCCTCGACACAAAGGGCTAAGAAGGAACATGGGTGGTTCTTAGTCGGTAGAAGTCTGACACTCCCTACCGCTCTGCCCAGAGTGGGAGGAGTCATTAGATGATTTCCCAACCCCAAAAATAAAAATGTAAGAACATCGATAGCTACATTAGTACGGGAGAATCAAAGACACGATAGACGGACTGTGTGAAGGAAAATGTGACTAGAAAAATGATGACTAAAGGTTTAAATAAACAAATTGTGGATTGTACTTTGGACAACGGTCTCTGTCAGCCAATGCACCGAAGTATACAATATGTTGTACTAATATTATCGAAGTTCCACGAACCTGGGGGTCTACTCGCTAAGCACGAAACCCGTGAATACGGCCATATTTACGGGCGTTTCCTACTCTCTAACACCTACGGACATAAGATTAGTTCGAGGCCCAAACTAAGAATGAACGACTACTCGATTTGACAGTTGGCCTTACTCCCGATGTGTCTTTGCCCGTTCGAAAAGTTGAATTTGACATTTGTTTACACGGATATTTATGTCATTTGATACGACAACAAAATAGTTATCGTGTAGGCCACGAAAGTTTAAGTTTTATAATAAAACAATATTATGGCTGCTTTTTTAATGCTAGTACGAGTTCTAAAAGAGCCCCTAAGACTACCCACTGACCGAAGATTCGCCGGCCGGTTGTTTTTGTGCCAAAACTTTCGGTTGTCGAGTATGTGTGCACCGTTATAAGTTTAAAGGAACTATAGCCTCACAATGGAATTATTTGAAGATTTGTGTGAGCCTGCGAGGAACTATTACCTTTTTGCCTCGGCAAAAGCGACGAAATTGTGTTGATTCAAGAATTAAGGTAGGTAATGGTTTGATCTAAGAATTAAGTCTAACAATAAACAAAATGAAGATTCTGCAAATTATTGAGTTCTATAACCAATCTGTCCCATCTACCTACATATTTACTGTTGTTTTTGTTTACTTATACGTCCTTGCTGCCCTCTATTTTATCCCGGTTGATCTACCAAGGTGCAGTGGGCCTTAGCAGTGACGTCCCAAATGTTCCAATGGCACAACAGACAGTGTCAGACTATCTGGGGTTGTTAAATTATTAGAGTTTACTAAAGTTTCTACAGCATTTGACTGAGAGGAACCTTTTAAAATAAAGTAAGTTTAAAAGCCTGAACTATTTTTCTAAAACAAACCCAGATATTCAAACTCAAAACTCGAAGCATTTATTTCAATTAAACCATTACAGGCACTTTTGAAATTTGAAGAACAATAAATTCATAAAACAAAACTAAACTACGAATGCAATACGTCATCCCGAAAGCCACCACGCTGAGCCACACGCCGCCGAATGCCCGCAACAACGAACACTGCGTGCACGAAAGCACGCAGCGACGCACACCGCAACAACGAATGCACGAGACTCCAAATCACGGAACAACGAATACACGCCGCAACGCGCAACGCGCGACCCGGAGCCCCCGCACACCCACCGCCACGGCACGCGACGCCGCGCGCCCCCGCACCCATAGCACTGGCCGCCGCAGACATCCGGCGACGCGCAACTCGACGCAGCAACCCCCGGGACGACGCATTGCACTCCTAAGCTACAATCACAGTCACAATTCATAATAACTTGTGAAATTACTGTAGTTGTTATTTTATAAAATATGTACCTATAGCAGTGGTGGCCCAGTGGCGGCGACCCCGACTTACGAACAGTAAGTCGTGGGTTCGAACCCAGGCAGGCCGCATTACTTTGTGTAATTTATTTCATCACCACTGCTCTCAAAAACGATGAAGGAAAACATCGTGAGGAAACCGGCATGTCCTAGAACCAAAAATTCGAAGACTTGTGACATCTACCAATCCACACTGCGCCTGCGTGGTAGATTATAGCCCATTCCCTCTCAAAGAGTGGAGGCCTGTGTCCCAGCAGTAGGAACATTAATAGGCTGTTTCATGATGTATCTATAGCAGAAACTACTTGAGCTAAAACATGTCATTTGAACAATGACTACCTACCTATTGAAGAGAAAATTCAGATCAATTTTAGTTGTTTATACCCTAAAATAGATCAGAATTTTCTTTTCATTTTTCAATAATAAAAAATTTTAAATTTTAATAAGCCACACTTGGTAATGTGTACAGATTTTATGAAAATATGGCCTGCCAGGCAGAATTGGCAGACTGCATGCATGTGGCATTAGTGAAACCCAGTGAGTGGAGAATTTGTTAAACAGGAAGCAGTTGGACTCCTTAAATGTCTAAGGGCTTGTTTACGGAGAGGCGGGGCGTTAAGCGGCGCGTGCGGCGCCGCGGCCCGCACTAAATTCAAACATATGGCGTTGTATGAGTGCGTCCACGGACAAGCGATATTATACGCGTTTGCTTGAATTGCAGGCGGTGCCCGCGGCGGGCGGCGCTCGCAGCGGCAAATCTCGATGAAGCGATGCCCACGGCGGAACTTTCTTGCAGTCTTATTTCGAATTCGCACAACCATATAATTATTGTCTAAACCTACAATCCATATCCACAATTTCGGATACTTCCGTCCACTTTCGTTTCACAATTACTCGGTTTTTGTGTTTTGAATGGCAAGCCATCCACAACTGGGGACGCTCCTGTATTGCAACAATAAATTCTTCTTGTTTGTCGTTGTTCATTTTGTTGCGACACGTGCGCTCGCATCTCTCGCTATCATAAAACTAGTCGGTTTGATTGAGATCGCCGCGGGCGCCGCGGCGGGCACCACCACGCGTCCCGCCCCGCGTCTCTATGAACAACATGGTATATTGCTATACATTTATTTGTGTTTACGCGTGCGATGATATCTGCCGCTACACGCGCCGCCTCTCCGTAAACACAAAAAACGTTCGACGCGCCGCGAGTCGCCTCGCTGCACGCGCCGCCCGTCGCCTCGCTGCACGCGCCGCCCGTCGCCTCGCTGCACGCGCCGCCCGACTCCTCGTGTGTCCGTAAACATCATCTGCCTAGCCTTTTCCCAACTATGTTGGGGTCGGCTTCCAGTCTAACCGGATGCAGCTGAATACCAGTATTTTACATGGAGCGACTGCCTATCTGACCTCCACAATCCAGTTAATACTAGGTATTACGATACCCTTTGGTAAGACTGGTTGTCAGACTTTCAGGTCACTGACTACCTGTAACGACTGCCAAAGATCTATATATGGCAGCCGGGACCAACAGCTTAACGTGCTTTCCGAGGCACGGAGGAAACTCGGTATGTCGGGCGGTCACCCATCCACAGACCGACCTAGGCAAGCACAGCTTTACCTAAAGATCGACCCGAGTGGCAGTTCTTATTAAGCCACGAGCTCCTGTGTCTGTAAACAAGCACTTTATTTTCATATCATTTCCCACACAATCCCTGTATCTTTTCTTTGGCTTTCCTCTCCTTCTAAATCCATTACTTTTTTAGTCACTTGCGTTTCATCCCTCCTCATTACATGTCCATACAACCAAGACAGATGACTTTTTTTCAATAGACATATAGGTATATAGACATATTAGTGCAATTGGTGGAAAAAAAGGAGTTACAGTCTTATAATGCAGTCTCATAAAAAACAACTCTCCTACTAATACATCTCAAGAAATACATAGGATATTAGTATTTATATTTATTATTGATTAGGGTAAAATAAGTATTTTACAGCCTGTTTTTTTTGCTTACAAGATACAATGAGCGCTGAGACTGGCAGAAGATTCTGATAAACACAAAGATTTATCCAATAAAGTATAATTTAATTTTGAACAGAATGTTTTTTTATTTTGCACCAATGAAATTGAAAAGAAAATACAATACACTAATAATGCTCCTTATATACTCCAAAACGTCCTCTGGCATCATGATGTGATGTGTATAGCGGGACGGCGCAACATGTTGTCCATACAAATTAAGACTTCTTTAGCAGCCTGTCCTTGGATTGTTACCGGTGGCAACGTACTTGTAACTAGCTTGGAGGGCTCCTAGGCACCCTATATTTGTTTGTTTTTGTTACCGCTAATGCTTTTGTTGGTAGCTGCCAACTCGTTGTTTACGTTTATAAAATTGAGGTATTTTAGCGCGTGAGTTCCTACTAGAGCGGTTGAGGCCATTTTACAATTTATTACGAAAAGTTTCCTAGTCGTAACTCGTATTATTAATGCCAATTAAGTTTAATGTTTATTGTAACTTCAACTTCAACTCTTAGTTAATGGCTTTTGTGGAAGAGTCACCACAATTTTGCCAATATCCCGTACTTATAAATGATAGACCAACAAACGAAGGAGATTGTACAGTGACGAAATTTGGACAGTATTTTATGAAAATCTCAAATCTGACTAATTTTCTATTTTACACGCAGAGCAAGACATTTTTTTTTTTTTTTTTAATTACCAGAGGAAAAAAGAAAAGATAAATATAAATAAATAATTATATGCATAAATAAATAGAATATTGTATTAATTTACAACTTAATTTTATTAATTTCAATGAACTTATTTAAAATATATACAAAGCGGGTAAATACAAGGGAGAGTAGACATTTAGTGGAGGTTGGACGAGGGATATGAGATGGGATGATATCGTACAAAGATAATCGCAATTTAGGACAGCAGAAAAATAAATGGTCCACGCTTCCTTCATCCAGACCGCATTCACAGAGGGAGTTATCCCTTATCCTAAGTTTAGCCAAGAAGGCTGGGGTGCAGCAATGATTTAGCCGAAGCCGACAGATTGTTGAAGTGGTCAATTTATTTGCCAACTGATACTTGAAAAACCAAGGTTTGTGGGGAATCTCAGGTTGAATATCACCATAAAATTTTCCCTTTATGGTTTTAGAAATTTTCCATCTTTGGGACCACGAGTTATACATAGTAGTTGACAGAGTAGCACAAATGTCATGGGAATAGATTTCAGAATGGTCAAGCGAGCCAGACTGGACTGCATATTTAGCACACGAATCAGCAGACTCATTCCCATTAATACCCATGTGACCAGGAATCCAGGCCAAAATAATATTAATACCTAATTTATGACACTGGAAAAGTAAATCTCTTATTTTTAAGATAATAGGGAATCTAGATTTTGATCGGAAAGGGTTTGACAAAACGGATTGAAGGCAACTTTTCGAATCTGAGAATATTATGGAGTTATTTAGATTATGAGATTTAACAAATGAAATAGCTTCAAAAATGGCAATAGATTCGCCCGTGAAAACTGATGTGACCGAAGGGCATTTATAACTTAAAATTATTTTTGTAGAGGGGATCCAAACGGCAACCCCTACTGGACTATCATCAGAGACTTTGGAAACGTCAGTATAAATAGTAACCCAGTTATAATAATCAGTGGAAATTTTTCTGATAAAAAACCTGTTTGCTTCCAGAGTGCTTTTGTTGATTCCAAAGTCCAAGATGACATCAGGACGGTATACCAAAGCATCATATGGCAAAGAATAAAGAGGTAAAACAGGGTTTTGAAAAAGCGGGCTAGGAAGACGAGTGAACTGTAGGAAGGCACGAAGAAGGCATGGAAGTTCTCTATTAAACCGGCGACCAGAGTCAGAAATGATAGATAATTGGTCTAGCTTACGCAAAAGGGGATGTTCAGAATTTTGAACAAGTTTGAAGAAAAATCGATTAGCAAGGAATTGTCTTCGAATAGAAAGGGGGGGATCTACACTTTCCACTTGCATAGCATTAATTGGAGACGATTTCATCGCCCCGAGAATAATGCGTAAACATTTTGACTGAATTTTATCAAGCTTTTGAAGGCCAGATTTATTACAGGGATCTAAAAGAAATAGCCCATAATCCAGATGACTACGAACTATGGCATTATATAATAATTTTTGAGTATAGGGATGAGCACCCCACCAAACACCAGAAAGAGAACGAAGAACATTAATATTTCTTTCACATTTTTGATAAATAAAGTCAGAATGAGCAACACCTGATAACTTTGAATCTAACCAGATTCCTAGGAACTTGACTTTATTTTCTTGAGCAATATTTTGACCATTAACTTTAATATCAACCGAGGAGGGAAATCTTTTTCTAGTGAAAACAACTACAGAGCTTTTGGAAGCCGATAAAGATAATCCATGTAAAAGGAGCCATTCGGATAGATACCCGAGGGCAGAATTTAGACGCTCAGAGGCATCTTTCAGAGATTTCACGGATACATACAGAGTCAGGTCATCAGCATATTGTAAAATTTGACAAAATGAGTCAACTGTTAAATGAAGATCAAAAGTGTAAAGGCTGAATAGAAGAGGGCTAAGTACTGAACCTTGCGGTAAACCTTTCCAGATAGTCCTGGGAGGTGAAAGAGAATCACGAGATTTAATAGAAATGGTTCTTTCCATCAACAAATTACAAATAAAACGAACCAGCTTCACAGGAATTCCCAACTGACGGACTAATTTATCTTTAAGCACCGGAAGTAAAACATTATCATATGCCGATGCAATGTCGAGAAAAACTCCCACCAAATGTTGTTTATTTAAAAAAGAGATGCGAATGTCGGTTGTTAATATGCTAAGACTATCTAGAGTGCACATCCCTTTTCTAAATCCATACTGGGAAACGGGCAACAAGATCTTGCTTTCCACAAACCATTCAAGGCGGTGCTTGAGCATATGCTCAGCGACCTTACACAATACTGATGAAAGCGCAATAGGTCTATAATTACCTGCATCTGAAGGGTTCTTACCAGGTTTTAGAACCGGAATTATCGTTTGATTTTTCCATGGTTGTGGAACTAAACCATACGCATAAAAGCCATTAACAAGGTCCAGGTAATATTGCTTAGAAGCATTAGAGGCATTTTTTAAAAAAGAGTATGGAATACCGTCTGCCCCAGGAGATGAATCCACGAGACCATCAAGAGCCAGTTGAAGTTCGGAAAACGAGAATGGGGAATCGAAACAGCATACAGAGGGTAGAAGGCTTGAAGGAGAAGGAAAGTTGTCTAGGTTTGGAGCCGAAGACGGAGACAATTTATCGGAAAAAGATTCCAGCCAAGAAGATGTTTCATTGGCTGAAATATCGATAGAGCCACAGGAACCTCTGAATCTTTTGATTTGCTTCCAAACAAAGGAAGAAGGGGACCTAGGGGATAAACTTTCACAATAGCGGAGCCACCCTTCTTTTTTCTTTTTAGAAAGAAGTCTAGTGGCAATGGCAGCTTTCCTTTGAAAATTTAAAAAATTGTGAAGGGACATAGAGGCATTATAATCCTCCTCTGCAATTTTCCTTTCGTTGACTGCTGATGTGCAATCCGAATCCCACCAAGGAGTTGAAACTTGAAATTTGTAGGGTTTTTTAAGAGGAAAATTATCATCAGCACTAGAAGTAATCGATTCCACGAATTTGGAGTAGCAACCAACAAGGTTGTTACCGTCTGGGGTCGGGAGGGAAAAAATCCTATCCTCAAGGGATGAAGCAAAAGCGGACCACTTTGCATCCTTTAATCTATACTTAAGTGAAGGGTTAAAATTGCGCATTGGCGTAACTCTATCAGAGATAGAGACGAGAATAGGAAAATGATCACTACCATAAGAATGGGGCAAAATACTCCAGGAAAGAATAGAAGCTAGAGAAGCAGAACACATAGTAAGATCCACAGCCGAGTTAGGGTTTTGTGTAGGGCGAACTCTTCTAGTAGGAGAACCATTGTTGATGACGCAGAAGTTCGCTTCATCAAGAATTTCAAGAAGGGAAAGACCAAAGTTGTCATCATGACTTGAACCCCATGATCGATGGTGAGCATTTAAATCACCCATCAAAATGATTGGAGAAGGAACAGAAGAGATCATGCATAAAAGATCTGGGATTAAACGTGAATGAGGATGAGGTATGTACACAGAGAGGAAAGTTATATCAAAAGCCCTGACAGCCACAGCATTAATGTCAGCAGAAAAAGAGGGAAGGGGAATATGGGAGAACGGGAGGGAGCGCCTAACAAGTAATGCACTTCCCGCATATCCATCAGCCCTATCATCCCGAAGGCAAGAGTATCCTGGAACCCGGAAACGAGAACCAGGTACCAACCAGGTTTCCGAGATGGCAATGATAGACGGGTGAAATTTATTAATGAGAAAAAGAAGTTCAGGCTTCCTCGGACGGATGCTTTTAGCATTCCACTGAAGAGCGGAGACTGGATCCATAATTAGAATTAATGGAAAGAATATGGGAAAGTTTTTGGGCAACGTGGGGCGGTAGGGTTGAATTATTACGTGAAACTAAACTAATAATTAGAGACATAAGTAAATCCAGAAGGTTATCTTCTTGAGGCGGTCCTGAAGAGGGAAGATTCTGAGAAAGGAGGGCAAATCCGTTGGGAAGAGATGAGGGTTCATCAGCAACAATGGAATGATGGGCAGTCCTGTCATAAGATTTCCCTAATGGAGCTTTGGGACGCGATGAAGAGAACACAGTTTTCCTGTAAGAGGCAGATGGAGAAAGATTGGAAAGGCTTGAATTAAGTTGCAAGGGAGAAAAAATAGACTGGGAACGAGGGGCATTTTGCGTAACATCGGAGTATAGTTTTGTGGCTTTAGGAAGAGATCTCGATGCCTCTTCGTACGAAAGATTTTCTTGTGCCATGAGAATCTTTATGGACTTCTGCCTATTCTGCTCGGGACAATTACCACTATAGGCAAAATGATTACCCAAACAGTGGATACACGTAGCCATGGACTCAATAACGTCACAACTGTCACCGGTATGAGGTTGCGAACAGCGATAGCATCTGGCCTTAGACCGACATTGAGCTTTAACGTGACCAAATCGGCAACAATTTTGACATTGGATGGTGGGATATTGATAAACCTCCACGGGCAAAGAAGTATGGTAAGAAAAAATCCTTTGAGGAAGAACTTGGCCTTGAAAGGAGATGACGATGGTTTGGGTAGGCACCCAAGAGGTCTTATCCTCCTCTCTAACTTTTCGATTAAGCCTGCGGGCTTTTAAAATTATACCACAACCCTCAGGAAGGACCACGGACTCAACAAATTCGTCCATTGACATGTCAACCGGGACTTGACGGACAATACCCATTTTTGTTATGTTATACGAAGGGATGGATGCTTCATAGTTGTTCGATAGTAAAATAGGGTTATCTAGGAACTTGTTGGCCGCAACACCAGAAGTGAACTCGACGGAGATCTTGTTCCTGCCCACTTTTTTTAACCCATCAGTGCAGATGTTAGCAATTTTGTTGGAAAATAAAAACTGGCCAAACTTAATTGGACGAATAGTCGTCCCAGCTGAAGGATCCGGTATGGATCTGGAAACGTGAATAATGAAAGGACCTTTATCCGAATGATTGTATGCTTTAATGCCCACCACAAAATTTGGGTGGACATACATTGTTTGGATGGAAGCTACAGCCATCTCTTTGTCAATTATAGTTTTTTTTGGAGAAACAACGTCATTATTTGAATCTGCGTCATCCAAACGACGCTTACCATATGAACCGGATGAAGATGGGATATCATCTGGAGGATCAGGAGGATCAGGTAGGGGATGAGAGTCCATAATGGACTCTCTACGGAAACCTCTGCGCACTAAAAAAGAAAATATAGTTATATTTTAAACCAAAACTCACTGAATGAAAAAAATTAAATCTCACGAACACGTGTGACAGCTATCACCGTCGAAGTCCGAATCATGTTTATTGTAATATCGTAAATAAAAAAACTTGACATTTCAGTCAAACTGACAAATCAGTATACGTCAAAATGTGAAATACAAAGAAGGTAAAGGTATTAACAGGATACAGCCACAACCCGAACAAAAATATTTAAATTATATCTTAAAAGACATAATAAAAGTATTTTGTGCAAATGCAGCCATTTTTTAACAATATCAATGTTTTTTTTTTATTTAAATGCTTGAAAACCATAAAGTAAGAAAACCGGTAATCAATCGAAAAAATGGTGCAACGCTAACGACTTTTATCATTCGTTCACTTATCTAAACTAATTTTGTCTACGACTCCGTTCGAACCTCATTGATCCGTGATCACTAGGGAGTAGGTTTCACCCCGTAGTTACGAACGACTTTAGTACGGGCCCGTATATTAGTTGACGGAGTTAGAGAGTAGACCCCCTGAACAAAGCGCAATGCATCCACGTCTATATAACAAACCTCCAGTTTGTAGAATTCGCTGATGGCTTATCTGTTTCCCGGCAATAATAAGCCAGATCGCTTCAAAGATCGAGTGAATCGGTCACTTCTAGGTAAGAGTGCTCTACCCTAGGGTACGTCATTGCTTCACAACAGGCTTACTGCTTCACAACGCAAGCCTGTTTTATTATTAAAAAAAAACTTGAGCACCTCTCAAGTTTTTCAAGGGACACCCGGATGGAACGAAGTTCCTTTTGATTAATTAGTGAAGGAATTGTTATAAAATTTTATTTTTTAAGTTATAATAATATTTTTTTTATTATTAACAAAAATGTAATGTAATATAAACTTAATCAGTAGGAAAAAAAAAATCTATAGCAAAAAGTGTCGTTACAACTTTTGGCCTTAATTTTTTCCGTCTAGCCCCCTTTCGCAACGCGCGATAAGGAACTTCGTTCCAAAAAATTTGGCTTCCAGTGACAAGAGTAACCATGGAGTTTCTTAGCAGTTCTTATCCGTAGGAATCGCCCAACGCAAACCGTGTTCCTTTTTGAGACATTCTATATGTGCCCATGTAGGTAATATGAAATAAAAATGTTTTGATTTTGAGTGTCTAAGCGGGTGCAAAATCATCAAATAACCCCTCCCGCTCTTGGGCAGAGCGAAAGGGAGTGTCAGACTTCTACTGACAAAAAACCACCCATGTTCCTTCTTAGCTCTTTATGTCGAGGCCGCGGTATCTCTTTCAAACAACCCGCAGCCCCGACGGGCGTTGGCCCTTGCGGGCCCTTTCCATGTTGCTGACATCTCTTTGAGGCCCGCGTGGTACACGGACGCGCCGTCGACACGGCCTGTCATCGTCATAAGACGAACGGACGGCGAGATAGTCCATTACTCACCGTCCACGGGCCCGCGTCCGGAAGCCATCTCTTGGCTCCCGATGCCCGGAGCGTCTGCCGCGGCGGTTGGGACGAGCGGTTCTCTCTTGCGAACAACCCGCAGCCCCGACGGGCCGTAACCAATCCTCAATTTCGTTACCAGTCTTACTGAAACTTAAACAAGTATGGGAGAAGAGGCCCTCCAGCGCCGACCCCAAATAAATTGGGATAAGGGCAGGTTAATAATGACGTGGGACATATTTTCTTATAAAAACTTTTTGTTTGCAGGTTTAGAGCTTTTCGAGGGTCGCCAAAAGATTGGATACTAAGGATTAGGTTCAAAAAGTTCAAAGTTGGTACCTTGATCAACGGTACGACGTGTCACAAGGGATACATGCAAGTAAGTACAAGGCTTATAAGTTTTTTACGCTGTGATAGTTTCACACTAAACGAAAGAAATAAAATATATAAAAGTATTAAAAGTATTATACTATTGAGACCATCTAGTTACGAGAAAAAAAAACTAAACATAATTTACTAACTTTGAAAATAAGACATCTCAGTTTTTGTTTTCTTCAAAACTTTTTTTTTCGGCATCCTAATACTCTTGAGTAAAACAAGTCAAGTACAACATAATTCAAGTCCGGCCCGTAAATCATTTAAACGAATATTGGAAAACACGATTTGACCTTTATTCTTAATTTAAAAACAAAAGAAATGTACAAAAAAAAATCAAGCCTGTCAAAATCAGACGTATACCGATGAAAGAATGGATTCTTATTATATTTTTTCTCTCATTTATAACCTTCTTTAACGGAAACGATGAAAAGGGGAAAACGGGGATCACTGAAACAAAAAGTTCTTAGTCATAAAGTCGTGGAAATCAGCCGCCATCGCGAATACTACTAATTGAGTCCGCGTACGCTTCGAAATTCTACTAATTAATTTTTGAACTCCTCTGACGGGTGAAAGAACTCGGGAACTGGGAACTGGAAAACTCGGAGCGAACCAATTTGAGCGTAATTATTGAATCATTCTCCGTTTGTAGATTTGTGAGTTTACAAACTGGGAAAGTTTCGGAATCCAGGGTGATCGGGATTTGAAATGTTTACGCATATTTGGGTTGAAACAGCTATTAGCTTGAATCGTTATTAGAATTATGAAATAGACAAGATATTGAAATGTTTTGGAATTGCTTTTGAAAACGACAATAATTTTGTTAATGTTAAAAAAATTTAACAAGGAATTTCGTGATAATTTGAACATTATTTCAATCTAAAATCACGGAAGACTAAATACTAAAATACGTGGAACAATTTAAACATTGACGGACGTAGTTCTTAGAACTTTAAACAAAAGTAAACAAGACTCAAGGCAAGCGCGACTTGAAGAGGTCTATGTTCCGTGAAATAAACGAACATTTTTAGTAATATTACCGACTCTATTCATCGGTTCTGAAAAGCAATTAAATAAAATATGTTGAGTATGTATGAGGAGGCCTTTAAAGGGGTTTTTACAGAATAACAAAGAAAAACAAAAACTATTTAACATTTTTTTTAATCAAAAAACATACTAACACTTTTTATATATTATTACTAACATCAACGGGCTTTTTTATTTTTATTTATTATGTTTTCTTTCTTTTTCTTTCAAATAAGCAAAAGTTTAAAAGACTGCCCCTATAATACAACAAAATAAAACATACCTTCATTTGTGCATTAAGTCTTCGACAACCTTAAGATTCATTATAATTCCAATCTGATGATTAGACAAACTCGTGGCTGAGTTCTTCATGGTCCAACCTTCTTCGCAGAAGATTACTCCACGAAGAAAACTTGGGTCGTACAATCGGGCGTCCGACTGGACTTGTTCAAGATAGCGTTGGATGGGTGGCTGGATAGTCGTGGTTGATGTCCCGTAGTGCACCGAGTCCCTTACAATAGGGATGTTTCCTGATAAAAAAAATATGATTCTGTTAGTCCGTCTGTTAGATTATCGAAAAATATTAGACACGTGTTTTTTTTGTTTCATAAAATTAATAAAAATTTACGAAGATAAAACGCGTCAAAGATCATGAGCGTGCCAAGCTGTGACGTCACACGACTTTTCGGAGCACTGTATCGTCTTAATTTTTTGTTTTTTTGGAAATCTATCTGACGGATTAATTATATTTTTGTGTTGTCAACTACCCTATTCCGAAGAGGACGCAATCTCAATGACAGACCATAGCAACATCATGGTATTATGGTGTTTTATGTTACTTGTATGAAAACACTACAGTACTGTAGATGGTTAAACTGTCGTATATTTCCAATTTCATAGAGTTACAAAACAACCACAGTGGTTAGAACAATTTCATACGAGGGACATGGAATCAGCTGATATTCTTATTACCGAATAATTTAAACCAATTTACTCACCAACCAAGATCCATAACTGTTAGGGGGGTATGAGGACCAGGGTGTAAAGTTCCTCATCCCCCATAGAAAAGGGAGGATCCTCCGACCAGACGGGTGTTGTGTCTGGTAAAATCCCGAGTTACATTATTATGTTAGTCGGGATTTTCTAAACGTGTTAATGTCGCGAATAACTTTGATTGCGCGATGTAGGACATGTCATTTAGTTCACATGTGTTGCGATAGATGTCGCTGTCGCCACAACTTCACACCACACTCAAATACTCCACTAAAAACCACCAACCTTCCACAGATTGTCGACGGCAACGCAAAGACGGACGTCTCAAACCGAAAAGAACCAGGTCTCTTCTGCGGCGAGATCGAACAACCCCAGACGTTCATATCAGAAACCAACTTCGTGAAGATTGTGTTCCACGCCGACAACTTCACTGATCAAACTTACTTTAGCTTCGATTCCAGGTCAGTGATCATTCGACGGGTTAATTTAATATAGAACTAAAGGGTTGAACTAGATTTTAAGTTCGTTGGCGAATTGTTAGAGTTAGTTGACAAGGTATTTCGTATTATTAGTTTCGGGTTCAATTTAATTTTGTTTCTATGTGGATGACTGGGAATGTTATAAAATTACTAGATATCATCATCTGCCTAGCTTTTTTCCCAACTGTGTTGGGGTCGGCTTCCAGTCTAACCGGATTCAGCTGAATACAAGTATTTTACATGGAGCGACTGCCTATCTCCACAACCCAGTTAACACTAGGTAATACGATACCCTTTGGAAGACTGGATGTCAGGCTTTCAGGTCACTGACTACCTGTAACGACTGTCAAAGATCTATATAGATCTTTAATATAATAAAATATCATATCTTGACAGACATATCAGTAAAGCTGGCTTAATAAAAACTACCACTCGGATCGATCTTTAGGTAAAGCTGTGCTTGCCTAGGTCAGTCTGTGGATGGGTGACCGCCCGACATACCGAGTTTCCCCCGTGCATCGGAAAGCACGTTAAGCTGTTGGCCCCGGCTACCATATATATGTCGCAGTAGCCGACATGATGATAATGTAAAGCCGTAATATGGTTATATCCATACGGATATAATTATATACGTAAGCTATTCATTAATATCTTACTAGGAATATAATTATAATACGGTTCAAGTTTAGTGTTTATTATAACACTAAACTTGAACCGTATTATAATTATATCCCTAGGGATATAACCATATTACGGCTTTATCTATCATACTGCGACATATCGATCTTTAGCAGTCGTTACAGGTAGTCAGTGACCTGAAATTCTGACATTCAGTCTTACCAAAGAGCATCGTATTTCCTAGTATTAACTGGGTTGTGGAAGTCAGATAGGCAGTCGCTCCATGTAAAATACTGGTATTCAGCTGCATCCGGTAAGACTGGAAGCCGACCCCAACATATTTGGGAAAAGGCTAGGCAGATGATGATTATATTGTTCAACCATCTAAAAGTAAATAACTGTAATGAAATCAACACGAACATTTCCTCCAAAACCAAGTTATATATAGCACCGTAAGTTTATACATTTAATTTCCTCTGCAGAGCTGAGCAACAATTCGAAGTGTATCTTCGCTACGGACAGCATCCGGAGCTGTATCCAAACAGAAGAGGGGAAGTTGTTGCTGGGTATGTATACTTCACCTATAATATAGTAGCATCTAAGTTAAAGATTTCATCAGGAACTGCTCCAATTCGAATTGAAATTGAATTGGATTTATACCTATTTTTAACCGATTTTCCAAAAGGAGGAGGTTCTCAATTCGATCGGTGTGTTTTTTTTATGTATGTACACCGATTACGCTGAGATTTATGATCCGATTTACGTGATTCTTCTTTCGTTTGATGCGGAATAGTTGCCATTTGGTCCCATAAAAATGTAACCTAGTTTCGCCTAGTTCTTTTTATTTTATGATATTCTTTTTTATCCACCTCACACAATTGGTCTGGTTGTTATACCAGTACCTTAGTATTGATATAACTCCCCTATCCACTGTGGTCTCGTTCAGCAGTTTCTGCCATAGTAAGTTGTACGACACCAGATCGAATGTTTTGGAAAGGTCTAGGAAACACGCGTTAACAGGCGTTTTCCTAGATGTAAAATACTGGACAGTATGCTTGAGTGACAGTATGGCACTTTCCGTGGAGAGACCAGGTCGAAACCCAAACTGCGCATCATGTAATTCGATGCGGGTCACCATATGCTTATCAAGCAAACTGTCCAGCATCTTGGCAATGACAGTAGCAAGCGATATAGGCCTATAGTTTGAGACATCTGATGTGTCCCCAGTCTTATCCTTCACAATAGGTACAACCACAGTTTTCATAAGATCGCTCGGTAGATGAGCGTGGCTCAGACAAAGTGAGAAGAACATCGCCAGCACCCTTGGCAGGTGAACTCCTGCATGTTGCAGGTGCTCGATGCTGAGGTAGTCATGCCCCGGAGACTTGCCCCTAACCATATTTTTAATAACAGTGGCGACCTCTTTCGCTGAGAACCTGACATTCAACTCCATCAGACCATCCTCAGCATCGACCGCCTGCGATGCTGAACCAAGAGAGGATTCCACTCTGAAGTGTTTCACAAACAAGTTTGCTATGTTAGTAGGCTCATGTTGCCCCGCCACAACACATAATAAGGGAATCTTTATGGGTTAGGTTTCTTGATTAAATGTTAAATACATTGGTGAATATTTGTATAGGATATTACAACTAAAAATTAAAAAACTTTTTTTTGGAAGTCGGTTGTTTTTTTTTTGCAAAAATGTTTTTTATTATATTTAATGTGAGGACCATGTGAGTTTTTCTTTAGTTTTAACGATTGTCTGGCAGTTTGAGTACTATAAGCGACCCACCCAAATGTCTTTTCTTTGGTATTGTTCGTCGTGACGTTGAGCTCCTTGAGTTACAAGTCGAGCTCCACGATAACTGACAAATGCTTGGACTGACTGGACGGATCCACTCAAATCTGTGTGGTGCTTTCTTCAAAAGACCATCTCAGACACTATCTGCATAGTCTTCACGTGTGTACACCAAGATTATGTCTGGACCCTAAAAGAGACTATGACCTCTGAGTTTGTTTCGGATGTTTCTTCTCAGGGTGGTCAGATACGAAACTCGATCTAGTTTTTAAAAAAGTGACTTGTAAAAGTGTTTGTAAAAACCTATTTTCAAAATTAACATAATTTATCATCGACGCCAAATATGTTCATACCGAACTAGTGCGATTTGATTTTACAGTCCGACTATGACATCAGAGTTTAAGGAAAATCGAAAATATAATAATTTGCTATCTTCGATTTTCCTTATTGCCTTTTCGATTGTCCCTGAGACCCTCGTTGGTCTAGTGGTCACGGACTTCCTGGCTTCGATTTCTGGGTCGGGCAAATTGTTGAAACTAAAAACTTAGAACACCATCGTTTTGGCACTAAAATTTAAAGAACCAATTTGGCACTAAAAATTTTTCGGGTTCTTCACGCTGTTTTGGTAAAAATCCAAAGAATCTTTTAGACCAAACAGCCTGTCATTATATATTTAACGTAACCGCACTTTCCTTGCAATTTTTCTCCGGCCGTATTCAAAAGAAAGCAAGGCACCATACAAAGTACAGACCATGAAGAAAGGAAAGATTAATGATGATAAATAAATAAAGAACAAAGAATTTACGAAACAAAATTGCGTCGTCTCTTTTTACATACTCTCTTAACGAGGTCTAATAATACATTCATTTGAGTATACACCTACTGAGATCCTTGCACGAACACGCGACGTTAACGTAATGTAAATTCTAATGCTCTAGGTTTTGGTTTAAATTGCAACGCTCTCAATTAGTATCAAAATCAAAAGTAATTTATTTGAAATATTGTTTGAACGTCAACCAGCATATTAAACAGGGTGAAAGGGACGCCGACGCTAAAACAGTAACCACATATTCAATAAATGCATCATTCGTGGGGTATAGAAATTTGTCAAAAAAAACAAACGTCAAAAAACATTATGTGGGGGTTCAGAATGATGTACTGAATAACCGTTTCAGCGTCGATGTCCCGTCCATTTTGAATATGGCCCGAAGAACCGCCGCCTCGTGGCCAAAGATTTAATACAGTTCTAAAACTAAGTTAAGTAATGCGCGATACAAGTATTTTCCAATCATAATATCGTTCATGAAACGTTATTATCATGCTTTTGTTCGAGCCCTACGAACAAAAGGGTGAAGTCACCCCTAACAAACATTACCACAGGCAATACGAATTGCTTTAAAAAGATTATTTTATCGAAATCAGATGAAACATGAAACAAAACATATTCAGGGGTTCCACAAGGAACGTTGCTCGGCCCGACTTTATTTAAATTATTTGCCAAATTGCGATGCCGACTTCAAAGGGAATTCAAACGTACGTGATCAACATTTTAAAGCAAATCGTTTGGAAAAGCTATTCGGTATTGTCTGCGCTTACATTGAACTGTGATCGATTCTATGCGTTGAGATCACAAAAGGTGTTTTGAAATGGAAAGATCACGTTTCTGTTTATTGTAGTGTTCAACTGAAGACTAGATAGTTTGAGATCAGTGAGAGGCAAATGATACTGTGAAGAGTTAACAAGTATTGTGGCCTGAACTTTATTTCATGAATTTATATGACCTTGATCTTGACCAGTTGCCAGCTTAAAAATAAATATTTTGATTGTGTTGACTTTAAGATTATTAAAGGCCAGTTAGGTAATTTACAAAAAATTACAGCGGCCAATAAAAAAGTATAAAATATAACCTTTTAACAAAAACGGTAAATTCATTAAATTTCAAGCAATAAAAACCGTAAATAAGTTCAGTACCTAACGGTTAATTCGGAGAATGATAAATTGTTATTTGTTGCCGCCGAATTTTGGTGGCGAAAGTTTTCAATAATTTAGTATCACATTCCGAGCAATTTATATTCTCGTTTATAACAAACAAATACATTGGAAATGGAAAAGTTCACGATTTATATTAAACTAACAGCTATGCTATCGAGTCTGAAAGCTTGTTTCTGTTTTCTATGTTTTTTTTTGTTGAAAATTACTTTATTTGTTAGGGTAGGTGTCTAATATTTTTGTATAGCTGTTAAAATAATAAAAACAAAAGTATACTTATACTTTTGTTTTTATTATTTAAGCTAGTAAAACAAAAAAAAAATTATGGAGACAATACTTGTTTTATCAGGCCGTATTATGAATTTCATAATTTTACATAAGGTGATACACAATTACACATACTCTTGCCAGATAGATACTATCACTTCAGGTAAATTGCAAATCCAGTGCTTCAGTAGATAATCTCCACAATAAATCCTGTATTTAGATTCATCATCATCATCATCCGCAGCCCGAATTCACCCACTGCTGGGTATAGGCCTCTCTTTTCTGGTGTCAATCACTACGTTCTTGTGCCAGTCTCATCCAGGTTTTTTACTCGATGGCAACTATATCATCTAGATTACCTAGAGGATACTCATTTTTTTAGTGAAAGCTTCTCTTTCCGTTTTGTACATCTGTACTAGATACAAGAATATTCCTTCTGTTACAAACTATTCTCCTTCTTCAAAGCCAATACCGTTAATGACCCCCAACACCTTTAACGACCTCAAAAACGATAAGTACTTCAAAACGTGACCTGAAATTTTACGACCCTGTCCTGCGAAGCTTTGCCCAAAGTCGTGACACTCAATTTCCATGCCGATAAATCACTAACTCAATACTTCAAATCATCACTTGACGGCCACTGCATAAATCAAGTTCGAGTTGCCAATTACTTAAGAGGCTTATCCCCGAATGTCGCGACCGTTCTAGAATCATTCTGACTGGCTCCAAATGGCTCCACTTTGGTGGGTACGTGACCGAAATGGCTTATAAATCGTGTTGAATTGTCGGTGCGGGCTCACTGCCCACCTATTATTGCAGCCACATTGATTTATGCGTTGTAATCAAGTTCTCGAATTAAAGTGAGTGAGGTACGTACTACGTAGTTGCTGATTCTGGGATTTCTTTTTTTAAATTGGGCGCCCTTTTTGAGGGCTCAAAAGGGTGCTTTAGGGAATGTTATTTATATACGTGAGTGTGCAGAATTTTTGCAGCGTATTTTGTTTTGCTGACGCATTTTTTATAACCACTTTGGTGTGTAGGTTGATGTCAATATGGGTAAAGCTGCAACTCATGCTGGAGAGAGGTATAAAATGCTTAAATGTTTTGATCGCAGAAATCGATGCTATGAACGCGTTAGCTTTTAGAATTATTTCAAAGAGGTACTCAATAAAAAGGTTCATCAAATGGTTTTCAAAGCTAGAACTTGTGAAATAAATATACTGGAAAGCGATTAAAACAAATTATAATCAAACTTAAGCAATATTAAACGTGCCAAATAAAATCCACCAATTTCAAAACTCAGCAATTAAAAACTCCCGTATAAAAATATGACGACTACTGAAAATTTTACAGCAAAAACTCCAACAAAAACTGTCAGAAATAATGATTTCGTTGAGCTTTGTTAGCTGAATTAACTTAATGAAGGCGCCATTTTTCTCAGGTCGTACTGTGAGCGAGTGTTCCGGGATTGCCGACTGCAAACGTGTTACGTACAGTCCGCTGCCTATCCTGGAGTGTATCCAAGAAATCTTCATTGCAGGCAAGTCTATTAACACCTCATAGCTGTTCAACTATAATACTAAATGAGCCAACGTACGCACGGGCGCTTTTATAACATGATCACTGTCATCATTATCATGATCATCATCAGCCTTTAATTTTCCCACTGCAGGGACTCAGGCCTCCTCTCTAGGAGAGGGATGGGCTATAATACACCACTTGGGCCCAACACGACTTTTTTTTTAAATTTTCACTTCTCTGTGTGTCCTAACAAATCGTATGTCCTATCGTATTACCAAGTACGAACTGGGTCATGGAGGTCAGATAGATAGTCGCTCCATGTAAAGTACTGGTATTCACCTGCATTCAGTAAAACTGGAAGCCGACCCCAACATAGTTGGGAAAAGGCTAGGCAGATGATGATGAGTGTGACCACAAGCTACGCGTTCAAAAAGGCGCAAGTTGCGATAAATGGTTTAGAGTTTGCTACACTATGCGACTTGCGATGCTGAGGTTGTCACACAAAGTAAACAAGTGACCTTCTGTAGTTAGACGCGAGCAGGTCATCGTCTGAGGTCAACTGATCCCACTAAGGCGGGACCGGCGGGTCAACTCGAACTAATGCATTTTTGAATATTGGTCAACTCGACCCGTGACAAATTTAGTGATTTGTGGAATTTCAAATATCATGATTTTGTAAATGTACAATCGCCTGAATAAAGCGCCCATGCAAATGCCCACAATATTTTATAGTTGAACATTTATTGGGTGTTTTTCCGTTTAATCTACGTGAGTGTTAATTACTGATAGCGTTGTTAGAAGCTTTTTGTTCAATAACTTTATTGTTGAAACTGTTGAAAGCCACTCGATAACCGTTATTTGAATTGAATGCATTCTTCGAATCGACGATTTTTGAATGTTTTCAAGCATTTTCATGATAATTGAATTGACTTTGTAAATAAAGAATTTGATACCAAAATACTTATATACAGGGCCAATGGATAAAGGTAATTATTAATATAAGCCTATATTTTCCCACTGCAGGGCAATGACCTCTCTTCCCTTCTTCGACTTTTCGCAATGGGGAGTAAAACAAAAATTATTACTTTTTTAAGGTTTTCTGATCGCAGTCTGTTTATTTCTATATACGTTTATTTTCTGTATTAACTTCAAAAATATAACGAGTATCAATATCTAAATAAACAACCCTAAAAAAGGTAGCTTTAGCTAATATAACTTGACCTCCTAATATTTGCTTGAAAAATATTAGCATTTCCTAAATTAGTTCTTTGAGCCCAATAAATTAGATAGCAGTGAAGTATCTCTTCAAAGTCATAGAGGAAGCAGAAATTTTGATGAGGGTTTGGACCTGGGTTGGACAAATGTGTTTGTGTAGGCCCCAGCGTTAAGTATTGTTTGTCAACGCTATTTTCCCCGTACTGAGCCGACAGCACTTTGTAGTCTTTGCGTCAACTCCCAACAGTTTCGTTTTTATTATAAAAGATAACACAATGCTTTGGAGCTTCAGGACGAGGAGTGACAAAGAAAATTGTTACGCAGTATAAAGCTTTGAGTTCTTACAGAGAGGTCTAAGTCCTAGCTGTGGGAATGGTATTGGTTGATTATTTTAATGCTGCTATGTTTTTCAAATTAAATTATTTTATAATACATAAGGTAATAGGACCTCTATCGGGGCTGGGGGCCCCGTCGGGGCTGCGGGTTGTTCGAAAGAGATACCGCGGCCCCGGTGCAAGGGCTAAGAATGAACATGGGTGGTTTTTAGTCAGTAGAAGTCTGAAACTCCCTTTCGCTCTGCCCAGAGCGGGAGGGGTTAGTTGATGATTTCCCAACCCCCCAAAAAAAAAAAAAGATAATAGAAGGGTACTTTTGCTGCCGTCGCCTCCTTCTGCGAAGCAGTGATGCTAGCGAAGGAGGTGGCGGAACGTGAGAGGGAGAGAACCTCTCGTCCCAGCCGCCGCGGGAGGCGCTCCGGGCGTCGGGGGCCACGTGATGGCTTCCGGCCACCGTAGACGCGGGCCTGTGGACGGTGAGTGATGGGTAAGCTCGCCGTCCGTCCGTCTTATGACGACAACAGGCCGTGTCGACGGCGCGTTCGTGTTCCACGCGCGCCTCAAAGAGATGTCAGCAACACGGAAGGGGCCCGCAAGGGCCGACGCCTGTCGAGGCTGCGGGATGTCCGCAAGGGATACCGAGGCCTCGACATGAAGGGCGAAGAAGGAACATGGGTGGTTTTTAGTCAGTAGAAGTCTGACACTCCCTCTCGCTCTGCCCAAGAGCGGGAGGGGTTATTTGATGATTTCCCACCCCCCAAAAAAAAAAAAAAAAAAAAAAGGGTACTTTTGCTCTTCGCTGACATTCGTGCATCACGACCGTGTTCATTGATCTCATGCAGTTTCAATATAATAACGTTAAATTACGGAAACAAAACATAATATGCAACTGTTATTTAAAATTAAAATAATTATGATCATCTGAATGTGATGAATAAAATCTAGTATTATGTTATTTAAGGGTTTGGTAAACGTGAATGTATTACCACTCGCGTATAACATGTTTGTATCACAGTATTTAATTATGTAGTATCGATATAAAGTTTATTGAAACAAATTCATTCATTCATTAAGTGTGACTACTGACTTGATATTTGTCAGTAATAGGGTAGCTGAATGACTAAAAAAAATATGATTCTGTTTAGTCCGCCTGTTAGATTATCGAAAAATATTGGATACGTGTTTTTTGTTTAATGAAATTAATAAAAATTGTCGAAAATAAAACTTAAAACGTCATGTTCTGGTAAAAAATGTACCAAACGTATCGTCTTCATTTATTGTTTACGTGAAAAAAGAAGAAATACGTGTCCAATATTTTTTGGAAATCTATCTGATGGATTAATTAGATTTTTTTTGGCAACTACCCTATTTTATGTGATTATATTTCAATGCGGTGGTTGGTCCCCATACTAGACGACACATGTAATGTATCTTAAGAGATCACAAAATCAAACCATGACTTTATCATTATTGATAAACGACGCCCACCAGGTCTGCGAAGATTCTCCAACGAATTCATTACCATTTTTGTTTAGATGGTGGGAAAACTTCAAATGACTCCTCCCGCTCTGCGCAGAGCGGGTGTCAGACTTCTACTAACTAAAAACCACCCATGTTCCTTCTTAGCCCTTCTTAGCTCTTTTGAACAACCCAATTCATTGCCCTATAAATCAAGAACGTCATAAGTGCATCTCAAAATGCTGTTGGGTGCTTAAGGCTTGTATTCACGCCAATGACCTTGTGCATACAAACTACCCCTCTCGGTCGTAGATACAGACTTTAAACGGACGCATTTATCATTTATTATAATTAAAATAAAACATGTTTTTAAAAAGTAACAAAACCAAATTATTTTCCTTTGTATTTCAAAGCAGTAGATATTTTTTTTATATTATTTTGTTAAAAAATGAAGGAGTAAAATGGTTCCATTCAACGATTTGGAGGTGATTTTGTGGATTTTTTTTCTTATTATGTGATACCGATACAAAAATTATGGCTAAACCAAATTATGTCATATCATGTAGATCACTAACAATTTTTCTCAGATGTAATTTCTCTGTAAGTGCCGGTGAAAAACGGCTTCATCTGCACGCTGTTTTTAAGCTTTTTCGAGAGAGGAGCCTTAACTGGAGGTTCTCCAATTGCTGACCACTCGACGTCCATTAACACATTGCTGTGTTAATGTTTGAGCGTTCATGTTTACTGTACAGTTTGATGCCAAGTGCATGTTGATGACTTAAGTGCGTTGTGAGCAATCAACTGGCGTTGATTTCATGATACAGTTCAATTCTTTTCAATCGTTTATTGCATATCACATGTGTTTTACCAGATAAACCTCTAAAGCATTGTTGTGTTGTAGTACAATAGCAGCTCGTGAATACCGTTCCAATGATCATGATGATGTGATCGAGTTCAGTTTTATTGATGAAATCCCATTTTATTACATCTGCAGGGCTATTGCGTATCTTTTAAATGTACTGTTAAATGGTTCCATTTTGTACCAAAACCATAACCATTTAACAGTTAATGTTGGGATTCAAACCCAACAGTCACACGCAGGACACGCGCAAGCGGCGTGATCAACCTGCGCGGCAACCGAGCTGAGGTGCGGGGCGCCTGCGCGACCGCCGAGCACTCGCTTCCTCGGAGCCTACCGCGACGGACGACACTCTAAACCGCTATTTAATTTATTATATGTTTTGTCCGGGCTATTCTAATTGTAATTTAATCGGTATTATACCAAGCCTTTTTAATACAGTCCACTATAGTTTTATTTCACACCACGAGCAAGTCGAACAGTTAATCGATGGACACTATGATAGCCACTGACATTTAAAAAGATACGCAATAGCCCTGCTGGAATGTCTTTGAGAACAATATTCCATAAAAAAATCACCACCACCAATTAAATAATTAAGACCTTTGACAAATGTAATTGGTGGTGGTGATTTTTTATTAAATTGTAAATACTAACAATATTAACCTCTTAGTTAAGGACCATTGTTACTATCACTAAATAATTAACGAAACTATGGATTATAGTAATGAAAATAAACTTACACTGTTGCCTAGTATTTCTGGTCTTCCAGTCGAACAGAACACAGTTGAACACTAACTACATGCTAATAATTAATTTATTATAATTCTCTAACTTTGTCAATTTTTCTTCTAGATACCATCTAAACACAAGACTGCCATACATAAAGCTGTATATAGAAAACGAAGAATTCAATATAGATGGACAGCGATGCGAAAACATCATGACTTGCCCTATGAGACCTATAACCTCTGGTAAGTGGCCCAAATATTTTGAGAACTTTATTAAAGATACACAAGATAAAAAGTTTGCCTTCAATGCTGTTTATATATGTCGCAGAATAATTGGGAAAATTGTTTCTTTGTGAAATTTCTAGGATTTTTTAAAAGGACAGCTTATTATTGGTAAATTGCGAACAACGAGGATGAGTCACTTGATTGGCTGATGTGAACATTCTGCAGTGAAGAATGCGCTGATTGGTTAATAGTTTCCCTCGAACCACGTCCTGACTAACTAGAGAAAAGATTGCGTCAGAAATCGTGTTTAATAAAAAAAAACTCAAAGATTTCTTGATATTAAATCGTATTTCGAAATTCTTCTTTAGTTTTCAATAATCCGGTCCTCTGCAGAAGTACGAGAGTACTAGACCCTTCGCAGAAATACGATTTTTCCAATTATCCTGCGACGAATACATTCGGGATTCTCATTTAGATTCTAAGAAATTGCTTGTATATTTTCATTCGCCCCTAAGTCCCCAATACGGGGAGTTATCGAGAGTAGATAAGTCTGAGTTAAGTAGCCTTTTAGTGCCAAGTAAATGTTGTTCGATAAGTTAAGTGGAATTACTGGCAGACTAGCGGCTAAAAGGTGCTACACATATGTTCGGGTCGGCATGATTCGGCACAACCGAGCGGCAAAATCAAATATGCAGCATGTATCAGGAAGGGTGGTTATATTTAAGGATGTCGCGTAGACCATCGCATTGAAAAACTTTCTCCATGAACCACCATCGTAATCGCAAAAAAAATATTTGGCTGTATCATTCATAATTTCAATACCTAAGCTACTCGGATGTTTGGGACTGCTGATGTTATTTTTCGTGGTGATGATTAATTAATCCGTGAAGAAATTTCTTCAGCTTGAAGTTTATAACACATTCTTAAATATAACCACATCATTCAAGCATACTGTATTTAATATATTTTCGTATATAAACTCACGCCTCTTACCCATGAGAGTAAAGATAAACGTCAGTACATCTGCTACGATTCGTCGTTCGTACTCCTTTTGCTTCGTCCAACCTTCCAATCTTAGGGAAAATGCCGTTCAGCTGGACTTGAATTATGCCATCCAGGTGCCGACCGGAGTTTGTCGAATGAGAGACGAGTAATTGCTTCGGGTCGGCTTTACATTTCAAGAAATACTCATTGAATGTGAAAGAAAAATCATGTAGCACCCTTAAAATAACCACTACTTGCAGTTATTACTCCCTAAAGACCCACTTTAAGCAAGATAACTTCCCAAACATCGAAGTAACCTATTCTAAAAATAAACCGACCACCCGAGAAAATTAGTTTTCTAAATACGGCTCCTTGAAACTCCAACTACGTTTACAGCTGACTTGAATAGGCCACTTTGCCGAACCTACAATCGTTCGAACGGAATCACCAATTCGAACGTTCGATTCGAGTAAAAAGGCAATCGAGTCCGGTTCAACGTGTCTATCAGATCAGAATAGGCCTGCATCAGCAAATAGGGCCGCGGTGGCAGTCTTGATAAAATAAGATTGCACTTTGGCCGTGTAAATAGAAAACGTATGTCCGGGTTTTTGGTCTCATTTTCCTGTAGTGTCGGTCGATCGATAAGTCTGGTTTTGAAAATATCAGTGTGTAGTGACTAGTGACTTTGGTATAACGATTGTTGTGGTTACGTTAGGTGTGGAATGTGGATATATTATTATATTCTTCTTCTTATATTCGTAGCTATTGCATATTACACCTACATTTTTGTTTTTTCCTTTATACACTTTTTTTATTTGTATCTATGATCATCCCTTTGGACCCCATTAAAATAGCAACCCTGTAATTTCTTTTTAATGTTACACCATGCCGAGATACGGCGGACATTTTGACCTCTTACAGGAACCATTTCGTTTATTTTCATATGACGTGTTATTGTTAATTCAACTATTTTGGTTGTCTTGTGCGAGACAAATAAACACTTGTTCTTTCTTTTCTTTAACCTCGTGAGTGACCCAATGTACAATGTACTGAACAAAGTAACAAGCAGCATTCCGGCCCAGCACTAAAAACAAAATTTTCTCCTAAACGCCCAATGTACATTACAATGTACATTTAGTTTAAATGCATGTATCTTTTAAATTATAGAGCCAACCGGCATTTTGTCAGCTGTGAAATTTCCTCCTAAAGTAACAACTAATCATACCATTCACGCAAAATGGCGGTTGGGACTCACGAGGTTAATATAATTATATACCTACGTTTAATTCATTGATTGGTTGACATTGAAAATAGTAATAAAAGTACTTATAATAATAGTTAAAGTGCTCAAGTTAAAACTAAAGAAAATTTTGCCAGTTTTTTGGGTATTTTTCTACTTCTGATAACTTTAAATGAAAAACTTTTATTCTAATGGCGTTGTACTAACACCAGGAGACAACTAATGATAACATCGTTTTTTGCTTCATGTTCATATTAATGAAAACGAGCAATAGAACTACACACTATGTGGACATGCCCACTACAATATTCCTAAACCAATGAAGCTCGACAAAGTCCCAGAGAAACATTTTAATTGCCTTGGACTTTCACTTCCTTCCAAGTCAGAAGGATACAGAACAAAATAGGGCACACTGGTTAAATAGTATCATTAATATTAATAGGTTAGAAGCTCCAGTACTTACACTTCCTGTTCCGGTACTTCCTGTAATTAACGAAATTATAATTGACCTACGTAAGAAGCAAAAATTATACACAGTGCATTGCGCATAACTCCCTAAATAACACCTCCCAAGAACACAACCCCATTTTTCCTCATTTCTTTACATAACACAGCAACGTGTTATAACTTATGAAGACTATAAATAACGACTATCCAATAACCGCTATTAAATCAAGCCGGCCTGAAACTTACTCGATATTAAATTCTTAGACCGCTCGACTTTACCCATGTTTTAGAAAAGCTGGCGTAGTGAAAAATTGTGTAGTAGTCTAACCACAGAGCACGGAATTAAGGAGTGACTAGATTTGCCAATTATAAGCATTGATATTATGTTCCCACTGCCGGGATGAGACCTTTTTTCTACGCCCGTGTAATTTTTTTTTTATATGTTTATAATATGGGATGAGTCTTCTCTTGACCTCAATCTTGTTCTAAGGGCAGAGATGAACGCCATCCGTCCGTCTTATGACGACGACAGGCCGTGTCGACGGCGCGTTCGTGTTCCACGCGCGCCTCAAAGAGATGTTAGCAACATGGAAGGGGCCCGTAACGGCCGACGCCCGTCGGGGCTGCGGGCTGTTCGCAAGAGATACCGCGGCCTCGACATAAAGGGCTAAGAAGGAACATGGGTTGTTTTTAGTCAGTAGAAGTCTGAGACTCCCTTTCGCTCTGCCCAAGAGCGGGAGGGGTTATTCGATGATTTACCACCCGCCAAAAAAAAAAGGGCAGAGATGAAGTCGACGATGGAACGAGCTAAATAACTCTGCTAGGCACTGTTCTATCAAGCTCACCAGAAATTCTTTCACACTCACTCATAGACTATTTAGACTCGCTTAAATAGAATAGGTGATGTATGACCTAGTGTCATAAAGTCGGTCCTTATTCAAGAGACCAAAAAATTATAACATTTTGCCAAATTTTTATTTGTGGGGAGCAAAATATTGTTATTTTAAAGTAATTGGATTGTTGAGACCAGTCGCTCCAAGTAAAATACTGGTATTCAGCTGCATTCGTTAAAACTGGATGCCGACCCCAATAAAGTTGAGAAAAGGCTGAGAATGATCTCAATAGATTAGTTGACTAAAAATAAATCATTAGTCCGTCAGATAGATTTCCAAAAAATAGTGGACACATATTTTTTTCTTTTTTCACGTAAATAAAAAATGAAGACGATACAGTGCTTTGAAAAGTCGTGTGACGTCACAGTTTGGTCTATTTTCTACAAGACTGTGACGTCACAAGCCCCCACTCATGATCTTTGACACGTTTTATTTCCACCAATTCTTATTAATTTTATAAAACAAAAAACACGTACCTATCCAATATTTTTCGATAATCTAACAGGGAGTCTAAAATGGCCACTTTAGCATAGCAGATCATAATAAGATCATAATATGACTTACGTTAAAATTCGTAAAATGATCACACACTGAAAATTCATGAAAGTAACTGCGTCTGTGACCATTTTGCGAATTTTAACGCAATTCATAATTATTAATTATCCTATTATGATCTGCTAAAGAGGCCATTTTAGACCCCCAGACGGACTAAACGGAATCATATTTTTTTTAGCCAGGACATATCCCTATTCCTCAGAGAGCATTGTCAATGTCGCCTTCAGCAGTGGCCACAGAACCGTCTCCTTGCTTATGAGATTAGGAGATAGTCCGTGCGGGCCTGTGGACGGTGAGTGATGGGTAAGCTCGCCGTCCGTCCGTCTTACGACGACGACAGGCCGTGTCGACGGCGCGTTCGTGTTCGCCTCAAAGAGATGTCAGCAACATGGAAGGGGCCCGCAACGGCCGACGCCCGTCGGGGCTCCGGGTTGTTCGCAAGAGATACCGCGGCCTCGACATAAAGGGCTAAGAAGGAACATGGGTGGTTTTTAGTCAGTAGAAGTCTGACACTCCCTTTTGCCCTGCCCAAGAGCGGGAGAGGTAATTCGATGATTTCCCACACCCCCAAAAAAAAAAAAAAAAGGACATAGTCTGTGATTTGCTTCATCTCAGTTTGAATATGAAATGTATCTATCGCTTGTGAGTATTGAACAGATGGCTGAGCTTGAATCGGTTTAGCATGTTATGATGGGTGATCTGAATTTAAAGCGAAACAGCTTGGAGATCTTTGTGGTTTTATTTATACGAAACTAGGTTGAACGAGTTTTTTAGGAAACTAGCTGAGCCGTGCAATTTTAAGAGAGACAAATCACATTATGTAGGAAGAGCGTTAGAGAGAGTAGGTCGCAGGCACTTATAATGCAGTTGTTTTTTGCAACATTATTCATTGATACTCCACTCTTATTGGTTGTAGAGTTATGTTTCCGTACAGTGATACAGTAACACGAAATTCTGACAACCAGTTTTACCAAAGAGTATTGTATTACCCAGTACTAACTGGGTTGTGTCACTTCGTATAAAATAATGGTATTACTGATCTACGTACTACGTGATTACTTTTCCCTACATAGGTGGGGAAAAGACTAGGCAGAGTATGAAACAGACAGACAGACAGACAAAAAACATGTTTTGAGTCCCGTATCTACCTTCATAAGCAGTTATTTCGAAATAACAAACAGACACTTCAATTTTAATTATTTTTTTAGACGACTGACTGTCTTTACTGGTGGAAAACTAATAGGGTAGTTAACAAAAAAAATCTAATTAGTCCGTCTGTTAGGTTTTTAAAAAAATATTGGACACGTATTTTTTCTTTTTTCACGTAAACTAACAATGAAGACGATACATTGCTTTGACAACTCGTGTGACGTCATATTTTTAGACATTATATGACATTTTTTACCGGTCACAACCCCCCACTCAAATCTTTGACGCGTTTTATCTTCGTCAATTTTTATTGATTTGATAAAACAAAAAATACGTATCCAATATTTTTCGATAATCTAACAGACGGACTAATTAAAATCATATTTTTTTTAGTCAGTAAACATCCCTATTAAATTGTTATTATGTGTTTGTTTTCTCCGTACTCAGGGTCAGAAAACTGTCCTTACGACTACATACGGATCTACGACGGGAAAGACGAGTCTGCATCAGTCATCGGAACGTTTTGCGGCATGGGGAAGTTCCCTTATTCCATCATCGGTACATCCCAGGACCTTTTTGTGGAATTCGTCAGCTCTCCTGCAGGTAACGAAGCTCTTACTGATCGTGCTTACCCAAATATTGAATGGTTTCACATAAAACTGATGGCTTTTTTATCTAATTGTTTCATCATCATCATCAGCCTATAATGTTCCTACTGCAGGAACTCAGGCCTCGTCTCTTGGAGAGGGATGGGCTTATAATCCACCACCCCTGCCCAGTGCGGGTTGGTTAGCTAATTATTAAAAAAAAAAGAAATTCAAAAATAATTAGTTCGCCTAACATCTTTGGGAGTAATCCATATTGTATTTATGATGATTAGTTAATCATGTAGGTCATCTAAGTTAGAACTGTATGCAAAATTTCAGCTTAATCGATTGTGAATAACTTTTTTAAATTCAGTAGCAAGATTTGACCTAAACAAACATAAGTACACACATAAAAAAGAAGCTTGTAAAAATATTACTATTTGAAAATTGAAAACCAAGTCTTAAAAATCTACCCCCTTATTTTTTTATCGGGTAAAAAATCATCAAATAACCCCTTCCGCTCTTGGGGAGAGCGGAAGGGAGTGTCAGACTTCTACTGACTAAAAACCAGCCATGTTCTTTCTTAGCCCTTGCACCGGGGTCGCGGTATCTCTTTCAAACAACCCGCAGCCCCGACGTGAAAAATCTACCCCTAAGATCGAAAATTACCCTCAACATATATTTTCTCCAACACCAGGTCCACTTCTAAACACCGGCTTCCATTTCAACGTGGGGAACTGGCCTGGTCACGTGGAAGCTCCAGGGTCGAAGGTCGGCACCTGCGACTGGCTGCTCACTGCTGAGACCCTCAAGAAGTCGGGAGACACTGAAGGCATCTTCCTCTCAGTGGCGCATTGGTACCCTCCGCATACCTCGTGCACGTATCTGATGCAAGGCTTCCCGGGGCAGGTTGTTAGGTTATATTTTCCGAGGTAAGTTTTTCGTTTGATATTTTTTTAACTTTTATTTTGTGTCTTATTGACGGCTTTGAAGTACACAATGTGTTTATCTGGTATTTTTCCGTTACATTATCAGGCTTTAAATGCTTCGTTTCTATTATTGAATATGTCCTGATGGTCCTGATGGAACAGGCAACAAACTTCATTAAAAAAAAAACAACAAAACTACAACACAAGTTGTACATTGTTTCAAAGAACTCCAGGGCAGCATTATCGCGCCGTATGACAATACGTCTACGCGATTACCCATTTGTTTTCAATATTAGAACTTTAGAAAGACACAAACGTAAAAAAACACATTTTTGAATGCAATATTGAGGCAATTAAACTGGTTACTAACACAGACATGGATCTCATCACAAAAAAAAAACAGTAACATAACAGCAAACATATCTACATCATCAGTACCCGGCGATAAATATTGCACATCGATCTTTGGAAAAATCAATGTACTCGTAATTTATTCGTTAATTAAGTCCTTTTTTTGTATTTGCCGTGAAACATTTTCGAACCGACCTAGCTTGCGGCAGTTATATATAAAAGCACAACGGAAAAGAGATGTCTCGAACAGTAATTTCGTATATAGTTTCTCCAAAGGTCGATGTGCAATATTTATCGCCGGGTACTGTACAACTCATTTTCTTGTCAACAGTTTCCGAATCAACCGCATAGAGTCTCCAATCCAACCCTGGACGGGCGACTGCGGAGAATCTCTCACGTTATACGACGCTCCAAGACCTGATGACGCTCGCATCATCAAGACCTTCTGCGATACCTTCAGCAGGCCCATGGAGAAGCATGACTTCGTGTCCACTGGCAACGCTATGTTCGTCCGATTTGAGAGCAAGACTGGCAGTTATAGTGGGTAAGGGTATATCGAATTTGATTCTTAATGGTACAATAATATGGTTCTGATTCATTGTACGAAGATCTTTGAGCTCGTTTTAAAAGTAGTAGTTGCCTCCTCGGCGTAGACCTCCCCGTGGTCCTCCACATATTTATTTCCCGGGCTTTGGTCATCCAGTTTTTTCTTAGAATGTCTTCCAGGTCTGTTAAAAAAAATAAACAACTTAAATGAGTATAAACAAAAAGTTAAGACCATAATTTAATATTGTTACGGAAATGATCGCTTAGAAAAACTGCTGTAGAATCAAAGGTTACTTTTACTATCCAACTGTTCATTTCAATTTATCTTGTCCCAAGTGTTTCACATTTTTCAAATTTGCTTGAAAATAACTATTTAAATGTAACATTACATAATATCACGTTTGTAATCCCACAAGGTTTAGAACATCTTCATTTCATCAGTTATGTTTTAAGTCCCATGTAATAGTAGGTAACCTAATTGCCATCAACTGGGCACAAATCCTGACTCCGTGGCTGATACTGAGAAGTTCTTGATGACGAAATCCAATGAAACTTCACCCGACCTGGGAATCCAACCAAAGACCTCGTGACTGCGACCACTAGACCAACGCTCAAAAACATTAAAATTAAACTAAAGGTTTCAACTGGCAGTAAGGTGTTATTCAAACATTCAGAACCACAACCGCACTGGGAACAGAGAAAACACAATAAAACATAATTTATGACCCGCTCCGACTTAATTTCGCAGAATTTTTATAGCTTAAAACACATTAAGCAGTACTAATGAGGTCGGTTGTAATAAACAACGAGAATCTCGCAAGCCTCAGCCGTTTATATTTGTTTTACGTTTCTACCGCAGAGTATCATCAATATTAGATCTTAAAGGAAATTTCAAAACAAATAAACAAATATTGGAACGTCTCTCGTCTCATTGCATTAATCATTAGTTTTTAACATTTTTTTTAAATGGGACAAGAACGCCACACTATTTCCCAAACCACTGTAATTCCTGTAAGCCAGAATCAACAGTGGCGACCACAAGAAAAGCGCTGAGACAATGAAGCTCGACGAAGTCCCAGAGAAACTATTTAACTATTTTGAATCCCGCAACGAAATATCTAAAAAGAATAGCGGAGGAGTAGGAAAAACATACGTTTCTCTGGGAGTTCGTCGAGCTTCATTGTCTCGGTGCTTTTCTTGTGGTGCCACTGTTGATTCTGGGTTACAGGAGTTACAGTGGTTTGGGAATAGTGTGGCGGGTTCTAGGACATGCCGGTTGCCTCACGATGTTTTGCTTCATTGTTTTTGAGAGCAGTGGTGCTGAAATCAATTACACAAAGTTAATGCACCTGCCTAGGTTCGAACCCACGACTTACTGTTCGCAAGTCTGGGCCGCCACTACTGGGCCACCGCTGCTCCTAACTCTTTACTGCCATCAATATCTAACCACCACCTTCTTTCCAGATCATCCCTCTACTACTGGGCTCACTACGACTTCTTCAACAACACTCGATTTGGAGAACCAGTTCCGGGATCAGCCTGTGACGAAATCATCGCCTCCTGGAAGCAGAGGGCTGGAAGACTCAGGTCTCCCTTGAACACCCTGGTATACAAACAGGCGTCTCCCGGGGAAGATGTACATTGCCTGTACAGATTTGTTACCGACAAGAGGATCTACGCCAGAGTTATTTTGACGATTTTGAGTGTTAATTTCAAAGTGAGTATGGATTTGTTTGGTAGCTTCATCATCTTTGTCCAAGTTATTAGGTTTTATTGGCGCAACATGCTTTCTTCTCATCTCAATCAAGGTGCATTTCAGTATTCTCTTTCTTTTCAGCAATAATCATCTTGACCTCTCGCGTGTCAAAAGTAGCATACACAAATACACACAAATGTATTACATAATCTATATATATAAAAATGAAACCCGTTTTCCGTTGTCACGACTTGGCATGAAAACGGCTTGACCAATTTGGCTGATTTTTTTTTTTAAATGTTCGTTGAAGTTCAAGGATGGTTCTTACGGCGAGAAAAATTCGAATAATGGCCGGAAAAGCTCTAAAAACAGCCCTTTTCTTTTTCCCATACAAACGTTTTCTAACTAAAACGTAAAATCAATTTGAGCTTTAATACCGTACCCATAAAGTTCAAGTGTTAGTGGAGAGGTTCCGGGAAGGCAAAACAATTGAGTGACGTTCAGTTGTTCAGTCAACGAATGACAACTTCAAACAGACCATACGACATTATCACAATAATCACAAATAATTACTGTTTCTTTCCCGATAGAAAAACGATTTTTCAAATGGTGTTTGCGTATAATATAAAAATTAATTGCTGTTAGTTAGTCGCGCTAAAACTAGAGAACGGCTAGACCGATTTGTCTAATTTTGGTTTTGAAACATTTGTGGCAGTCCAGAGAAGGTGAGAAATTAGTAGTATGTAGGTAGGTAGGTAATAGGTAGGTGGTAGGTAGTTGGTACGTAGGCAGGTAAAAGGGCATTGCAACGCACGCGGGGTACAGCTATATTATATAAAAATGAATAGCTGTTCTTTAGTCTCGCTAAAACTCGAGAACGGCTGGACCGATTTGGCTAATTATAGTGTTGAATTATTCGTGGAAGTCCAGGGAAGGTTTAAAAGGTGAGAAAGTGGTAGGTAGGTAGGCAGGGTAGTAGGTAGAGTAGTAGGTAGAGTAGTAGGTAGGGTAGTAAGTAGGATAGTAGAGTAGGTAGGGTAGTAGGTAGGGTAGTAAGTAGGTAGGGTAGTAGGTAGGTCGGGTAGTAGGTAGGTAGGGTAGTAGGTAGGTAGGTAGGGTAGTAGGTAGGTAAGGTAGAAGGTAGTAGGTAGGTAGGTAGTTGGTACACAGGCAGGTAGTAGGTAGGAAAAAGGGCATTGCAACGCATGCCGGGAACAGCTAGTTATAATATAAGTATCTATATAATACACTTACCTATATAGGGTGTAAAAGTACCCTTAACGCAAACGAAGGGCACTTGTTCACCACTGCGATATTTTTTTTGTTCTAGACCATACCTGGGAACCTCCTAGTTACGGAGATATTGGGGGTCAAAGTTCCAAATTTTTCACAGCTGTTTTTGTAAATACTAGTTTTAACAGGTTATAACTTTACTTAAATTACCTCCATGACCCGTTTACTATTCAAAACATCTACTAGCACAATGTTTTAACAGTGCTACATTAAGTTTTACCGTAAAATGTGATTTTTGATCCAAAAAAAAAAGTTATTTCCCGGCTAAAATTTTTGCATAGGGGTACTTAGTTTGATGTACAGAATGCTTGGTTGACGGCTGTGTGATGGGTAGATTTACACCCTGTATAATTAGTTGACATAAAGTACAAAGCTGGTTTACGTCCGTCACGTCATCACTATCTCAGGTTCAGTTGAAAACCAGCGTCGGGCACTAGCTGCTCGGCAGTATGCTGAACTGGACCTATTTGGCGCTGCCGTGAGACACACAATATTATCTCTTTTAGTTCCCTATTTAGGTTTTGTTTTTTTATATTTTTTTGTTGTGTGTACTTGTGGTACATATGTGCCAAATAAATATGTTTTCTTTCTTTAATTTCTTTCTTTATGTACATGAACAATGGCTTTTTAATTGTGTCTATAATGCGATGGGTTAATTAGAATCATTGATTTTTGTTTCGACAGCGTTAATCTAAAAATAACATCACGTCTTGCAGTTCCCGAAGGGTTAAGCAGAGGTGTACTGAACAGTACATCCACAGCTTGCCCGATATATTTAAGTCCCATTTACAAATCCAGACGCCGTGGCTGCTACTGAGAAAGTCCTGTTAAAGAAGGGGAAAAACCCAAAATAACTTTATCTGACCCAAGAAATGAACCCAGGAACGTATGCTCAGCAGTCGTACTTTGGACCACTAGAACAACAAGGCAGTCAAAAAAGAATAATAATAAGTATTTATTGATAAAGATTTATTATCACTGGTTATTAAATGTCCTGAAAGCATTGATGAAAAACATCACAGACAATTCTAGAAAGCATTTATAAAAAACAAATTCCTTGTATATTTTAAGGGTTCGAAACTTCGAACGATACAAAATCAAAACAGAAGGATCTCGTTCGGAATATTGGAAAAAATGTTTTTGGCTGAAATCAAAACTCTGTATAAGCCAACCACGGACAAAAAAAACCTCCCAAAATAAATATAGCAGGTTTATACTTGAAACCGACGTGAAAAACGTTGAATCATTAATACGTTTGTTCGTTTTTCATCAAAAATTGTTCTCGTAATGTAGCAAGATGTTAAATTATGCACAGTGATGGTTTTCGCTTTGTTTTCAAGTTTTAATATGTAAAATTTTATTTTATGAACACTGATATATACACATACATAAACTCACGCTCTTTTCCCATGGGGGTTGGCAGAAACCACAGAACGCCACTTGCTACGATCCTTACATACTCATTTTGCCTCGTCCACATTCGTACATCTGGTCATACACGCACGAGTACTACGCACCTGTCCTTTCTGAAGAACGGCACCAATAAGATCAGTGTATGTTTTTCTAGGGCGTCCGCTCGCGGCGTTACCACTCACATCTGCCTTGACTTCCTCTCCACATGACCGAACCAGCCTAAAATACTCTTTTGAATTTTTGTCACTACATCTTCTTTTAAACCGCAACGTTTTCGTATAACCTTTTTTTTTTTTGGCGGGTTGAAAATCATCAAATAAACCCTCCTACTCTTGGGCAGAGCTAAAGGGAGTGCCAGACTTCTACTGACTAAAAACCACACATGTTCCTTCTTGGCCCTTCCGTCGAGGCCACGCTATCTCTTTCGAACAACCCGCAGCCCCGACGGGTTCTCGTATAACCTCATTCCTCAATTTATCATTTAGAGACTGATATAATTATATGATAATGTATATTAGGCTAAATGTCAGATTTGATCGCGGTAACAAGCGCGACTGCTGAACAATTGGTCCTTGGGTCGATTTCCGAGTTGGGCATAGTGTTATTGGGTTTTTCCATAAAGAATTTCTCAGTAGCAACCACGGAACTTGGATTTGTGCCCAGTTGATGATAAAAGGTTCATATTACATGGGGCCTTTACGTAACTGGTGAAATGTGGGTGTACTTCTGGGCATACATAACCCTTTTACGATTACAGGCGTTATTTATTTATTTATCAATATAAATATATATATATATATATATTTCTTAAACGTTGCCGCACACTAGGAATTTCTCCTGTATCGTGGGTGCGTTCAAAAACACTTACACTCACATACACAAATACCCAGACCCGAAACAACTATCTGTAGGCCATACAAATATTTGTTCCGCGCGGAGATCGGGGCAGCAGTTCAATCGCTCTGCCACTGCACCAACCGTGCCGTCAAATAAATATATAACAAGACATTACATTAAAATAAGAACACAAAAGTTATGTTAAATATTACGTTACTATTTCAGTTGCGCTGGTCAAATTGAATTGGATTTTTTTTCCTCCGCCTCTGAAAATATGAACGGTGTCATTTGATTCGGAATAAGGGATCGGAGGCGGAGAAAAAAAAATAACTAAAAAGCACTTGTTGCTTGTCCTTGTAGTAGGTTTGTCCCAAATTGAAAATTTAATTCGTAGCTACAGAACACTTAACGAACTTAACTCCAAATGTGATAATCCATTACATTAAGTTCTAAACAAATGAGCAAGTTCCACAAAATGTTATCTTAGTTCCTGTTACTTCTACTTTAATTAATTTAATCTGAAACGAAAATACGTACACTTGAAGTAATTTCTAATTACTTTTCCGTTTATATTTGTTGAAGTAAAACATTTACTTTGAAAAAGTTTAGAAGAAACTTTGCCTTTACTGATAAAAAAAACCTGCTTAAGTTGCTAAAGTATAAAAAAGCAAAAATAGAACTTTTTATAATAGGTACTTACACCGACCGGATATTAGAAGTGGGTGGAAGAAAACTCTTTAGACAAAGCTTCGACACTTAGACCCACGCTGTTATATTTCCATACATGATTACGGTACAATCTAAGCATGTTCTCAGTGAAATCAAAAGGCTATAATAATATACCAGATAATTATCTACATATTATGTCAATTAGTTCTCAGAATAGAAATAACAATTAAAATGAAGTGTGTTAGGTATGTGTCAACGCTTATTAAAATACTCGTACAATTATCACCGTTTAAACACATTTAATTCTTTGAAGTAAAAATAAACATCGTGTTTTGGTATCAACTTAATGTAAGATTGTAAATTGACATGGTCACTAACAATATCATTAACACTGAGAAGTACTTAAAACGGGATATTTACCATGTTTACTGTACCATCCAACCAATCACCAACAACCACCGTCACCACCACCACGACTACACTAATGTCAAACATGATTCTAACCCTGTTTTTCTTGCAGGAACACCCATATACTTCAGTAACCTGTCAAAACTGCTACGAAGACCGTGCCGATAAGCTGATCATCTGGGAACCCTACCCAGCTGGAAAGTCACCCAACATAACAGCACCAGGAGTCAGCACCACTCCTCTGCCACTCCACTTAGCCGTGCAGCGATCTCTAGGCTCATGTCTTTGTGCCAAACATGCAAACGCGGTGTCCAGAGCAAGACCATACAGAGTAGTTTCTTCAGGAGAGAGTTTAAACCTCCAACTGATTGTAGACAATGCCCACGCTGCAGCATCTTACTTCAAAAACCCCTCTCCACTCTTCGAAGCTCGCTATGAGTTCGTCCATGGCCCTCTATGTGGGCCAGCCGTTTTGGTAGCAGCATCTGATGGAGAAATAGTCTACCCTCATCTAGAAGCCCTAGGTTACATGGAACCTCCAAAGAGGATACAATGCATTTGGGATCTTGAGATCGAAGAAAAGAGGGATATCTGGTTACACTTCGAAAGTATTAAGTTTGCTTCTCGCCATTGTGAAGATGGCAACATTCAGATTTACTTACCTGGACGGTTAGACCCCTATTTATCTGTATGTGGAGACAATGTCACAGAAACTGAGAAGTTGCCAATATTGTCAGCAGGTGAACTTGGGTTCGAATCATTAGATGACCCGTTAGTGATGGAAAAAGAGAAGACGAGGTCTATTCGTATAGTGTTTATCGGTAGTGCATCACCAGCTCGAGCTGCCTTTAAAATCGCCTGGACTGGCCTGTACCATCTACCCAAGAATTCTGATGGAACTCTGATGACGTCACGATTGATTGATGGCGAAATGAAATCTTCTGATTCAGGTCACGGCTGCGATTTCATATGCCCCGGTGAAGCTTTATGCATTCCTGCTAGATTGATTTGCAATGGCGTAGTTAACTGTCCAAATGTAACATCAGGTGATCGCAAATTCTGGACAGCTGATGAAAAGAGAGCTAGAGAAGCATATTCTGAGGACAGTCTGCGACGATTGGGTTATTTGGATTTATTAGGAGGTCTTCCGTTGGGACAGCTGCACGATGAAGCGCCTGAGTTGTGCGCAAGGGCGAGAAGTATTGGGGGTGGTGAGTGGACGGCGCCTGCTTTAGGTGCTGGATTAGCGATTGCTATCGGTGTGTGTGCGCTGGGTGCCGCGTGGCGCCTGTGCTGCCGCAAGCGATCCCCGGATGAGGAGTCCCTGGATTACTGACACGCGGCCCGCGGTGCGCCGAACGCACCGCCCTCTCTGCACTCACGCTCTACCTCCAGGGACCTCCCCATGGACTGGAGCCTCCATTGACAGACGCTATACTGAGCGCCGGAGCCCTCCTTTGTTGATTACTGAGAACCAAGTTCTTTACATGTTATTGTTATCCGGATAATGGTGAATATCATTATAATACCTAAGAGTTCACAATCCTGTCAATTTTCACTAAGAATTTTCTATAAAAATCTCTGTATATAGAGACAGTAATGAGCAGTTGCCGTTGCGTGTTCAAGGAAAATTTTGGTAATGTAGAAAATTTACGATTGTGGTGGATCAGTCTAATTTGTTAACAACGACCGTTGTGTAGCCCAAAAATTTCCTTGTAACTGCTTAGAGCTGTCATTGTATTTTAACTCTACTGAAGTACGCCAATTTTGAATGTACTTTATTGAAGGCATGCCCGATATTTACCGTGTTTAATTTTAGGAGGGTAAGATTCCAGGCGCTCAAGTTGACGACGTTGTTTTGTAATTACTGTATATACCCTTAAACCTAAATTAAACCTAAAATTAATTGATGCTTCAAACGAACGATCATAGGTTAGGGCAAGGTGATAGTAGCCAAACAGTTAAGTCATTATCAATTTAGGTAGTACTAGTTGTAATGTTTTTATAACATGGCATAAGTATTGACATTCCTGTGAGAAATGAAAGGAATGAGTTCAATTTTATTGTTTTTGGACTCATTACGTTAAGCATCAAGTTGACTTCTATCATTATTGTGCTCGTAAAAAGATCGCCAAGTTCATGAAAAATAAGCATTTTTCTTAAATTTTTCTCAAACATTAATTCTAAATTTTCTACACTCTCTGAAAGTTACTAGTTCCCATATCGAAACTCTGAATGCTCAATCAAATAATAATGTGCGATACGGACTTGGCGCATTTTTACGCACACGTTGGCTTCAAAGCGATTTGACTGACTGCGAGCATCATTATAATCTACTCGTTTTAATGTAAATATCTAGGCATTAAGATCGTTACTAGATGTAAGTCATGGCAGATATTGTTGATTTCTCGTATGTGTTGCTACTAATCAAAATCTGAATCTTAAGGGCACTTACTGCACTTTTGCTTGATCAACTAGCTTTATCTTTATACTTCAAGATAATTCAAAAGTCCTTTGGCTAATTGAAATGAATGCTTTGAGTTTGCATTGAAAAAAGGTTCCGACGAATTGAGAACCTGTCTCTCGTTTTAACCGACCTCAAAAAGGAGGTTTTTGAAGTCGGTTAAAACGAGAGACATGTTGTCTATTAAAAATATTGAAACTGTTATTACAGTTTTCTTTGGTCAATCTTAATCTTCTGTTGATCTATTGAGTGATTTATTGTTTGAGTAAATATGTGTTCCAATCTTTATTTCTACTTCAATAGTTTCTTTTGTAAGTTTACTTCTTAATTGAAATTGTTCTATTCTGTCTTGAACAACATTGTTTCTAGTTGAATAAAGATACTGCTATTATTCAACTCAATAGTTTTTGCAAGAATCGTTTTTAATACTGTGAAGAGTGATTCATAGTCTAGGTATTTCTTTCGCGTGCAACTTTCACTAACCTATAGTGCAAACTATTGTTATCATTATTCACAGAAACAATATCAACGTTCCACAAGTTTCCATCGGATAAAGTCATTCCATTATTGAGTGTTTCGTCTCTGTCTTTCGTTTCTCCTATCTAAGTCTAATAAGTGTTACCAGAAATCAATTATATCTGCCTATAATTTAATATAAACAGTACGCACTGCTGTTAGCTATGATTAGTTCTGCATTCGCAATAATTTATCAAGTTGTATCGTTTATTTATTCATAAAAGCAAAGATTTGAGTCGATAGATTTGCCGTGACCGTAGTAAGAAAGTGCAAAAGAGTGATTTACTCAGGTGAGTGAGCTCATTTATCCCGGATGAAAGCAAAGATTCGATTTTCAATATGAGTAAGCGAGACAATACCACTCAAATGTCATTGTTATCGGTAGAGCAAATCTAATGATTTAATTATTTGTAAGTAACATTATATACTTTGCACTGTTAGCTCTTAGATTGTTTTCACTGCCTTTATGATAAATGCTTTGGATAAAATTGACTATTTGAATCGAGTATACCTTTGTATTTAGGTATGAGTAATATCCATTAGAACTGAAGTAATTCGCGAAGTTTAAAATTCTGACTAGCCTAATTGCTATAAAACAAACAACATTGCTAAAAAAAAAACAACAACTAAAAAAATATCCGACCAAACCCGAAAACCTTACTTTTTGTAAATCTGCTAAACGATTAATGTGAAATCTCTTTAAAATTCGAGTAAATTGGCTTCTTGGGTGATGTAATGGATATTACTAGTACTATTTCCCTTATGTTAAGTACAATAATGAAAATTAGATCGTAAAGATTGTTTGCAATAATAATTTTGAAAGCTTTATTTTGACAGGTAATTTAGATTTTGTTAGCATTTACCGAATGGGTAATGTTAAAAAATAAAAATATATTTTGTACAAACATGAACGTTTTATTTACAAACTCCGTATCCCTTCATTCTGTTAGTCGAAAACTATGTAAAAAGCCTGGGTGTATAATATATACATATTATGTACATATCACCACGCTAGCTGGTTCGAGGCAAGGGAGGCCTCCGCCCGCCTGTTAGACAATACAGGCTAAAGAGTAGAACTCTTTGAAGGAATTGGTGAGGCCTTTACCCAAAAGTGACAAAGTACAGGCCTATAAAAAAAACCATTACTTAAGACTTAAAAAAATCAAGATCTAGATTTAGAGACCAAGGCTTTTGACCATTTTCAAGGAGTAAAAAGCCTTGGTCTCTAATTAAAACCCAACGGCTGCATAATTACAACACCTATTGCATTTAATCACCGACCTAGACAGCTAGGCTATCAACATAAGGTCAGTCATAAATATCCTACAGAACAGGCCAAAATCTGAGGACGAGCACCAATTATGCGTTGCCGTTACGGCCTCAAATCCGATCGCCGACCATGGCCAAATGACTTGTGAGCCACCCAAAACGGATTAATGTGAAATCTGTTTATATGTGCATCTTCCTACTAGCTACTGTGAGCCAGCGTACCATACGAATAAGAGCATTAACTTCATGCACGTAAGGTTAATTTTCGGATGAAGCCCGGTTGAGGTAAGCTAGCGTGTTACCGTTGTATTCGTACCAGCTACGTTCGTCTTTGCTGAATTAGATGAAGAAAAAGTTTAGTAATCATAGAATCCAACCACAAAAACAACCGGCTTCTAACAGAACTTGTTGCTAAGGCCCAACCAGAAACAGTCAATGTTTTGTTTATGATAATTTCAGTAAATTATTATTATAAACAAATGGGCAGACATTGTAGGAACATTCTAGATGGGATGGGCACACGAGCGTGCAGCTTGGCACAAGCAATGAAATGGCCTATGCCCAGCAGTGGGTGAATACGGTCTGTGAATGATAATGATTATTAACAAACGATTGGCTGTCTCTCGCAGACACCAACACCCCTTTTTTTTTTTTTTTTTGGGGGGGTGGGAAATCATCAAATAACCCCTCCCGCTCTTGGGCAGAGCGAAAGGGAGTGTCAGACTTCTACTGACTAAAAACCACCCATGTTCCTTCTTCACCCTTCATGTCGAGGCCGCGGTATATCTTGCGAACAACCCGCAGCCCCGACGGGACACCAACACCCCTCTGGTTAATACGCACTCAATCACAACAAAGGACATGGAGGGAAGTGGAAATTATGTTTTTCCTACTCCTCCGCTGTTCTTTTCTGATTAATTTCGTTGCGGGATTTAAGACAGTTAAATCGTTTCTCTGGGAGTTCGTCGAGCTTCATTGTCTCGGCGCTTTTCTTGTGGTCGCCACTGCTGATTCTGGCTAACAGGAGTTACAGTGGTTTGGAAATAGGGTGGCGGGCTTGCACCAAAAAAAAAAAATTACAACAACATAGGTTCCCAAATATCTAACAGACAGCACAAAATAAAAATCCCACCATTATTTACAAAGCCATAAGTACACGAACGCAGATAAACCCTTCACAAGCGCAAACCTAATGTCCCATAAATTATAAACCATCACGCTCCCACGACCGATTACTCACAGAATTATTTATAGCAACAATATTTCATTGTATCTGTAACGTTCAGGAATACATAAATCGTATACATGACAAAGAGCACTTAAAATCTATAATACGATAGCATTTTTCATATCGTATTGGTGGACGATGTTGTTTGCAAATATTGTGGCACCTGACAGCCGGCAGCCATTTTATTTGTATGTCACATTTTTATTTTTATTCGTGTTCCATTTTTGAAAAGGAGTTATGACGTTTTAAAAATCCTCCACTCCATTGAACGAATTAATTAATGACAATGATTTTAAATTCGGAGCTATTTTATTAATCTGGTATCTAATGGCTTTCTCATGGTAAATCTTCGTCTTTTCAATGATATAATTAAGACAAAATCAAATAATCTTACCTTTTTTTTGGAGTGAGGGAAATCATCAAATGACTCCTCCCGCTCTGGGCAGAGCGGTAGGGAGTGTCTGACTTCTACTGACTAAAAACCACCCTTTGTAGGCCGCGGTATCTTTTTCGAACAACACGCAGCAAATAATCTTACCTTCGGCACTAACTGCGGTACTCAGAGATATTTAATGATTATTTAAGCCGTCACTTAGTAAAGATTTGACATACTTTTGTATGACAAAACTGTCAAAACCTTTACTAAGTGATGGCCTAAGTAATCATTAAAGCTCTCTGAGTGCGGCAGTGTGTGTCATAGGGTACGTTTGAAACGTTCCCGTAGGTTAGTGACCAAAAATAAGCGAAGCCGCGGACAAATGCAAGTATCTTCTTTTTTTTTTTTGCAGGTGGAAAATCATCAAATAACCCCTCCCGCTCTTGGGCAGAGCAAAGAGTGTCAGACTTCTACTGACTAACAACCCGCAGCCCCGACGGGCAAATGCAAATATCTTTAAAAATAAAATACACACAAACGTGAAACATGATGTCACGGGAATACGATTTTAAATAAAACATTTTAATATCCTCCAAAAGCTTGTAAATAAAAAGTACAACACCATAAACCAGAGATTGGGAACTAAAAATATTTTACTTTTATTTTATTTGATCGGACCATTCGCTGATAGTCATCGTAAAATACGGGTAGAATTATGACAATATGGTTGTATTTATGTAAGCAAATTTTATTTTATGTAAACTAAGTTGAGGCATTTGTAAATAAAACCAATAAAATTAATTAATACGTACACACATATTATCCAGTAGAACTTGAACTTTGTATGAACATCCGGTACATTGATAGATCAACTTTATTAAATTGGTTTTGCATAGCCTCTGGACCCCTGCTCCCGACACCACAATATTTATATTTTTTTAAATATTATTTTATGGATTAAGATAGAAATGTGAAGACAAAAAAAAACGAACTTAAGGATCTTATTTCAACTTTCTATTAAGAAAACGTGTATATGTGTATGCGTGGAAAAGCAACCTTACTACAACGAAATAAAGACTGTCGATAAGTGTTAAATATTTTCTTAGGTGTGCGGCTAAATGTACTAAGCTAGGCTAAAGGAAGCCAGCCAACCGGTCAGGCACCGGTTCGCCGGTTCCGGTTTAAAAATGTATATTTTCGGCTTCTCACGTAACAGCTACGGGCGAATTTTCACACAAATATTTTTCGCGGAGGCACGTATATTGACCGCACAAATTTTTTGATGGATATCCAGTTGTTTTAAACCATTTCTTTATCCTTTATTTACTAGATCTACAATTAAGAAAATAGCAGAATAATATTTAACAAATGCTTGCAATTCACCATGTATTACCAACCCTGTGAGGGTTGGCCTTACACGCGTACATGGGCCCGCGTGGTGGATTAAAATAGCCCATCCCTAGAGAGGAATGGGCTAGAGAAGAGGCCTGAGTCAATGCAGTAACTTAGGCACATTATAGGCTGATGATGATGACATTCTTACTAGGGTTGTCCTTTACAATATGACGCCTTGGTAAGACTGGTTATCAGACTATCGAACCACTGACTACGACAGTCAAAGATCTACTAATAACATATGGGACTAAAGGCTCAGCGTGCTTTTCAAAGAACGGAGAAACTTTATATGTACCTGGTAGTCACCCGTCCACAGACCAACATTACAGATAACATTTGTCAATAGCGCTCATTACCCTTTCCTTAATATCTCTTCGTACGGACCGAAACAAATGAAGTATATATCATTCTTCATTAGAAAAAATGTTGAAGATCACCATAGATGACGATTCAAAGACATGACAGGCTGGCTGCGAGTTGTTTTAAAGAGATACCGCGGCCTCGACACACAGGGCTAAGAAGGAACATGGGTGGTCTTTAGTCGGTAGAAGTCTGACACTCCCTACCGCTCTGCCCAGAGCAAGAGAAGTCATTTGATGAATTCCTACGCTCCAAAAAAAAAGACATGACAGGTTTATTTTTGGATTTCAAAGTTAAGATCTTTAATAAATGTAGATGGGTCAATGACCGCTATTGACATCTTAACTGGCAAGCGTGGCATAACCAGAAGATTGATCCAAGTGGATATATTTTTTTGGCACGATCTCCTGATGAAAAAGAGGTTGTAATAAAATCCTCAAATCATTTCATCGTCTATAATTCGTCTTAATTCGAAACTCAAACACAAGATGGCCAGTACTTACATTTAATTAACTTTTCGACTCGCTCGGACGGGTGAACTTTTCCGGAAGTTTTATTAGTTTTTCTTTGTTTTTTATTGATCTTTTTGCTTAATGAGTTGGAGGTATTAATTGGTTTGTAGGTGCGACTGACTTAGGACTGGACGCTTGTTTACAACTTAGTTATATAAGTGAGGGCAGTCCAAGTTTGGAGGTTGTGGTGGACTTAGATTTGGCTAACTTACACGGTCACTAACCGGATATCTTAAGCTTGCAACAGCGTCGAAATATCGGGAGCTCATGATAATAGATAATCATGGAAGACATACTGTAGCTGCCTCGTTCGTCTAATAGACAGCTGAGTTGAGGTTCTGGGTTCGATTCCCGGGATGGGCAGTGTTTTTGTGGTTTCTGGTTTTGTTTGTGTGGTTCAGGACTTTTGAAATCAGTCTTGATTTCAAAAGCAGGCCCATTTAATATTAAAAATAAATTTTTCAAGCAATTACAATGTCGACTAAACAAACTTATTAATACGAAAAAACATGAAACATTCACACACAATTAATCCGTACCTAACGTCAGAAATAAAAAGAACGTATAATTTTTAGCAGAGATTGCTTGAGCAGCTAATATAAATCAGAATGTTCGCCGCACGCATTCACGATTACAGTAATGGCGCATAAAAACAATAATTTGCTGCAGAAAATTCCATTATTTTCTTGAATGGGGTCAATAGAACACTATAAACCGTTGCAATGGCTGTAGTGAGTAGGCTTTCTTACCCGACTGCGTAAAAGAGGAGTTATTGCTGCCGTGCTTGTTTAGTCTCGGATGTGTTGAGAATTAATTCTGAATCCTGAACTTAATCTCTGAACACACATTACATCACGCCTATAAATAGTCACCGAAGGGTTAGGCAGACCCTGTCGGGGCTGCGGGTTGTTCGCAAGAGATACCGCGGCCTTGACATGAAGGGCTAAGAAGGAACATGGGTGGTTTTTCGTCAGTAGAAGTCTGACACTCCCTTTCGCTCTGCCCAAGAGCGGGAGGGATTATTCGATAAATTTCCACCCGCCAAAAAAACCCTTTGTTTTTATTTTATTTTTTTTAAATACTGATAGGAACATTATTTTCTTACCCACAATTTATCATTAAAAAAAAGTCTTAGTTATAATATCTAGTTGTCCAGGTACCTCTTAACATCCAGCTTTGAATTCTCAAGCAATGCTTTAAAAAAAATTACCGTACCTACCGGAAAAAACTCCTACATTACAAATCCCTCCCTCGATAACTAACAACAAACTTCAGTTTAACACTTAAACAGGTCCCTCCCAAAACGGTTATAGCACAACAAATTCTCGCCGCCGTTACATCGTCACATATTCTTAAAATGGCCGACAGAAAAAATATAAGAAACAATCAGCGAGAATTTACAGCAGCTTCAAGTTTAATGTGCCGATTCTGCGCTGTTATAATGACTCAAGGTGACCTGTGGTACAAGAGATGAAAGAATAGCGATTTTTGAAAAGTGTCTCGAATGGGAAAAAACTTGCAGTGGTCAAATCATTCTAACTGCACTGTACTGCCTCAATGGTCAAGCGTGACTGCTGAGCATGAGGTCCTGATTTCGATTCCCGGGTCGGCAAAATGTTATTGGGTTTTTCATGAAAAGTTTTTCAATAGCAGCCACGGAGGCTCGCCCCCTAACCATGGGAATAAAACAAAACTGGTAAAATGTAGGTGTAAAAGAAAGAAAGACAGAAAGAATACATATTTGTTTGGCACATGCCACAAGTGCACACAAAAAAGTAAAAAATAATAATAAAAAACTTAGAACTAAATACGAAAAAGACGGCTGCACCAAATAAGACCAGTTCAGCAAAGTGTCGAGCAACTAGTGCCCGACGCTGGTGTACTATTAGGTACACCTCTGCCTAACCCTTCGGGGATTACAGGTGTGATGTTAGGATATGTATCCAGTGTCTCAAATAAGAAAAAGTTGACGACACGGTTGGCGCAGTGGCTGAGCGATTGGACTGCTGCACTGCGTGTCGCGGGTTCGTTCCCCGCACGGAACAAATATTTGTATGGCCTGCAGATAGTTGTTTCGGGTCTGGGTGTGTTTGTGTATGTGAGTTTAAGTGTTTGTAAACGCACCCACGATACAGGAGAAATTCCTAGTGTGGGGCTACGTTTTAAAAAAATAAAAATAAATAATAGTTTTAAACTGTAGAATAGTTTTTCAAATGTTTAAAGTGTTAGCTAACAACATAACGGTTGCGGGAATAATACTAAATGTAAACCAAATGTCGAAGTATAATTTCATCATCATCTGCCTAGCCTCGACTTCTCAAATTGATTGGAGTTGGCTTCCAGTCTTACTGGATGCAGCTAAATACCAGTATTTTACATGGAGCGAGGGCCTGGCGTCCATAACCCAGTGAGTACTAAGCAATACGGTACCGCTTGGTAAGACTGGTTGTCAGACTTTCAGGCCACTGGTTACGGTAACAACTTTCAAAGATCTTCAAATGACAGCCGGGAGTAACGGCTTAGCCTGCTTCCCGTGGCAGAGAGGAAACTGGGTATGTAATGATGGTCAGATTCACATACCGACCTAGGTAAGCGCTGCTTACCCTCGAAATTGCGGGTGATATTACTTAGCCTACGAGCTATTCGGACTCTGATTGGATAAGTTGAAACCATAACATGAAAATACATCCACAAATATCTGTAGATTTTGTTTTCTTTTTTTAAAAAACGTTGCCCCACACTACGAATCTCCTGTATAGTGGATGCGTTTACAAACATTTAAACTCACATATACAATCCAAACACCCAGACCCGAAATAACTATCTGTAGGCCATACATTTGTTTCGTGTGGGGATCGAACCCGCGACACGCAGCGCAGCAGTCCAATCGCTCAGCCACTGCGCCAACCGTGTCGTCAATTCAAAGTTGTATTCTTATCGTCTGCCCTTGATTGAATTGTGAACTCTCTGATTTTACATCTAATTATATCTGACTTCAAAACACTTGTTTACAGAAACGGGTTTCAATCTAAAATTCACTTTATATTAAATTTTAAACGAACTATCAATGGTAACAATGTAAAAACATATTGAAAAGTTTAATACTGTTTTCCAATACAAAGTAGTTGAAATTAATATTAAGTTCAGCAAATAAACTCGGCTTTAATATTATTATCGCTGGATATCGTTGACTGAAATTAAATACACTGCAAGCTTGAATTTATGAGATGGTTGGAAATTCATATTTAACCGCAAGTAATTTGTAAAACTAAAAGGTTGTATACTCTATAGCAGAAAATAAAATGCAAGCACACGAAGCACCTAGTAATGAAACTTGATCGGAATCATTAACTGCGAAGGCTTTTCCTAAATATGTTGGGGTCAGCTTCCAGTCTAACTGGTACTCTCTCCTTTGGTCGGAGTATGACATCTTTGGAAGTTCACCATATTGCATTTAGCATGATGTCACTTCGCTTACCGTGCATTGCGTACCGTGCGTGCGTACATCCAAACAATCAATCGAAAACCGGAAAGTAGGTTAAGTTTATATATTTTTTTTATTTATTCTAATATGTTGTATGCAAAGATTTGTATTTTTGTTTGTAACGATTAAGCTTAAAAACTACTAGACCGATTTGAAAAATTCTTTCACTGTTGGGTAGCTACACTATCCCCGGCTGACATAGGCTACTTTTTATCCCTGTACATCCACGGGAACGGGAACTACGCGGGTGAAACCGCGTGACGTCTGCTAGTGTGTTAATTATAAACAAACGTGAAAATACTAAGGCCCAATGTGGAACAAATGAAAATCGCTGTTGCTCTCTCCTCAGACCACATCCAGTAGCAATACAGGGTGCTCGTAAAAAATGCTCTAAACATCCAACTCGGCCGTAAAGGCGAGTAAGCGTCTACGTTGTAAACGTTGAATAGTAAACCTTACGTCCAGGTGTTAGCTCAGCACTGAATATTCATGAATTGTAAACTTTAGGCGATAAATTCGTTATGTCTTATCGTTTATCTGTTCCTAATAAAGCTCGAGATTGTAAACACTTTGTTGTTTTCTCAAGTTGTAGATGTTGAATTTGTGCTTAGGGGTGCTACGTTGTCTGCGGGTTGTTCTAAAGAGATACAGCGACCTCTACACAAACGGCTAAGAAGGAACATGTGTGGTTTTTAGTCAGTAGAAATCTGACACTTCTGTCTGCCCAGAGCGGGAGATGTCATAACAATGATGATTACCCACCCTTCAAAAAAAAAGGTGTGCTACGTTGATTTTCAGTTTCGTGATTTGGGGCTGATGGACAGCAATGACGAATATAGAAGGTTTAAACCGACCCAAGAACCGGTCAACCAAGCAGTCATTCAAATTAATTTTACACAAAAAAATAATTTAAAAAAATAGGGTCCATACCATTGACTTAAATATTACTGCGTAAGGACTGGGCGGACGGCATGTTAAAATGACGCCTCGAACGTGGTCCCAATGTGGTCTTTCCTAAGCCGAAGTGAACTAGTCCACGATCGGCTCTCTTCGGGTGCGGTTGTTAATTTTATTAAAAGCTTTATTTATGTTCTTTATACCTCGAAAATACCACGCCGCTTATACAAGGTTACGTTAACGAGCAGACTACACCGATTCTCTGTATGGCGAACGCGTCGAGCAAATGTTCGGACGACCGTATCTTTAGTTTTATATCAATGGTCCATACAAAAAAAATCACAATGACGGGAAGAACAAGCGCTTTTCTGCTTTGTATTGTATAAAGGGAACTACGTCTCCAAGCAAACTTCAGAAGGTTGTGATGGCATCTATGGACGGGAGTCGATGGCGTCAGATTGACCATTTAAAGGGCTAAAGTGACTTTCAGTCCTAAGTAATGAGGAATTAACCCATTGAAGAATAGAAAAGGTATGTGGATATACAAAAATACTCCGTGAATAACGTTCCCAATGCTGGGAAATAGGCCTCGTCTCCGTGAGAGAAAGTGGACTGGTTTGATAATCCAATGGTCCAGTGTGGACTGATCTGCAGGACTATTGCGTATCTTTTTAGATGTCAGTGGCTATCATAGTGTCCATCGATTAACTGTCACATGGTTATGGTTTTGGTACAAAATGGAACCATTTGACAGTTGATCGATGGACACTGTGATATGTATTGGGACAAGCCCGCCACACTATTCCCAAACCACTGTAACTTCTGTAAGCCAGAATCAACAGTGGCGACCACAAGAAAAGCGCCGAGACAATGAAGCCCGACGAAGTCCCAGAGAAACGATTAAACTGTCTTGGATCCCGCAACGAAATTAATCAGAAAATAATAGCAGAGGAGTAGGAAAAAACATAATTTCCACTTCCCTCCGTATCAGCAGGAGACAGAACAGAACAAGGCCAATAGGCACACAGGGACGTATACAACTGGGATAAGCCCAGTTGCCTAGCACCACGGATATTATTGTCATTAATATTACTGGGTCCTAAGTTGTGAGCTGTTATATTTGATTCCAATAATAGGTATGACAAAAATGCTTGAACGCACGGAAATTTGTTCTAGTTTCTACAAGGTCCGTATAGTAAATAACTCCGGATGTAACCTGTACATTATCCAACATAATATTACGTTCATTCTGCCAAAGACTACACTCCCATAAAATATGATGTGCGGATTGTTCATTTTCGCAGTCAGATGTAGAACATTGACAAAAAGGCGAGGCAACAAGCTTGAAGGAAAATAATTTACTTTTAAAGTTACCATGACCTGTGAGAAATTGGGCAACACAGTGATCCACCTCCAGCCATGTCCTGGCCAGCCGCTCACGAACGGATGGAAAGAACTGGTGGAGGTGTCGGCCTTTGATGGAATTATCCCACCTACATTGCCATTCAGACAAAAGTTCCTCCCAGACGTCAGTCTGTGGTTTTAGTAATCTAGCTATTTTAGCACGGTCACGTTGCATTAAAATGTCTGCGTCCGCGGTCTCTCGTGCGCAGTAGTACATTGAAGCACGGCGCTGCACTTCAAGATCGACTGGAAGTACCCCTGCCAGTACCGGTAAGGCTTCAGTACTAACCGTCCTATACGCTTTACACAAGAAAATCAAGGCCAACCGCTGGCTTTGAAGTAATTTACGTCGTACCGCTCCTATAGTGGCCCTATCGGCCCATACTGGTGCCCCGTAGCACATACACCCCAAGTAAGTAGCCCCATAGATAGTCTTTAGAGTTAAAAATGACAAACCCCACGTAGATTTGGATATTCTCGTTAAGGCATAAAAGTTCTTTTTAGCTTTTTCACCGACGGTTTTTATGTGTTCAATGAATGAAAAATTCCTCTCTAAGACAAACCCAAGGTAGCACACGGACTGCTTCCTTTTAACGGGAACGTTATTAAATTTAATACTAGGCCATGATTTAAGATTACCTTTTAAAAGAAGTTGATAAGTTTTGTGCGGTGCAAAGGTCAGACGGTTACGATCACCCCACTGGGATATTAATTTTAGGCAAGTGTCAGCCAAATTTTCGAGTCCAGCCCGAGTACTTGACTGAATGAGCAGCAGGCCGTCGTCCGCGTAACCGGTTAATGAACAGCCACATGGAAGTGGAATCGCGAGGAAGTCATCGAAGCCTACGTTCCATACATACGGACCCATAACCGAACCCTGAGGACATCCCATGGTAAGGGACTTTGACATAGAATGATGTCCGAGTTTGAGTTTCGCGGAACCATTTAAGAAGTACGAGTAAACAAGATTGTATATGTTTTTAGGGCAACCACGAATTTTCAGTTTTAGGAGTAGCATCGGCCACCATGCGTTATCAAAAGCCCCAGAAATATCTAGAAAGATCCCAACTACGTATTTGTGTTCGGATGTATTGACAATTTTCCTGACAGAAAGTGCCGCGTCTACGGTAGATTTTCCCACGGTAAAACCGAATTGGTTGTTGTGAAATTTTGGCCCGTCTGGTAGTAAACGTGGAACGATAAGGCGCTCCAGGAGTTTCCCCAAAGATGGTAGTAGTGTTATAGGGCGATAAGACTTAGGGTCGTCCGGTGGCTTGTCGCCGCTTTTCGGAATTATTCGTATGAAGCCGCGTCGCCATACACGAGGAAAGACGCCTTCTGCAATACAACTGTTGTATACCCTTAAAATTGCGTCGGCCGCTGTTTTACATGCTTCTATTATCATCCGATTCGATATTTTATCTTCACCTGACGATTTGTTAAGTGGTAGCTTCCTGACAACGTTAATAAATTCGTCAATAGATGGAAGGTCTGACGCTGGTGATTCAGGTGGCACAGCCGCCCACGCCCTGATCTGCTGGTGGTAGTCATTATCATTATCAGGCAAATCATCAGGTATCAAAGTATTTAATAGAACTTCGGTTGTCTCCTCAATACCGGTGGTGTGTTTGTTGTTTACTTTAATGTGATAGCCACTGACATTTAAAAAGATACGCGATAGCCCTGCTGGTGTTTATTGTGATACGTTTAACTATAAGACCGCTGATTAAAGTTTACCCGATATACAAAATTCGAATGGTTTAAGGTCATTTTTGATGTTCCAAAATTATTGCTGAATCGTATCGCCCAACCCGCATTAGTACGTTAGCAACCCTAAGAATCTGGGATGACTAAGTCTAAGGGCTGAATTTCGCTGAGGCTGTATTATGATAGACCTGTTTTCTCGGATCCGAAGATTTGTTTGTATAGTTTGATTGTTTTTAAGAGTTGTTGGTTAAGTTCTTAATAAGATATCTCGCTAAGATCAAGCCGACGTCTCATACAAGAATAACTTTCTCTGAAATATTATTCAATTTGTTACTAACATAGTTTTAAGGTTCTATTTACTGACACAAATTGTATTTTATCATAAGTGTTATAGTCTGTTTATAGAAATATGGGTCAAAGTTCATCATCATCATCATTTCAGCCATAAGACGTCCACTGCTGGACACAGGCCTCCCCCAGAAGGGGGGGAATTGCCATAATCGCCACGCATGGCAGGCGGGTTGGCGATCGCAGTATGGTTGTTACGAAGGCACAGAGAACGCTGCTGCCCATTCTCTGGTAAGTCCCTTAGTCGCCTCTTACGACACCCACAAAGTCAAAGTTGCCTGAGAATAATTCAGTGTTATGTCATGTAAGAAAGCAGAGGTGGTAATGGGCCGGCAATTTTAGTCGTAGAACCGATGACCATTGGAGTTGACGTATTCTTGAGAAGAGACTGCGAATCGGCAAGCGTAAGTGGTGGCGGTCTTCGCAGGGTGGCTGGAAGCAGCTGATGAGAGATGCTGAGAATCGAGTTAAGTGGATGTGCTTAGGGAGGTCTATTCCCAGCAGTGGACTGCTGTAGGCTGATGATGAGATTATGATGAATGATGATTCGTCATCTTACAAATTCTGATGAGTGCTGCTGAGTTTACACGGATATTACAAGGTTCTAAGCCGTTTCCACACCTAAGTTTATTGGTTTTTTATAGTCAACCTTTGGAATTAAATCTCTTCAGTTTTATTTTACGAGATAATAAAATCAAGTTTACTGTACACTTCACCTTTGTCTGCAAATCTGTTAAACTGCTTAACGTGTACTGAACGGTTGACAATAAACTTTATTGTAATAATTTAATATCAGCAACAAAACATAACGCCATTAATTTCGAACGATACCAGAAGTATCAATTAACGTAAGGGACAAACCACGGTTTTTCAGGAGAGCCAAAAAACTATTTTATTTTTTTAAATCTGTCTATAGCTTTTTACTGTCTGCTCCAATTTTAATTGTGTCGAGAGCAAAGTTTTTAGAATTTCGTCTTCTATCATGCTATAAATGAAATATTTAGGAATGCGCAGCGGTTTAAAAGTTAGCATGTCCCTTACATAAAAAAAAAATGTTTAGTTGTGCCTTACGTTACTAATATTTTAAGTGTAAACCATCGAGCATAGTGTAAGCAGCAAGAGAAATAGGAAATTATAATTATTCTATTGTAAGGGACTTTTACAGTGTTGAAATTTGATGTAACTATAGATTATCTACTAAAGTTAGAAATAGTTATTTGCATGATTATGTTGATATGAACTAACATTAATCATTCAAAGCAAGTCTATACGTTAGTTTCAGGTTTTGTAGCTTAGCTATCACAGATTTAAATGAAATTTAGGAATACAAAAAACAATTGTTAATATAATATTTTTATTTTGACAAAATAATTTTGCGTTATTATTATAAATTCAACACACTAAACAGTCTTTAAATCTTTATGTTAAGTTTGAATGAATTTTGTGAAAGAAAAATGAATAAACGATATGAATCAATATAAGAAAAATACAAATGTTTTTGCGAAGATTACAATACTAGTTAATTGGGAATGGGCAGACAGACTATGATATAATAAATATTAGTTAAATCACTTTGGTATTTTATCTAGTCATCATCATTAGCTGTAATCTCATCATCTTCATCGTCGTCGGTTTCATTGAGGGTATCTTTAACTGGTGATTTATTCGGAAGGTTCAAGTATTCACCATGAAATCTTCTTGGTATTATACCGGTGTCGCACAATTTTTTAAGATCATTGTATTTTGGAATAGAAATTGGCAGCCTCTCTTTTTATAGGGATGGCAAATTTTCTGTGTTCCTTAGACTTATTTCATTACTAGTACTCTCAGCTTCAGATTGATTTGTGTTGTCTATATTTTTAGTCTTTTTACCTCTAACAGCACTTTTTTTCCCAATCCCTTTACCCTTTCCTCTTGCGTTAAAATTCTTTGGAGGTAATTCTTTGGAGAGTTCTATGTCGTAAGTATCACCAGTCTCTAACATTGTATATTTAACTTCGATTTTCGTCAAGGCATTTTTTTTAAAGGTGCACACTCTTATATTTTTCATACGCAGATCTTTATTTTTAAGAGTAGCTTGAGTGAATACAGAATTTGCCAGATTCTGGAAGTCAATGAAATCTGTATGTTCTAAGACACTCACATTATATGGCTGAGGCCGTTTTCTAGCACTTTCTATGAAACTTAGCCATTGCGAAGGTGCCCAAACAATTAGTTTTTTTACTTCCCTCTCAATAACAGCATGCATGCTGTCTACTGGCATATATGTATGTCCAGCTATATTAATGTAAGGAGCATAATATATAACAAAGATAGTTTTGTGAGATATTAATGTAAGAGAATAATTCTCAAAAAACTCTAATCATGAATTAAAGTAAGGAACATTTGATTTAAATTGACTGATTTGAGGTTTAAGGTAAGGGTGTAAATTATTTAATACGATGACTTACTTTATTTTTTTGAGAAGAACAAATGTTAACGACCGTTAAAACATTTTTTTTGTCATAAATCGTTTTACGCAGTCCAAAAATTTATACTGTAAGGGACATCTATTTAACGATAGAGACATTTTAATAATACCAATCGATAGAGCGAGAAATTCTGAATCCAATGATATATATAACTCATTTTCGCCAAAATGTCCCTTACGTTAATTGATACTTCTGGTATCGGGTTGACAGAAGTGTAACGAAGAGTACACCCATATTTCACTACTTTAGTTTAAGTTTCATGTAATAGGGGGAGTGGCTACAATCATCAACCAGGTGCTTCTCCAGACTCTGTCACTACTACTAAAAATATCGAGATAGAAAAACCCGGTATCGCTTTACACAAACTGGATATCGAATCCAGCAGGGCTATTGCGTATCTTTTTAAATGTCAGTGGCTATCATAGTGTCCATCGATTTACTGTCAAATGGTTATGGTTTGGTACAAAATGGAACCATTTGACAGTTAATCTATGGACACTATGATAGCCACTGACATTTGACTGGCTAAGTATTTTTATTTTAATTAAATTGAAGCTGCTACACACATGTTTCGATTTAATTCGGCAGGGCTTGCTGAACAACAGTCCACGTGCAAATTACTACCCATTATTCTTGGTGGCTTTCTTGCCTGTATAGGGACTTAATTTGACGGCACGGTTGGCGCAGTGGATGAGCGATTGGACTGCTACGCTGCGTGTCGCGGGTTCGATCCCCGCACGGAACAAATATTTGTATGGCCTACAGATAGTTGTTTCTGGTCTGGGTGTTTGGTTTGTGTATGTGAGTTTAATAATGTCTGTAAACGCACCCACGATACAGAATAAATTCCAAAAGTGGTGCAAAGGTTTCAAAAAAATAATAATAAAGGACATAATAATTTTTGTCCTGTTATTTGTTATTACATTATGCTTATCGATATTATGCTTAGTTATTATTTTATTGTTTTGTGCAACAACAGTTTACTGCCAACTGTAACGACTCATAATTGGTTTGTCGATGATTGCCTCATACTATACATTTTGGTATTGTTATCTGAAAGGCACCCAAACACAATAAAATAAAATAATCTATTTTCGACTCACGCCAATCGGAAAACTCCATTCAATATTGTATTTAGCGGTTTGTGGTACAAACAAGCCTCAGTTGAAAATAGATTAATTTTAAATATTCATAAAGAACAATAAAAATTGAAAAACAAATCCAGACACCGTGGCCTGAAGAATTCCTGATGGAACACCCGATTAAAAAAATTTTGCCCGACCCGGGAATTGAAACCAGGACCTCTTATTGCAGGATTCGCGCCTGCGACCACTCGACCAAGGCATTTTTTTCCTTATTAAACACAATTCCTGAAATAACAATATTTTCAAATATTCCTTACAATAACCACAGCCCAATAAATAAACTTACCTTACCTGTCACGGAATTCGAAAATCTTTAAAATAAAAAAAAAATCCGTAAGAGAAAGAGAGAAACCGAGTAATCCGGACTAAACTAAACAAATGGCGTCGATCCACGATTTCACTCGTAATTAAAATAAATTCTCCGCTCCCCGACTAATCCTTATACAGGGTGTTTGCTTATTCACATGGTGTTGTAGTTATTTTCAGCTTGTTCCGCTCGGATTAGCGTTAAGCTTCACTAATTGGAGGCGCGCAGATTCGGTGGCAGGTGTAGGGATCGAGTGACGGAGTTTTATTCAATCGCTTTAGGAGCGAGAGTAGCGAGCTTTTTATTTATTAAACTGAAATAAACATTGTGACGTTTGTTATAAAGTTTGAACTAAATAAACTTCGATTAGTTAGCAAAAAATCATGATTTAGTTTGATTAAGAAAACAATGAGTTGAAGTCGGCCTTACCTTTTCCCGATATTGACTCGGTTTTTAGTCTAACTAGATGCAGTTCAATACCAGAATTTCATGTACATAACAGTGACTGTTTGACCTCAAGAACACAGTCTCGCCGAGCTAGCCCATTACTCACCGTCCACAGGCCTGCGCCTACGATGGCAGGAAAACATCACGTGGCACCCACATTCCACTACCTCCTTCGCTAGCATCACTGCTTCGCAGAAAGAGGCGCCGGCGGCCCCTTCTCTCTCGAACCGGACCATGGCTTGAACTAGTCCTCCGGCAGATCCTTGCACAAGCCCCTTAAGATATTTAATTTTCGTAATTTTTATTGTTGTAAATTTCCCCAATCCTTAATCCGTAAAAGCAGACAGTAGTACGTACGTATTCCATTTCGAACTTTATCATAAAGAATACATTGTTCATATTTATTTCATTTTCCTCGTGAAAACGCCGCTTCGCCGTGTCCATGCTGGCCCTTAAAAAATGTAAGCCTGCTCCGGTGCTGCTGTTTGCGATGCAAGCGTTCCCTTTGTGACTTAAGGCTTATCTTTTTTTTCGATTTTTATGGGTATCGTTTGACGGATTACTAGTGGTATCAATATTGTTCAAAATGATGTTTAGCAACAGTGATTTAGCATCGAGACTTGAGCGAGTTTGTCACTTTATTCTTCGACAAGTGGCCAGTTACAGTTTTGCATTATGTTAAGACTTGTCAAAATGTTGAGAATTCTTTATTATGTTGGTGATAGTTTGATAACATTAAGTTCCTGGGCGACCGAGTACTGAACTTGGAAAATAAAATAAAAAACAATTTTCCCAGATGTGAGACCTAGCTGGATCAATATTTGCCCTTGTAAACACGAATAAATATGATCCCCACTTTCATCAAAACTGTTAGAGCTGTTATTAAGACCGTGTTTAGAAACGACATATATATCAAATATTGCGTATTTAATAGTACAGTTAACAGTATATTAACATTGATTAAAGATTTTCTTGATGGTTATACATATTGTAACCATAAACCATCACAAAAAAAACGTTTATTTTCGTAATTTTTTATTAATTTGATAAAACAAGAAACTATATAACAGACGGACTAATTAGATTTTCCTACTGAAATACCCTATTCCAAAATGAAATATTTAATAAAAATGGAATATTTTGTCTAATGTAGCCCAAATGTACTCAAAATGACGTTTAAGCGTCATCGGTGTCTCTTCCAACCTGTTTAGAACCGATGCTTTATTTGCACTTGTAAATGAAAATCATGTAAACATCCTTTTCCATATGGGTCGCTGAACAGTGAATTCGCGACAGCAATTTGACGATGCACTCAACTAGTTTTGTTCGCTACAACACTGTCTAGTTTGACGGACATAGTGCATGTGAGCGCGAAGTTAATTGACAAATAACTGGATCGTTTGTGAGTATTAAAGCCGGTAGCATACTAAAAGCTTAACTAAGTTAGCTTCGCTTCGCTCGCAAGCCTGCGATAAATTATGAATGAAATAATCCCCGAAGGATCAGGTAGAAATGTTTCTAATAGTACACCCATATTTTGCCCGTTATATTTAAGTCGTACGTAATAGGGGGCGAGCCTATTGCCATCAACACGGCACAAATTCAGACTCCATTAGTCATCATCATCATCAGCCATGAGATGTCCACTGCTGGACAAAGGTCTCCCCCATAGAACGCCATAACGAACGGTAACCTGACATTTGCATCCACAGGTTGCCCGCAAATCTCTCGATGTCGTCGGAGCACCTGGTGGGAGGCCTACCAACTCTTGAGTCGTCTGGTTCGTGGTCGCAACTCGAAAACCTTTCTTCTCCACCGGTTGTCGGTTCCACAAGCAATGTGGCCTGCTTATTGGCACTTCAGCTTGCGTATTCTGAGAGCTATGTCAGTGATCCTGGTTCATCGGCGAATTTTCTCATTCGCGGTGATGATGATGAGACCATTCCATAAGTGCTACAGATAAATTCCTTATTAAAAAAAAAACCCAATAAGACTACTCGTCTCGGGAATCAAGCTCAGGACAGTCAGTATTTAACCTACTTATGCCTTATCGCTAGTAAAGGAACCGCGCCTTACGTAACACCCCCGTTGTAAGCATTTAGTATCGCTAATATAATTAAATTTCGTAATTTACAACCATCATTCCCATTTCACATTATATCAAAATTTCAATCTTCTCAAATCAATATGGAAGCTACATCATGTATTTACTGACATAATTCATGTTATATTATAATTATGATTTGTACGTGGAATTATTCGTAATTATTACTGTTTAATAACTGAATGATCAGTGTGGGATGGTTATTGGTTGTTGATGTATTAGTAATCTCAGGAACAGACTGTTGGTATAATAATATCACAAAACTGTAATATTCTGACTATTATTTGAATATAACGCGTGTCTTTTTTAAATGACACTGTTTCAAACTACTGATGATGTTTATTTTACCAATGGATTATTCTGTTAAAAACTTTACGATGTATAAACCGAATATAATTTAATTTTGATGTTGTATTTTCAGAATAGGTAATTACTGAAGTTGGATTAAAAGGTAAAAATTATATCTGTCTCTTTATCTGTTAGTTGTATTTTTTTTTATCATCTCCTAAAATAAACTATCTTAAAGATATCTTTACAACCTGTGTGAACCTGTTAAGTATTTTCGGTATACCTACGTCATCATCATCATCAGCCTATTTATGTTCCCACTGCTGGGACACAGGCCTCCACTCTTTTATTATAAGTATATCAACAGAATTACAAATTCTATGCGCAAGCTAAAAATATCTACCACATTCAAATAAAAGTGCTGTTAATGAACTTTTAAAAGCAGGTAATCACCGATCTTTGAAAATCATGCACCTTATTAGAACTATAATTTTCTCCAACAAAATTGGCTTCAATTTCCATACAATCATCCATTAAAAGAATAAACTGCCAATAATGGGGCGTGTATAATGTGTTTCATTAAGGCCATGCTATACCATCGTCAAAAAGTCATCAGGCTACTAATATCACTGATTCACTGGTAGAAGGAAAGTTGCTGAAAGAAATTAGTATCAAGATTAATATGGAAATAATTGTGTTGAAATGTAGCTTGTGATTGGTCGCACAGAGCAAGGAAGCGCCACATAGTGGCACCTAGAGCCGGAATTATATTATATTATGAAGACTACCTATTTTAACATAACATCAATTGATTTTCAGGCAACTTTAGCCCAAAGATGTACCTTACAGACTAACTAAGATTTGATAAACGACAATTTGAATTAGTAAATAGACCCTTTAAAGTTTAAACTATATTCGTTACACTTCACTTGTGTACCTACTATGTGCGTGCATGCGTGTGTGTATATTACTTACTTTACGTATTTTTAATTCTGTTTTTTTTTAAGTGTTTCTCTTGTTTTCTTTTTTATTATTAATTTCTTGTCCTGTGTGAGACCAATAAATACTTTTTCTTTCTTTCTTTATATGTGTGTGTGTGTGTGTGTGTGTTCCAATGGGAAGGGAAATATGAAATTCAAATAAATATTGTTATTGTGTACACAATCGCATTATGTATCTCTGTGAAGATAAGACGGAGAAAATAAATGAATTTATTTTTATTCTTTCAATAATACACACATCATCATAATAATTTTCCTTTCATTGTCTTTCTACTTAGTTTCGGTGCAACACGTTTTCTTCTTCCATTCTTCCCTGTCAGATGTCGAGACATCAGTATTTTGTTTTACTTCTTTCTCTTTCTCAATAATACACATCATCATCTGCCTAGCCTTTTCCCAACTATTTTGGGGTCGGCTTCCAGTCTAACCAGATGCAGCTGAATACCAGTATCTTACATGGAGCGACTGCCTACCTGACCTCTACAACTCAGTTAATACTAGGTAATTCGTTACTCTTTGGAGAATTTCAGGTCACTGACTACCTGTAACGACTGCCAAAGATCTATATATGGCAGCCGCAACCAACAGCTTAACGTGCTTTCCGAGGCACGGAGGAAACTTGCTAAGTCGGGCGGTCACCCATCCACAGACCGACCTAGGCAAGCACAGCTTTACCTAAACATCAACCCGAATGGCAGTTGCTATTAAGCCACGAGCTCCTCCTCCTCCTTTCTCAATAATACACACAAACTTATATAAACTTATGATTTTTTAACAATGAAAGTCAAAGGTAGCTAGCATCCTTACTTGCTCCGTTTCCTTTGCCCACGTTCAAACACATTAATTTATAAAACTTTTATTAAACGAGTAGCTAAGCGATAATATAATACTTTTCACATAATCTTATGAAAGTTTCCACCGCGAGGTGTTATTGGTTTTCATATTACACCTGTTAAGGAAAAGTTTATAAAATGTGGTAGAATCCTGGACCGTTTATCAGGTTTTATCCAGGTTCATTTATTTTATATTGCTTTAATTGATATTATTTTTTTAGAATAGAATAGAATTTATTTATTTGCATTGAATGTAGGTATATAAATTTAAGGTGTTACAGTAGTAGTTTTGTTCCCGGTACATTCTACCATTTGGCATACAAACAATTATACTTATAAACAAATACACAAATTCGTGCTTATATTTATAAAATTTTATTATACGAATTTATACTTTTAAACAATAATATATATTTTTTAAATAGTATAATAATTTAAATTTTACGATGATAAAGAGGTGTCTAATGAGATGACAAGTAATAGAGAAGTATGGAAGAAGAAGACACGCTGCGCTGATCCCAAATGAATAGGGTAGTTAACCAGAAAAATCTAATTAGTCCGTCAGATAGATTTCCAAAATATATTGGACACGTATTTTTTATTTTAGATAAACAAACAATGAAGACGATACAGTGATTTGAAAACTCGTGTGACGTCATATTCTAAGACATTAGTATGACATTTTTTACCGGTGAGTGATGTCACAACCCCCCATTCAAATCTTTGACGCGTTTTATCTTCGTCAATTTTTATTGATTTGATAAAACAAAAAATACGTAGGTATCCAATATTTTTCGATAATCTAACAGACAGACTAATTAGAATTATATTTTTTTTAGTCAGTAAACATCCCTATTAGGATAAGGGCAAGAAAATGAAGATGATGAATATTACTATCGGTTTTTTTCTGACACGTCCGCACGCGTCAGAAAAAAACATTTTAATTAATTTCGTGTCAAGAACATTTTACCTTTTCTTTATGAAAAACTATTTCAAATGGAGAAGTATTGTTTATTATATACAACAAGCAATTAATATTTAATTTACATAATAATATATAATATATATTATGTAAATAATACAGAGGAGCAGGGGTAACCCAGTGGTGGAGGCCCCGACTTACGAACAGTAGGTCGTGGGTTCGAACAGGCAGGCACATTACTTTGTGTAATTTATTTCATTACTGCTGCTCTCAAAACGGTGAAGGAAAACATCGTGAGGAAACCGGCATGCCTTAGAACCAAAAATTCGAAGACATGTGACATTTAGCAAACCGCACTGGGTCCGCGTGGTAGATTTTAGCCCATTCCCTCTCAAAGAGAGGAGGCCTGTGTCCCAGCAGTGGGAACATTAATAGGCTGTTGATGATGATGATGATAAATAGAACAAAAATAGTAATTAAAAATTAAAACTACGAGTAAATCCTACACAATGTACAACGACCAAATATTTCATCAAATCCTCTGCATCGCCGTCAACCGGTAACGTGTCCAGAAGACTGGCAGCATTGCCACGTTGAATAGCAATGATACTAATTCTTTGAACAAGTGAGAAAAAAAAGTGCAATCTAAAACTCGAAATAGATTGTATATTCAGTATAATGTAAAGTTTTCTTTAACACTGAAAACGAGATATTTACCACGTTTACTATTTATATTTCGGCACTGTTGCAAGCAATCAGTTCACGGTTAAACTGTTGATCCGTGAACATGATAAATATCCCGTTTTCTGTGTTAATGATAATGTTTAAGCCCATGTCAGCTTAAAAACTAATAAATAATGTACTTATATTAGTAAACTACAAAATTATTAAATACCACATCTCGCATACTTTCTATAACACTAAACAGCTTGTTAATAGATACCTACATAAAATATACATTTTATTTTTTTTAAATAGGAACAACGAAGCTACATTATGGAATATTTCATTTAAAAAAAATAATAATAATAAAGTATCCCACAGCTCTGTTTCACAGATTCCTATTAATTACTAAACTTTAAAATGCTAGGAAATAAGCTGTTTATAAACATAATGTTATTTATAAATACATAAATAATAGAAAAATAAGATGAGACTTTGATTGCACCCACCAAACCCTCTCTTTTCCTTTTTTTACACGAACTATGTAACAATTACGAAACACAATAAACCATATTCCATACACAAACAGTTCTTTCAACCCTGCAAGTGAAAACCACGTTAATCCACCCTCAATGGAGCGACAAAACACGTCATTGATCATCGAGATTGACGACGAAGAGCCCAGGTGCGTCATTACGGCGTATAAAGAATAATAATTCGGGGTCTATCCCGTGATGGATGCTGGGCCACCGGACGCGTGACAAATCGCTTTTGGACTTTTTTCAGAGACGTGTAGCCACGTTTTTTCGCGAACAAATATTTTGGTGGGACGGTCGTTTTGACCGCGATTAGGTGCTGCAGGGTTTTCGGTAATTGTTGACTTTATAAATGGTTGTTGTTAGTTGTGAATGGGTCTGTTAGTTGTTCTTTTTTGTGTGTGCATATTTTGTTTTGTTATAAATTATTCTGATTGGGCAACCTCAAATGAAATGTTGTATAGCAATCAAGAGATGGATTTTATCAATATGTTTTTATGCATACTGTTTGCTTGGGAAAAAAATCCTTGTTTTTTTATACTTAAAAGGCTTGCTTATTAAGTATCAAAAAATGCAACTCACCTGATGTAAAACGATGATGCGGCCTGAGGTGCAGCACGCTTACCTATAGAAGAAACTGATTCATTTGAACTTCGAATAGATCCAGATAATTGATCAGCAAACAGAAGCCGGCAGTGATTTCCACAGACTGGCGGTTTACACAGTAAATATACTATGTGTGTGTGTGTTCGAAAAACCAGCCATATAACAAAGACATTTCAGTATATCCCTAATTCCTATTCCGAGAATCATAAATTGGATATCCGCAACTACATCGACGTTGCAGATACCAAAGGCCTTTCAAGTGGTGCAGTCATAGTTTTTCATTAATTTTCATGTGCACCATTGCACGGTTATAGGTGCACGGTTATACCCAGACAACCGTTGACAATTTCAGTTAGATATTAGACTGTTAGCCGACAGTGCTGTCAAGCTGTTTAAGCGCTTGGACAGCTCTGTTTAATTAAAGCCAGCTATAAACTAAGCTAGGTTCTGAATTGCAATAAGAGTGCCTCGTAACATAACCTGTATTGTTCATGTCATTTGTAAGGACTCATGTAATAGAACTAATAATATAAATCTGGCACAAATCAACGCGTTGGAGAAAGAATTTACTGATACTTCAACAAGACATTTTCACGTCAGTTATAAAATGAATAAAAGGATATAATTACATTAAAGTAGTCCGCCCACTACTTGCCTATAACGTTCATAATACATCATGTTTCGTTTCATTTCATTATCATTTCTTCGTTTCATCATTGTTTCGTTTCATTATCGTCATGCTTTGATACGGTGGGCAGAATACTTTATCAGCCACTAACCAATAGCAGATAAAACCAAATTACCATATGGCCTACCCTACCCGACTAGGCGAAACCGTTAACCCATTCTTTATATATATAGGTTGGTCTAGAAAATAATGGTATTCAGTTGCATCCAGTTAGATTGGATGTTAAATCCAAAATAGTTGGAAGAAAGCTAAGATGATGATGATGATCTAAACAAAATTTTCACAGACTCTGCTTTATACAGCTGTATATATATAAATGTAAGTTATGTACAGTCACGAGCACCAATATGTATACAATTGGCAAAGTTTAAACGCGAATTACTAGTGAAATAACGATTGCAACTTTGAGATATGACGTATTTTATGATAGTATATGTTTACAAATACTATTTTCGTTAAGTAACATGAAAATGAAGTCAATATAGTAGGTGGAAATTGCTTCTAAACGTTTCTAAGTGTATACATATTGGTGCTGCTGACTGTACTTAGATAATCCAGTATTATACAACACAGGGCATTCCCTCAGTAGTCTGTAGTCAAGCATGGCGATCGGCAACGTCATTACGGTATGCTGATCAAAGGACGGCGCAGACGATGAGTCCCTTTGGAAATGCAGCTTAATTAATAATCCCGGCTGTGTTGGCGATTTTTTATTCAGTATTTAAATCTGAAGGGATGTTAAAACCCTTTTTGTTTTTGTTGACTAGGTTTTTTTTAAGCTACCAGAATTACAATCAATAAAAACCCAATTATAACAGGTATACTTTCATGAAATTACAACTGACAGGGTTTGTCTTAGTGTAGTTTTTTTAAATTACTGAAGAGTTTAGATTTTTTTGTAGTTACTAGAAATTATTTTCTATGCCTGTGGCTTAAAGCCTTATGATATTAAACGTTGTATTTATGATCAATTTTCTTTCATTTAATAGCATTCTTGATTGTTTATTGACTTACGCAAACATGAACTTCGAACGAAATTAATTTCGAGTTCTAAGTATTGTTTAATGTCGTTACTCAAAAGAAAACTACTTTAAAATTAGTTTCTAAACAAATTCACATCTCCACTCTATATTTTTCTACACAACAAAGAGCTCTCAATACTGTTCAATACTGCAAAACAAAAATAAACAAGAAAATAATCTTCGGAAAATTTTCTAAAAGAATAATCCAAGTAAAAGCATCAAGTACCTAAAGTACGGGGAAAAATTCCAACAGGTTCTGGAAGAGTGATTTACGATGTCATAAATAATATGAGTATCTAATAAGAGAGGTAGGAAGTTTCCATTTTAATCGATTTATGAACGGTGCCCGCTGAGATTGGAAGAAAACACTGCACATGGGTACCAAGCCTTATTTTCCGCTCCATGTTGTATTTAATTTTGTTTATTATTTTATAAAAAAAACTGGCCAAGTGCGAGTCGGACTCGGACCAAAACGAATAATTACGTTTGTTGTATGGGAGCCCACCTTAAATATTTATTTTATTTTGTTTTTAGTATTTGTTGATATAGCAACAACAGAAATACATAATTTGTGAAAAAATCAACAGTCTACCTATTGCGGTTCTTGAGATACGAGTACAGCCTATTGAGAGACAAACGGGTGGACAGACGGACAGACAGACAGCGAAGTCTTAATAACAGGGTCTCGTTAATTGATGATTTTCCACCCGCCAAAAAAAATGTGAGCCGTCACGGGACGCCTGGCAGATGTGAAACATCGACATTATTTTGTAAAAGTAATATGCAGAAAAGAACAGATTGTGATATGAACTAAATATGTCATAATGAAGAGAATCGCACAGTCGATTGCGCATGGCGACGTGTCGCCACACCGTACACACTACTGCATATAGACTGTATTTATATACCATCATATAGCGTGGCGACGCGTCGCCACGGCATGCGTCGCCACGCCAGAAATCGGTTTTACGTGCGGCTATAGATGTTTCACATCAAAAAAAAGGTTTAATGCATTATCCATACAAAGTGTAAACGTACCCAGATGCCGTCGACCAAGCATTATGTAGATACATCAAACTAAGTAATCCTACGCAAAAATAATTGCTGAGAAACTAAAATTTTTGTGGTGAATAAACACGTTTTACGGTAAAACTTAATGTTATGCACTCAAAACAATGGATGCTTTGCTAAACTAACATTCTCCGTAACTAGAAAGTTCCTAGGTATGGTTCAGAAAAAACAATAGGGGATCGGACTGAGTCAAAAAAATATGATTCTAATTAGTCCGTCAGTTAAATTATCGAAAAATATTGGATACGAACGCGTCAAAAAGTTGAGTTGGTTGTGACGTCATTTGTAGGTAAAAAATTTACTGACATGTGACGTTTTCGAGGAGTTTACGAGTTTTCGAAGCACTGTATCGTCTTAATTTTTTGTTTATGTGAAAAAAGTAAAAATATGTGTTCAATATTTTTTGGAAATCAATCTGACGGGCTAATTAGTTTTTTTTTTGTCCCATCCCCTATTATCTCAATGACGAGGAAAATAGGATCTTTTTTCACCCTTTGTAAAAAGCAGCCTTTTATGTTTTTCTATGTGATAGCGTTGTTCAACTAAAGTAAGAAACGGATTTTGTCGCGGTTTTCAACATCGTTGAGAAAATGCATTTTAATATTAAAATTACATTGCTATAGAAATCTCGATTCATATCACATACACACATACCAAAACATTTAATCCAAACACATATTTTTTTGTGTTGAAAAGTAAATGGCCAGCAGAATGCTACAGTAATATATGCCTAATTTACTAAGCAGTTTGGATTTAAACCGGATAGGATGAAACACGCCTGAATAAAATCAAGCCGAGTACCTACTGAGTAGGGTGACCACGTAGAGTTTCGGTGAATATTCTCTGCAACCAGTTTACGGGTAAATTTAGATTTAACATAACATAACACCACGCCTGTAATACCCGAATGGTTACGCAGAGGTGCATCATAAATACACCCACATTTCACCAAATTTAAATGTGGACCTTATAAAGTGCATTAGTCTGCCTAGTTATAACTGAGTTAAAATAAATCACTGCGGTAGTGATTACTAGTGATTTATTTTAACTCAGTTACTAAGTAAACTATTTGAAATCAATCGAATATTTTGTGTAACGTCAACATTTAAAATACATAAAATACGTTATGGATACTACAGACTACTAATGGTTTTGATGTGTTGGCTCCGGAAACTCTGTTTAAGATATGTCTGTTTTCTGTCGGGGCTGCGGATTGTTGGAAAGAGGTACCGCGGCCTGACACAAAGGGCTAAGAAGTAACATGGGTGATTGTTAGTCAGTAGAAGTATGACATTCCCTACTGCTCTGCTCAGAGCGAGAGGAGTCATTTGATGATTTACCAACGTCCAAAAAAAAAAAAGATTTGTCTGATTCCCGCCAGGTTTAATGGGAACCAGATTTTTTGTAAGCAGGGTTCATTTCATATGGCAGATAACTTGGATAAGCTAATATAATTCACTACTCGTAACAATAACTCCCGGCGAAAAACAGGACTGTCCTAATTAAATTCCTTCCATTGGTCACTCTACAGCTACCGAGTCAGAACAAACAGACAAAAAAAAGCAACAATAAACCGGGTGCCGGCACTGAATTGGTAAGAGTTTGCTTTGCACGGGAATCGAACCCGCTACACGTACCACTCCAGAATACAAATTACCTTTATTTGGCTCCGTAATTGTGGTTTTAAAATGTTTCAGTCCTTTTAAATTAACGGTTTTTATTCCTTTACCGAATAAAGTTAGTTATTAACTGAATTGATGAGTTTAAAAGCACGTTGAATAGGTAAAATTTATTGATTATTTTGATATTAAGAATATTTCGATCAACATACACTCATATAGCAAAAACAAAAAGTATGAATGCTAAGGCCACTTTCACATTAGGACGTTAGCAGCGCGACAGTCGCGCGGCAGAAACACATTCCTTTACATTTTTAACCGACTTCAAAAAAGGAGGAGGTTCTATGTTCGTGTGTATGTATTTTTTTTTTTTTATGTATGTTACCTGATTTCTCCTCCATTTGTGAACCGATTCTCAAAATTCTTTTTTTATTTGAAAGAGTATACTCCTGAGGTGGTCCCATTTAAATTTGGTGAAGATCTGATCCTGATCTTCGGAGATATACAATAGAACTCTTCAAAAATAGAGGGCAAATCTCGTGATTGCTGCAATCGCTTGGATGTTTATTGTTTACGCAACATCTTAACTTACCATCACGCCTGTATGCTCTGACGGGGTACGCAGATGTGTACAGGACGCCCAGATTTCGTGAGTTAGGTATGTTAAGTTCCATTTTATTGCGGATAAGCCTATTATCGTGACATGTATTGTTAACAACGTAAAATTAATGAATATCAAATATTTGTAAAGGATATTACAACTAAAAATGGAAAAATAAAAAAACTTTTTTGCAAAAAATAAAACCGACTTCAAAAACACAAAAAAGTGAAAAATAACTTTAGCTTCTGAAGTCGGTGACAAAAAAACTGAATAAAACAAACAAAAGTCACCGACTTCAGAAGCTAAAGTTATTTTTCACTTTTTTGTGTTTTTATAAGAACAGCCGTGACAATTCGTTAGTATTTGTTTATAGTCGCGCGATTGTCGCGCTGCTAACGTCCTAATGTGAAAGCGGTCTAAAGGTTCGCGTTTCTAAACAGGTGCTTTCGGTTTCACGACGGAATGAAAGAATCAAGCTATGCAAAATAATATTAAGCTGATTTGTCACTGTACGTGAAGGTCGTTGTTCGAAAAAGATACGGCGGCCTCGGCACAAGGTTTAAGAAGGAGCATGGGTGGTTTTTAGTCAGTAGAAGTCTGACACTCCCTACCGCTCTGCCCAGAGCGGGAGGAGTCATTTGATAATTTCCTACCCTCCAAAAAAAATAGGTCGTGGACAGGGTATTAGTACTTATTTAAATTAAAGGATAACCAATATTCAAATTGTGAACTTGTTAAGCTATTTAACAAGTTTAAAATGAATTCAATTCACCCTCCAAAGTAACTTTAAACTAAAACCGATAAATACAATTTAGATTAAAACTTTGTTTATCAAATAAAAGAGCTAATAAAATTGGAATACAAAAAAAAAGTTATTTCGCCGAAATTGGATTGCTTCAGCAAACTGTAGGTACATATACCAAGGGAGATTGAAATAAAAAAAATACATAAGACCCCAACCCTTTGAAGTAAAATTCAATTTAAAAGAACTAAAGTCTGTTGGAGTTCGTCATTTTTTTTTATATGACCCCAAGTTTATTAAGGGGTTGAAACGAGGTTTTCGTCACAAAGATGACGAAAATTGAATTTAATACTCGCCTTACAGTTTTTTTTTGCAATTTTGGTGAACTATGAAATTGTTTTTCCTCGAATTAGTTTGGCAGTTTTAGTTTAATCACCATTTTCATTTTTTTTAGAAAACAAGTATTTTATTTTTAACATTGCCAAACACTAGGAATTTCTCTCGCCGCGGGAGGCGTTCCGGGCGTCGGGGGCCACGCGATGGCTTCCGGCCACCGTAGACGCGGGCCTGTGGATGGTGAGTGATGGGTAAGCTCGCCGTCCGTCCGTCTTATGACGACGACAGGCCGTGTCGACGGCGCGTTCGTGTTCCACGCGCGCCCGTCGGGGCTGCGGGTTGTTCGCAGATACCGCGGCCTCGACATGAACGGCTAAGAAGGAACATGGGTGGTTTTTAGTCAGTAGAAGTCTGACACTCCCTTTCGCTCTGCTCAAGAGCGGGAGGGGTTATTTGATGATTTCCCATCCCCAAAAAAAAAAAAAAATCATATAATAAAAGTAAAAAGAATTTAACAACCATTGTTTGGTTATTATAAAGAATAAGAATACTGATTCTTATTATTTATTGCACACAAAATGCAAAAGAATTGTTTATGTACTTTTTAAAGCTTCACATGTTTTACTAAGAGTGGGTAGTTCAATTTGCCATGGGTTTTATACGTAGGTGCGAAGCGGCGTGACGCGCACGGATGAACGGTATCATGTGGGATTCACCATTCGAAAGTCTGTATTTTCACCACCTTTCAATCTGAACTCAGTAATCCCACCCTTTTTGTTGCGAGTGGGAAATCATCAAATGACTCCTCCCGCTCTGGGCGTAGTGAAAGGGAGTGTCAGACTTCTACTGACTAACAACCACCGTTGTTCCTTCTTATCCCTTTGTGTCTGGGGCCGCGGTATCTCTTTCGAACAATATGCAGCCCTGACAGGAATGCCATCTGCGGACACTAAAATCTATCAAACTAATTTATATTAATATATTTTCGGCTTTATATGTTAATTCTACTGCCAGCTCGTTAGAACCAATTAATAAATGTACACAATCATTCCAAAAGCAATCAACAAATAGCACATATAATTAAAACGTTGTAAAATTAGCTTCGATGGCGATAATTAAATCGTTCCATTGAACATTGCTAAAACATGACTGCCTGTGTTTTGATTTTGTTATGACACTAATTTATGGAACAGTGGGTAGGTACTATATATTTTTGAAAATGTTTTTTTTAATATGTGATATCACAAGCAGCGGTGGCCCAGTGACATATCTTCGAATTTCTGGGTTCTTAGACATGCCGGTTTCCTCACGATGTTTTCCTTCACTGTTTTGAGAGCAGTGGCGATGAAATAATTACACAAAGTCTTGCACCTGCCTGGGCCACCACTGCTCTCTCAATTACTACATATCTCATGCGAATATCGTAGTGTACGTTAGTATTTATTAGGATAATGAAAAATTCCCACCAATGTTCAGTCATCATCATCAGATAAAAGACATCCACTGTTGAAAAAAGGCCTCCCCATGTTGATTTAGATGGCGTAAAAAGAAAAAAATAAAAGGCTCTTACTGGCCTTGCAGATCCATTATAAAATTCAGAAATTCTAAGGAAAAACATATTTAAAACTACATCGTGAAATGAAGCAGCTCATAAACATAAACATAATGTCCACAGATTATACCCCACACCCGCCAACTCGACACAAACAATTCCGCTTTAATATTTTTATTTATATCCTCACCAAAAGAAAGAACAATTCCGAAAACTCTCACTAACAATTTTTATATACGAAACACTCTAAAAACTCAGGAACTACGCGTTTGCATTCTACAGCGGTAAATTCTCATATAACCTAGTTTGCATATCCGACTTGTACCGGCTTAATCTGGTAAAAACCGGTATTTACCGGACAACGGCTTGTTACGCCATGTTGCTGTGACGTGCAGGTTAATGTAGGTAGGTACCTTACGTTTGTGTTTCGGCTTAGCACTGTGTGTGTTTTTGTAAGTAAAAAGTTTGAATTGTGGAGTAAGTGGCTTTATGATGGAGAGGACTGAGGGTGAACGGTCGAGGATTATGCAAAGGACTTAACACAACATAGACATTGTTAATCACGTAAGTTAGAGTGAAATCTGTCAAAAATATACAGAGTTACTGGTAACTCGCCGTATTTCTTGCAGGACGTCATCATCATCAGCCTAAAATTTTCCCACTGCAGGGACTCAAAACTCCTCTCTGGGAGAGGGATGGGCTATAACCCACCACACTGGTCCCAGTGCGGGTTGGTAGATGTCACATGTCTTCGAATTGTATGGTTTCCTTCACCGTTTTGAGAGCAGAGGTAATGATGAGGTGATGAAACACATCGTGCTCGAGGATGGTCAGTTTGGTTTTAGACTGAACTTATCAACGGATAGTGCAATTTTATGCCTTAGCAGACTGTCCAATATTATACAGACAGAAATACTCCTGTAATAGCATGCTTCTTGGATTTATCGAGGGCTTTCGACCTGGTCAATTATGACTTGCTCTGACATAAGATCTCTCACGACACTACTGTCCCGGCTGATGTGATATCACTGTTTAGATATTGGTACAGTAGTCAGAAGAATACGGTGAAATGGGGAGGCTCATATTCTGTATGTCGTCATGTAAGAGTTGGATTGCGGGGTGAGGCAAGGGGGTCTGAGCTCACCCCATCTTTTCAACCTATACATAAACAATCTGATAGGTAAGCTCAGTAGCACAAATATAGGTTGTCACGTGGACGGTGTATGCGTGGTGAACAACATCAGTTACGCTGATGATATGGTGCTGCTGAACCCATCTGTCAGTGCAATGAGAAGGCTTGTCAAAGTCTGTGAAAGTTATGCAGTGGCTCACAGGCTCAAATACAATACCGCGAAGAGTGAATGGCTGGTTTTTAAATCGGGTACTTTAACCTACGAACAGCTGCCGGAACTGTCACTCTCTGGGTCTCCTTTAGGTCGGGTTTCGAAATTTAAATATTTGGGTCACTGAGGAATTGAAAGACAACCTAGACATAGACAGGGAGCGCAGGTCGCTGTCTGTCCGTTGCAACATGCTGGCCCGCAGGTTTGCACGCTGTAGGTACTGACTCTGTAAAGATAACCTTCTGCCAGTCGTTTTACACGTGCACTCTGTGTACTAAGTATACCCAGCGGGCATGCAGTGACCTGGCCGTACAGTACAATAACGCATTCAGGGTGCTGTTGGGGTTGCCATGGCGACGTAGCGCGTCAGGGATGTTCGTGGATGCGTGCGTCGACGAGTTCGCCGCGATCATGCGGAAGCGATGAGCTTCCATGATGGCGCGCTTGCGTTCCTCCTACAATGGCATCTTGAATGTGTTTTCACCCCTCTTGCGTAATTGGGTAAGTGTTCAGACACACTTTTCCAAATAATGCAGTGTTGTTTGTTGTTGTAAATTTAATTTAATTCTAACATTCGGCTAAGTTTTATTATTATTACTAACAAAAACTGGATCTATGGTCTGAAATAAAATATTTAAATTTAAATGAAATAAATTATACCAAGTAATGTGCCTGCCTGGGTTCGAACCCACGACTTACCGTTCGTAGGTAAGTCGGGGCCGCCACCACTGGTGGGCCACCGCTGCTCTCACAACATCTAATAATATAGGAAAACAGAAAGCACATTTCTTCATTACAAACCTGGTCTACAAATCCACCAACCAAATTCACTGAAGTGTATTACTCGCGCTCACACAGGGCCGTATTTCACGCCCGCGTTGTCGTTCAAATTGCTTTATTTGGCGGGCGAACAAATTAAACTGTACTAATTAAGTGCATACGAGTCGCGATCTGGCCCTGTGCTCAAACAGTTTTGTGTTTATCTGTAAATTAGGTAATTTTGTCGTTGTATACGTTTTTGTTTAGGGTAACTAGCGCAGCCTAGCATCTAGCCAGATTTGCGCTCTCCTGTTCTCTTTTCAATACATTTGTGTTTTTATACTATATAGGGTGTAAAAGTACCCTTAACGCAAACGAAAGTCACTTGTTCTCCCCACCACTGCGATCATTTTTTTGTTCTAGACCATACCTGGGAACCTCCTAGTTACGGAGATATTGGGGGTTAAAGTTCCAAATTTTTCACAGCTGTTTTTGTAAATACTAGTTTTTCAGGTTATAACTTTACTTAAATTACCTTCATGACCCGTTTACTATTCAAAGCATCCACTAGCACAATGTTTTAAGAGTGCTACATTGAGTTTTACCGTAAAATGTGATTTTTGATCCCAAAAAAAAAAGTCATTTCCCAGCAAAAATGTTTGCGTAGGGGTACTTGGTTTGATGTACAGAATGCTTGGTTGTCGTATGCGTGAAGGGTTCGTTTACACCCTGTATAGGGGCAAACTTTTTATAAATATTCTAATTTATTGAGAAACAAAAAAATACAGCTTTTACAGCGGTTTTAAATACAACCGTAACAGACCACTGCATGATTTTGGTATCTCTGGAGAATAAATATAGCTATAATATACCTAAAAAGCACAAAACAATAGTCAACTACGAAAATGCCCTTATTGGTCTAAAAAACACTGATACCTCCTATTTTAACATCTTCAAAGACCCTGACACTTACGCCTTTGCGCTTATAGAATTGGTCAAGACAGCTTTACTGTCGAACTCAAAAAATGTAATTATCACTAATAGCAGAAGAACGATTAAACCCTGGATAACAGCAGGTGCCCTTCGGTGTATTAGACTAAGAAATTCAATCTACCTTAAACTCAAATCAAACCCACATAATCAAATTCTATTGATCACTTATAGACGATATCGGACTTTCTGTGGGAACCTTATAAAAAAACTAAAAAATAAATTTAATAAAGACAAAATCAAAGCATCTGCTAAAAACCCTCGGGCTCTGTGGTCAACCATTAATGACATCACAAATTATAAGCCACCCAGGAGCTCAAATAGCGTCCTACTTGAGATAAAATCGTGTCCCCAAGACTCAGTCAACTATGTTAATAATTATTTTATTAACATTGGACAAGCTCTAGCTCAGAAAATCTTAAATAGTAACGTACCCCCTACATCTTGTAACTGATAAATACGGGACACGTCAATGATACAAGGCTACTCAACGCAGACTGGTTTATTGGTTCTTAAGTTAAATCTACCCCACATACATAACACTTTTCCCACCCAAATTTCGCACACAAATCTTAATCAAATAACATCATACACAAATATAAAGACAGTTGTGAAAATATACATAAATTAAAACCAAACATTATGTTAGTGTTGTAATGTTAAGAACGTAGATATAACAATTCAGAAACACAATAAGAATACAATGTGTTTACATATTTTTGAGAATTTCTTGGCAACGAATAGCCGCTTTCCTGCGCACGCGACCAGTGTTATCAGCCGCAGGTGAGGACGGCGGGGTTACCCGTGGTGACTGCACCGCGTTCCACGCTCCCTCTCCCACACTATCAAAGAATTCATCTTTGTCGTCCGTATCGCCCTTAGAAAGTGAGTGCTCTGTAGCATGTGATTTGCTGTTATTTTGATCACAAAACGTGACGTCAATTGCCTTACTCAAAGAATGCCGCGATTTTCGAGTTTGAAGCTGATCAATATGTCTCTTATGAGTCTGGCCGGCACTCGTTTTCACCGTATAGGATACTGGCCCCGTACGCTCGGTCACAACACCCTCTGTCCACTTACGATTTGATTTCGTGTAATCTCGTAACATGACTGGTTCTTGTTGAGCCAGCGTCCGGAGCTGTCGTTTGTGGCTATCTTCGCGTCGCAACTGGTCGCTGCGCACACGCTCCGCTGTGTCAGACCGAAGCAGATCAAGACGGCCGCGTAATCGTCTGCCTATAAGGGCTACCGCCGGTTCGATTCCGGTGGTGCTTTGTTCCGTATTTCTATACATAAATAGAAATCGATTTAATGCGGTATTAAAATCTTCCCGTTCTAGTTGTGCCTTTTTGAGAATACGTTTAACGGACCGCACTGCATTTTCCGCAGCTCCGTTGCTAGAGGGATGATACGGGGGTATTAAAGTATGTTTAATACCGTTGCGTTCTAAATATTGAGCAAACTCAAAGGATGAGAAAGGTGGCCCATTGTCGCTCACTAAGCGTTTAGGCAATCCGAAACGTGCAAAAAGCCGTCGTAAACAGGCAATGACTATTGTTGCAGACGTCGTGCTAACGGGTTCCACTTCTATCCACTTAGAGTGAGCGTCAATCAGTACAAAAAAATATTTATTATTAAATGGGCCGAGAAAATCTAGGTGCAGACGTGACCACGGCTCTGCCGGCCACGGCCACGAATGTAGTGGCGCTGCGGGGGGCGCGGGCCGTAGTTCCCTGCAAGCAGCACATTCGCACGACACGCGTTCTATGTCTGCATCGATATTCTCCCACCATACGTAATTACGCGCGATTTGTTTCATTTTGACGATTCCGGGGTGCCCGTCGTGAATCTCATTCAAAACTAACTCTCGTAACGATCTTGGTATGACTATACGATAACCCCATATTATACAGCCTTGATCAATATGCAAGTTATCCCTTCTATTGAAGTAAGCATTTTCTATTTTATCAACCGATTTATCAGTGGGCCACCCGTGCATTATAAAACCGAATATTTTACTTAACAACGCGTCCTTCCGAGTTTCAGTTTTAATATCTTTAAAACAGATTGGAAAATGTTCTTGCGCGTAATTTAAATAGCTACATTCTTCGCCTTTACCTCTAACTTGACGCTTTGTCAAGTCCAGAGGAAGGCGAGAAAGAGCGTCAGCAAAACAGTTTTTAGACGATGTTACGAATTCAATATTGAAGTCGTAAGCAGCCAACTTAACAGCGTAACGCTGTAAGCGGCTGGCAGCGGTCATTGGTATTCCTTTATTTTTACCAAAAATGTAACTTAAGGGTCGGTGATCACTACGAAGTGTGAAATGTCTGCCATAAACATACTGATGGTGCTTGGTTACACCAAATACAATAGCGAGCGCCTCCTTATCTAACTGCGAGTAATTGACTTCGGCCGAGTTAAGCGTCCTTGAAGCACAACACACCGGGCGCTCGCAACCGTCAGCGTGGCGCTGTGTCAATACCGCGCCCAAGCCATAGGCGCTGCTGTCTACTGATAGAATTAACGGGAGACTTGCATCATAATGTGCTAAAACAGGAGCGTGGCTCAACACCTTTTTTATCTTTATAAAAGCCCTATTGCACTCTTCAGTCCATTGCCATTCAACATTTTTCTTTAACATACAATATAGGGGCTTTAAAATATCGCTCATATTGACACAAAACTTAGAATAAAAATTTACAAGTCCCATGAAGCTCTTGAGCTGTGTAACATTTGTAGGTTCGGGCGCTGCTACAATGGCGTCGATTTTTTTATTATCTGTATGTAACCCAAACTTATCAATTTTATAGCCCAAATAGGTAACACTGCTTTTAAAGAAATCACACTTTGCAAAATTAATTCTCAAACCATTTTGATTGAGCCTTTGTAGCACCGCTTTTAAATTAGCTAAATGTGTGGTTTTATCTTTACCAGTAACGCAAATGTCATCGGCAAAAACCGCCGTTGACGGCAATCCACTTAAAGTTTCTTCCATAATTTTTTGGAAATTTTCTGGTATGCATTTAATACCGAATGGTACTCTCCTATACACAAAAGTGCCTACGTGAGTTGTGATTGCCGTCATCGGTTGAGAATCCTCATGTAAAATACACTGTTGGAAAGCGTTTGATAAATCTAGTTTGCTATATTCCTCTCCCCCACCTAAAGCTGCGAACAAGTCTTCAATGCGGGGCAGCGGGTAGTGGTAATCTTTCAAAAGTGGATTTATCGTTACTTTATAATCACCACACAGTCTAATACTGCCATTAGCTTTAACCACCGGCACTATAGGGGTACCGTAGTCGGATCGCTCCACTTTATAGATGACCCCTTCCCCCTGCAGCCGCTCGAGCTCCTGCTCCACTCGCTGGCGTAAGGCCAGTGGCATTGACCGTGCTTTTACAAATACTGGTGTGTCATCCTTTAAATATAATTGAAATTTAGTTTTAAATGTGCCTAAACCTTCAGCGAAAACCTCTGGGAACATGTCTCGTAACGATGCCGCCATGGAGTTTTCATCGGTCATATTGTAGCATTCCACAACAGCTAACTTTAAATACTTGATCCATGTACGGCCCATTAACGGCGGGCCGCCATTTTCAATGACGTATAGCTTTAGTTTCGCATGTTGTTTACCACATAAAACGTTAACTACAATATAACCGATGGTCTCGATGACGTCACCCGTATACGATTTCAAAGATAACAGTTTGGTCTCGATTGGAACGTTTTTAAAATTATTGTCATAGTAACATTTTGAAATAACCGATATTTTGCTTCCAGTGTCTATTTCGAATCTACATTTAACATTTTCTACCATCAAATTTGCGTAATACGGTCCATCACCATCACTGTTAACTACCAAATTGTAGAAGTTACAAACGTCATCTTCCGAATCCGAGTCATTTAAAAAAAACTGACTTTTAGAACTTTTTGTGTTCTTATTTTTAACACACACTGCTTTTAAATGGCCTTTTTCACCACACACATCACAACTATATTGCTTGAACCGACACTTGGCCTCGGAATGGCCCGATTTTCCACATCGCGAACACGTGCGCTGCGCCTGCGCACGACCAGAGCCTGCGCCGCCGCCACCGGCGCCGGCCCGGCCGCCGCGCGATGCGCCCGCACTCGCGCTTATCTGATGCAAACCGTCGTCATCCTGCTGCGATGGCACAGGCGCGCCGGACCGCGTGGCCGCTGTGCCAGCCGAAGCACCCGCCATAGCTGCGTGCCGCTCCGCCGCCTCCAGCGCCAGCGCCAACTCCACGGCGCGCTTGTAGCTAATACCTCGTTCTGCGAAGATCCTTGACCTCATGTCTTCTTCGTTCAGCCCCGATACAAATTGGTCTCGTAGGCACACTTCTAAACATGCGCCGAAGTTGCACGTTTTAGCTAAATGTTTTAGTGCTTGTAGGTATTCACGAATGTTTTCACCTTGCTTTTGTAATCTTTGCCGAAATATGTGCCTCTCAGCGATTTCCGACCTGTCTGGTTCCAGGTGCTCCTTTACTAGTGCAACGACGTGGTCAAAAGATTTTGATTCTGGGGTGTCAGGTGAACACAAATCACACATCAATTCGTAGCACTCCGCGCCTACTACCGTCACTAAAGTTGCTAACTTTAACTTATCGTCAATATTGTTTAGTGAAATAAATTGATTGACCCGTCGAACATACGCATCCCAATTGTTTTTTGCTAAATCAAACGGTTCTATTCGTCCAATTGGCATTTTTAACAAAATGTTCACACGCGTAGGGTATCGGTAACACAATCGCTCGTCGCCAGTGATAAATACGGGACACGTCAATGATACAAGGCTACTCAACGCAGACTGGTTTATTGGTTCTTAAGTTAAATCTACCCCACATACATAACAGTAACACAGACAGCCCTAATCTGTCCTCGTTTGTTCTCCTAGACACCTCTCAGGATGAAGTTGAAAATATACTGATGTCCCTAGACTCTGGGAGTGCACCTGGGTGGGACGGAATTCCTACCCTTTTCCTAAAGCAGGCAAAAGAGATCTTAGTCCCACTGATCTGTGACCTGGCCAACCTATGCTTTAACACAGGTATCTTCCCCTACCTCCTTAAGCGCTCCGTTGTTACCCCTGTGTATAAGAGTGGAGATAAAGACGACGTTAACAACTATCGGCCAATTTCTGTGTTGACCTCCATTTCTAAAATCATTGAGAAGCTCTTGAACTCTAGAATAGTCAACTACCTGACCAAGTATAACGTCTTATCTTCCTCTCAATTTGGTTTTAGAAGGGGAATATCGGCCCAGGATGCTACGGAGACACTTGCTACTATGATAACCAAGGAAGTAGATAAGGGGAACAAATGCCTAGTGGCCTTTCTTGACCTCAAGAAGGCCTTTGATACCGTCTTTATCTCTAAACTTATACACAGGCTGGAGAACATAGGATTTCGAGGTTCTGTTCTCTCCCTTCTCAGCAGTTACCTTCAAAACAGAAAACAGGGGGTAAAAATTGGAAATTATGTTAGTGACGAAGAGAACGTGACGTATGGCGTCCCGCAGGGCAGTGTCCTCGGGCCGCCGCTCTTTTTGATCTATATTAATGACCTCTGTAACCTTATTATCAACGGCGCGAGGATACTGTCCTACGCGGATGACACCGCTATTATCTTCTCTGCTAAGACCTGGGACAAAGTTAGGCTGGAGGCTGAGAGTGGACTGGCTAGGGTAGGTGATTGGCTACGTGAGAATCTACTTACGCTAAATACCCAAAAAACCAACTACGTCTGCTTCACTAAATATGCAAACTCTCAGCCTGCGCCTGACTTTAACATTAGAATACATTCTTGTCGTACCCCTACCCTATCTACCTGTAGTTGCCCTGTAATTCATAAAGTAAATTCCGTCAAGTACCTAGGTATTGTAGTAGATCAAAGGTTAAGCTGGTACCCACACCTCGAACTAACTATAGCGAGGGTGAGAAAACTCATATGGGTTTTCAAATCCCTGAGACATATAATGAATGCAGAACTACAGAATAAAATATATATCGCACTGGCCCAATCTGTAATCATATATTGTATCTCGGTATGGGGTGGAGCAGCTAAATCGTATTTTATAGATCTAGAGAGGGCACAAAGATCCTTGATTAAGGTCATGTACTGTAAACCCTACAGGTTCCCTACTGAAACTCTATACGCAATCTCTAAGCTGCTCTCCGTCAGAAAACTCCATATACTACACATGGTACTAAGATATCACAAAATTCTACCCTTTAGCCAGAACAAACTTAAAAAAAGACGTTGTGATATTGTAGCCCCTACATACGCAGCACGTTCAATTTTTGCTAGTCGTCAAAATGTAACTCAAGCCCCACGCGTCTATAATAAAGTAAATCGCATACTTAACATTTACCCTATGCAGCTGTACGAGTGTAAGAAGACATTAACTGAATGGCTCTTCACACTTAATTATGATGCCGTTGAAGACATTTTGGCGACTCTGGGTTGAGCGTCATGCATACTGACACACACACACACACACACACACACACACACACACTCACACAAACATACTTACACTCCAACACACACACACTCCAACACACACACACACACTCCAACACACTTCCACACTCATTCACACATACACACGCCCACTCACACATGCACCCACTCATACACACAAAATATTCACCCACACACTCATGAACACACTTATAAACACATTTATACTAAACACACTGCCATAAACACAAATCTCATTTTCTCTTTTATTCATAGTTCTTTTTTTATTTTTATTAGTTTTATTAAAAAAATGTGTAACTTAAACATAATTAGCACAGATAAAAAAAAAAAAAAAATTGTTAATTAATTCGAGGAAGAGCGAGGTTTATCCCATCACAAGTATCTTCGGATTACTTTCTGGGAAGCCCCGGCAACTTAAATGTATAGATTTAAGAAAATAAACACATTTTTATTTTATTTTTTTTTTTTTTTTATTTATTTTACCATATTCGCCATGTGTTGGTGATGAACCATGTTGCATTTTAAATGGTTCATTGAGCCATTCTTTTAGCATCACCTCATCAGCATGATCCACTAACAACAATTCACTGCTTGGCTTATAACACTTCAATCACATACCATAATTCAACTCGGCGAATATCGGCGCCTGAGGCTCACTTGACATGCATCAAGCATGTCTGGCCCAACCCGGCTAAAGGTGTGCTTTCTTTGTTAAGATTTGCAGTAACCGCTGTTAAACACCTTGTGATGAAACCATCACGATCATTTCAGCCCGGAATCACCCACTGTTGAGAGGCCCCATTTGCTCTGCCACACTTTTCTGTTCTATGCGTTCCTGATCTATCCCTGTCCTACGCTCCTGACTAAATCGTCAACCCAACGCGCTTCTGGACGGCCCTGGTTTCTTAATCAGGCCCAACCTTGACCAGCGTTCGGTCAAAACCTTATTCCATCGGCCATGAAACCACACAAATCTTTATTAAAAATAACGATTGCTATTGTTAGCTTGTCTCATATAACTGGACAAAACCCGTCCCACACGATATTCTGTTATTTCAGCCTGAAATAAACAAATCTCGCTTTATGTTTCATATTCGTGTCCCTGCGTGTTTTTTGTATACAGTGCAACACGGTAATATTTACTCTTGCCTGTGTACCGCGAACGTTAGAATGCACAAATATGTATAGTACTCACTGTCTAACTAAAACGTTAGATATCACAATATGGCCACAATTGCTGCCAGTTAAGATGTCAATAACGGTCATTGACCTGCCTTCGTTTATTAAAGTTCTTAACTTTGAAATCCAAAAGTAAGCCTGTTCATAGTGTTCATGTCTTAAATTGTAATGCATGTATGATCTTCAACGTTTTTTCTAATGAAAAACGATATCTGGTTCATTTGTTTTGATTCGTGCGAAGAGATATTAGAGAAAAGGAAATGACCGCTATTGCGATCTTAATTGGCAACAACTATACATACACAGAACAGTTACTTCACCCGTCATAATTACAGTACTGAAAAATTCACAATAAACTGATTTTTTGTTGCAATTTTTTGTATCACTGACGAATCTGATCACAATGAACTTTATTTCTATTACGAAAGACCATTTTTTCGTATTGGGTTCTTGCAGTCAAAAGTGAAACTACAATAAAAAGACTGTTTCTAAAGTATGATCAGGGTGTTAATAATTATGACACTCATTGCGTTTTGGAAATAAACTATAAGTACTAAGACGACCGATGACCTGGTGAAGGTTGCGGGGATCCGCTGGATGCGAGACACACGGGACCGGGCAATGTGGCTACACTTAGGGGAGGCCTATGTCCAGCCTGCAGTGGACGTCTTTCGGCTTAAGTGATGATAATGACTAAGACTACTACTAAGAAATACACAGCAAATGCTGTTCAAAGTCTTACTGTGCCAGCCTAGACGTAGGCAGGCTATTTACTATAATTTAATTATATGCCCAATCACTACATAGTATAAAACAAAGTCGCTTTCTCTGTCCCAATATCCCTATGTATGCTTAAATCTTTAAAACTTCGCAACGGATTTTGATGCGGTTTTTTTTAATAGATAGAGTGATTCACGAGGAAGGTTTTAATATATAATTTGACCGACATCCACGCGGGCGAAGCCGCGGGCATCAGCTAGTATCTTATATAAAAATATTGGGCATCCATCACGCATTTCAGTAGCGGCCAGTATTCGTGTGGCGGGCACGCGGCTTGCTATGCACGCCAGGAAATACTTTTTGAGGGCTGCGTACCAGCAGGGCTAATGGTTCCATTTTGTACCAAAACCATAACCATTTGACAGTTAATTGATGGACACTATGATAGCCACTGACATTTAAAAAGATACGCAATAGCCCTGCAGGAGGAATTTTCAATATAAAGACGCTTTAGATGCACACTATTTATTGTACAGCTTTGGGCACACTACCGTTGATACATTACAAACTTACTGCCGCACTCTGAGAGCTTTCATGATTACTTAGGCCATCACTTAGTAAAGGTTTTGACAGTTTTGTCATTCAAAAGTTTGTCAAATCTTATTAAGTGGCGGCTTAAGAAATCATTAAATATCTCTGAGTACCGCCGCCGTTAGTATTTATTTTATAAATTATAACGAAAGGAAAAAATATGTGACTGTGCAAGTTAACTGTAAGATGGCTAAGGGAAGAGGAAGTCGAGGAGGAATGGGACGCCGTCGCCTTCTTCTGCGAAGCAGTGATGCTAGCGAAGGAGGTGGCGGAACGTGAGAGGGAAAGAACCTCTCGTCCCAGCCGCCGCGGGAGGCGCTCCGGGCGTCGGGGGCCACGCGATGGCTTCCGGCCACCGTAGACGCGGGCCTGTGGACGGTGAGTGATGGGTAAGCTCGCCGTCCGTCCGTCTTATGACGACGACAGGCCGTGTCGACGGCGCGTTCGTGTTCCACGCGCGCCTCATGTCAGCAACATGGAAGGGGCCCGCAAGGGCCGACGCCTGTCGAGGCTGCGGGTTGTCCGCAAGGGATACCGCGGCCTCGACATGAAGGGCGAAGAAGGAACATGGGTGGTTTTTAGTCAGTAGAAGTCTGACACTCCCTTTCGCTCTGCCCAAGAGCAGGAGGGGTTATTTCATGATTTCCCACCCCCCAAAAAAAAAAAAAAAAGGGAAGAGGAAGTGTCACAGTGTGGCCACTACAAAATATTACAATATTATTGCCAAATAATGATACTTAAATTTTACCAAGAATTATTTTAATGTTGTCGATAACATCGTGTTCGGTTCGCATCCATGGGAATTAACTAACTGGCGAAATGTAGATGTACCATTAGAGATTAGATACATATCTGCATAACCCTTTTTTTTTGGCGGGTGGAAAATCATCGAATAACCCCTCCTGCTCTTGGGCAGAGCGAAAGGGAGTGTCAGACTTCTACTGACTAAAAACCACCTATGTTCCTTCTTAGCCCTTTATGTCGATGCCGCGGTATCTCTTGCGAACAACCCGCAGCCCCGACGGGATCTGCCTAACCCTTAGGGGATTACAAGGCGTGATGTTGTGTAGTTTGTTAACAAGGTCTTCATTCTGAAGTGCCATATTCAATGCTCAAATACAGTACATCACGATCGATCGACACTAAAACACTAGATTCTCCTACTATGGGGAGCTTTACCATCAATTATGGGGAGAAATAAAAAGATTCCAGCAATAAAACTAGGGGAGGAGACACAGGATAGATTTTATGGCGTACTTGTATGGGGGGAGTGAAGAGTTTGGGGGCTATTATCATAATATCGATGGGGGGGTAACCTTGAAGATTATTGTGAGATAATGAGCCGTGATGGGGGTGGTGTATATAAATTGTTTGGTCGTAAATGTGGAAGTATGATGTTAGTAGTTGATTCATGTCTATGGTGGCTGAGTTGTTTATTGTGCTGTAATAATATCTTTTTTTCAACTTTGTAACTTTGTTGGGCTTTAACAGGTTCACTGTCCAGGCTCCAGAGTGGTAAAAGTCCACAAGCCCCGTTATGATTTTATTAAACGTCAATAATTGAAACAAAAAAACCAGTATTACCGTGTGTCCCAGCACTTTTTAGAATTCTTATGATGTGTCCTGCCAAGTCCGCATTAAATTAAAGATTTTCTTCTAACGTCCGTAGTTTCAGATGGCTTAGAAATTGTACCGGCAAACAGACCACATACGGTCTGTGGACTGGTATGGAAGTTGCTCTACAGACCGTATGTGGTTTGTGGACAGTGAACCTGTTAAATTTCGTTTCTTAGTTGATTTATCCATACCACACGAAGCAAACCCCACATAAACAACCCGTCTTCCCGGACGGTACGGTATGCGTTGGACATTGTTTACCGATTAACAATAAAAGATTCACTGGGTCAATGTAAATAAAATTTATTCACTGAAAAAGTTCAATTAACCAAAAACCACTCCAAAGCCAGCACCTAAATATTCAATAAAAACTAGAATCCATTAATTTTAGATACAACAAAAAGCCACAACGTGTGCTCAAAAATTCATGCAATAAAATATTATTGAAGCCATCGATCAATACTTATCGACAACGGCTGCCAAGTACCAAATGCAGTGAAAGCTATGTTTCATGTTGAACTAAGCAATTAATTTTTCAAATGGCTCGAAGGGGGTTCATTCATGCGAGCGGAGAGGGCGTCGGGAAAATCAACAACCTGTATATCTATATGTAGATGTTTTTGTGGAGTATGATGTGGCTGATTGGTGTTCAGTGATTTTGGAGGACATTTTGTGAAAATATTGTTGTTTTGGACAAAAATATGTGGACACAAAAACCAAACATAAAACGCTCGAACCTATACAAATTATAAAATAGTAACTGTGTGTCAAAGTTGTTCTCTTAAACAATTCAATGGTCTTTGTTCCAATTATCACAATTATTTAGATAATTTTCGAAACGTTTATGAGTCAATAGCATTTGCTTGCCCTTGTCCCAATTTATTTAGGGTCAACTCATCAAATTTTATTCCTCCATATATCTTTTTACTCACCATCTAAACAGTCACCTCCTTTCTGTCTAAAATAATATAATTAAGAAATCTCAACGTTTGACATATCGTTAAAAACGTGCAAAACAAAAAAGACTCGCTAGTTTAATAATAACAATATGTTACAAATTATTTTATCATTAAACTTCATAAGATAGTTGAAATTAAGTGCAAGTAATTAACACCAACCTTCTTAGGATCCTATTAATTTCGCCTGTGTACTGTTCATAGAGTAATGTATTATTTTCCACATGTACATTGTTAAACAAGAATGTTAATATGGCTCAACTCGAACGTCGTCATAATTATTAAATGCGAACCTTTGTTGATGTAACTACGCCGTATTGTCACATCGTAGCTATCCGGTTGCTACGCCGTAGCTATCTGGTGCTACGCCGTAGGCATGGGGTTGCTAGTAGAGGAGAATAAAATAACTAAAAATATTGGTATTTGTTGGCTAAAATGGTGATTAAAAGTTTTTAACTTGTCTGCTATGTCGTAGCATGCGTAATCGTAGTAGTCGTAGTAGATCTCAACTGGCTCAAGGTTTCGTATATTTTGTATCATGACGAGTTAGAGACAACTGACCCAAATACTTTCAATTTTCTCACATACTTACTGAACTTGCAGCTACCACGTCCTTCTACTAATGTGTGATGGAGATGCTAATATATGTGTGTGTGTTCACATACATGTTTTTGACGTGAAAAACACTGTATTATTGATTCCTAGAAAAAAAAAACAAAAACTGTCTAATTAACATTCTGTCAAACTCGTAACAATTATGCCCTGTGGTTTTATGGTATCATAATCATCTACAGCTCGGCTTCACTTACTGCTGGGTATAGGCCTCTCTTTGCGTGTGCTAAGCTCCATGTTTTTGTGGCGGCCTCATGCAGTTTATTCCCACGATGGCAACAATGTCGTCTGCCGATCTCGATCCGGTCGAACAACATTTTTCTTTCCAGTCCTTGGACACCACTCGATGAAAGCTTTACTCCATCTGACATCACCGCTTACTAGGTGTCCGGCTCAAGTCAACTATTGATTTCTATAAATTGATCTATGGTATACAGACCACGAACCACCAAAGAGTCATTAAGTAATAGGTCGCGTTACAACTATCATTTGTATCAGATTAACTTACCACTCCGATCACTCGCTTAATGAAGATATTGATATATCAACGTCAAAATCTATCCCACTCTAATCCAAAACCCTACTCAACATATATTAAACCTTATTACTCCCCAATAAGGTTAAATTTTCTCGAGCAAATCCGATCATCGGAATCTTTTTATTAAGTCCCTCGTCTGTTCTATACATTTTCGTTACAATGTCTTACAAGTTCGACAATAGGCAATTAATACCAAGAGCAAACTTCGCAGTAACATTGAAATTGAAAGAAAGATAAATTCGTGAAGTTGGCAGAGCCGAGAATTGTTCCGTCTCCCCTACAGTTTCTTGAGCCAACAATGCCTTATGACTTTTGATTTATAATTATAAGGTTCTGTTGAGCTAACTCAATTTGCGGACGAAATTAATGAAAGAAACTTTATTATTGTACTTTTGTAATTTCTACTTAATTAATTTTAGAGTTTTTTTTTTCTTAAAAGTTTTGTTGTAATATTTTGAGGGATTAATGTCCAAGTATTGATAAATTCGAGGATATGTCACATCTTCCAACCTGCCCAGGATTCTCCTGGTGTTTTACAGTACTCTCTCACAGAGACTTTTCACCTCGGGACCAGCGATGGGAGCATTTTTCTTAGTTTCTCCATCATAATCATGCTCCCTTTCCAAAGTTTATTTAAGGTTTTTTCCATACGTATGTAATATTTATCCTCTCCCTAGAAAATATACATATCTTTATCTGTATTATTTACAACTTTGGCAGGTACCTACCATTGTAATATCCTGTTCAGTCAGCATTGAAAGTTCCGGCTTAAATCTTTTCACCTCAGTATACAGGGTGTAAATCAACCCATCACACAGCCGTCAACCAAGCATTCTGTACGTCAAACTAAGTACCCCTACACAAAAATTTTTGCTGGGAAACGACTTTTTTTTTGGGTCAAAAATCACATTTTACGGTAAAACTCAATGTACCACTGTTAAAACATTGTGCTAGTGGATGCTTTGTATAGTAAACGGGTCATGGAGGTAATTTAGGTAAATTTTTAACCTGAAAAACTAGTATTTACAAAAACAGCTGTGAAAAATTTGGAACTTTAACCCCCAACATCTCCGTATCTAGGAGGTTCCCAGGTATGGTCTAGAACAAAAAAATGATCGCAGTGGTTGGGAGAACAAGTGCCCTTCGTTTGCGTTAAGGGTACTTTTACACCCTATATAAGCTGTCCATAAAGCTGTTGCGAACACATTAGCAGAATTTATTTATTGAAGGATATCAACAAACACAATAGCTGACGGGTAAAATTATCTTAGGTTTGCTTCAAATTCATACGGCGCATTCAGATATTTCTGACCACGATTACGAATGTAATTTGGCACACAGATTATTTTTGACCTGATTTAAACGAAGGATATATTTAATCCGAGTGGTACGATCCTGTGGAATAATTTGGTTTTGTTTCACAAACAAACCGATTAACATAATGAATTAACAAATCTTAACACAAGTCAACTAACTTATAAGGTTTCGTATTTGTTTTGTTTGTAATGACAGTCGTTCCATTGTGTTTGATTGTTGTATACCAAGGGTCTAGCCGATGGGCTGCGGGTTGTTCGCAAGAGATACCCCGGCCTCGACATAAAGGGCTAAGAAGGAACATGGGTGGTTTTTAGTCAGTAGAAATCTGACAGCTTTCGCTCTGCCCAGAGCGGGAGGGATTATTTGATGATTTCCACACCCCCCAAAAAAAAAGTGTCTCGTCGATCGTTTTAAAAGCATTTCTTTTGCATATAGTGAGTTTCAACTGAATTGACAGAAACTTTTTGGTGGCCTAAGTGAGTTTAATACGTTTTATCCATTTCCAATGTCGCAACTTTACCTACGTCCACGTGTAGTTAATGATTAAATTATTATCAGAGAAGCTCGTGGCTATATATATAGAAAAAGCCATGCTGCCAATCTAGGCAAGTTTTAGTTTCCTCCGTGCCTCGGAAATTTGACAATACAATATACAATTTTAAAAAAAAATGTGTTCCTAGGGGGTATCGTATTACCCAGTACTAACTGGGTTGTAGAGGTCAGTTAGGCAGTACCTCCATGTAAAATACTGGTATTCAGTGTCCGACTCCAGAAGCCAACATAGTAGGGAAAAGGCTAGGCAGATGAATGAATATTATTAAGATGTATCTATTTAAGACATTCAATGTCAACAGTTTTATTCATATTTTTATGATACAAATAGGTTTGCAAACATCATCAGCATTGCCTTTTCCCAACTATGTTGGGGTCGGCTTCCAGTCTAAATAAGTTTGCAAACAAACACATATAATACCTTTTACAGATAAAACAACATTGATAGATTTTTTGCTCTTATAACTAAGTACTACATCTATTTTACTAACAGTAGGTACAACCTCCAAGTCCTTCGAAATGCTTTTAGCAAAGTTTGTGAACGCCTCAAGTCTAGAGTATGACTGTGCCAAAGATTTTATAGGGTTCCTTAGGAAAAGAACGGAAACCTTTAGTAACATACACCTGTCTGAACGCGCCTCTGTTCCAAAAACTGCCTCGGGGGTTCAGTGTTTGCAACGGCTGCTACAAGCAGGAGTTCCTAAGTTTCCTGGAAATAAAACTACTTTACCTTACCGAGTTTTTCAACAGGAATTTTGGTATCTGAAGTCGATATTTATGACGGTTTGATGGTAAGAGCCTTATTATATATGTAACTTTGAACATAACTTATCGAAAAGGGTAGTTAACTAAAAAAATCTAATTAGTCTGTCAGATAGATTTCTAAAAAATATTGGACACGTATTTTTTATTTTTTCACGTAAACAAACAATGAAGACGATACAGTGCTTTGAAAACTCGTGTGACGTCAGATTCTAAGACATTAGTATGACATTTTTTACCGGTGAGTGACGTCACAACCCCCCACTCAAATCTTCGTCAATTTTTATTGATTTGATAAAACAAAAAATACGATCCAATATTTTTCGATAATCCAACAAACACTAATTAGAATCATATTTTAGTCAGTAAACATCCCTATTGTGGGTGTGTTTTGATGGCCTAAACCTTTAGGGATAACAGGTGTAATTCCATTTGTTCTCTTTTATTATTTTCAAACTACGTTTCAAAATCATGATTTACTACGGAACCACAAACATTTATACGTGTATATTTACAGAACATTTTCTCACTTTTTATCGAGAAGTTTTGTAAAACTCGCGAACTCGTCAAGCATGTGTCGCTTGTGACCTTTCTGAAGCGAGAGTGGATGAAACAAAGCGAGACTTTGCGACTTATCTCGCTCTCGCGGGATTAAAAGTTTTTTTTTCTTATTTTCTTACGGAAAATGATTGTAACTTGTCCCTTGATGGTGAAGTTTTTGAACGAATGATGTTGAGCAAAATAGTGGAAGGTTTAATGTAATGATGAAACTATTTTATTGAATTATCTGATGTTTATGTTAAAGGAAATGGCTATCAATATTTTTGTGTACGGCATTGGAACTTTTCTTTGTTATTTTCATATTGTATCTGAGCGCACCCACGATACAGGAGAAATTCCTAATGTGGGGCAACGTTTAAAAAAAAGAAAAAAAAAATGTTACTTTATTTTTAATACTGATTTTACTTCAATGATAATTTTTGATCAAGTTATCTGAATTAAATTTATTTTATTTATTTATTTAAAATGTAGTTATCCTGACGGACACATCCGTTCAATAGTTTTTAGGAAAGATAGACGGATGCATCTTTGTTACTTTACAAACTACAAATATAAACAGTAGTAAAATAGAAGAACCTAAATTCCATTGTTCTAAGCATCAATTGAGACCTAATTAATTAGTGTAGAGCGACTGACATCGCAAAACAACACATTGTACACAACATTCACCTGTAAGTTAATCCTTCTGAAACCCAAACCGGCGAACAAACATTTAAATTCCCAATCCCCGTCACAGGATTCCGATAAATAACCGTGTTTAAACAATATTGAACAAATAAATATCGTGACGTCACTCGATACCTTTGCAAATGAAATTCCACTTGATTCAGTTATTAATCCAGTGTTCGGAGTGTAAAATTAATTAATGTAACTCGATTTTACGGATATGTGCGGTAGTATTGTGTTAATTGATTTGGATACTTGACTGCGTTGTCGGTCTAGTGGTTGCAAGTGTGACTCCTGTGCTTAAAGTCCTGGGTTCCAATCCAGGGTCGGACAAAGTGTTGTTGGTTTTTCTACCAGGCATTTTTCAGTCTGTAGTAGCCATAAAGTCTAGACTTTGTGCTCAGTTGATGGCAATAGGCTCGCCCCCTATTACAAGTACTTAAAACATAACTGGTGAAATTTGGATCTACTATTAGGTACCTACACTTCTGCCTAACCCTTTGGGGATTACAGGCGTAATCTTGTGTATGTTTATGTTAGACAATTTAAATTAGATACTAGTAACTATGCACTATACTATGGCATGCGGTTTGACTGTTTCCAGCTGAGAATATCTTTTTTTTTATGGTTGGTGGAAAATCATCAAATAACCCCTCCCGCTCTTGGGCAGAGCGAAAGGGAGTGTCAGACTTCTACTGACTAAAAACCACCCATGTTCCTTCTTAGCCCTTCATGTCGAGGCCGCGGTATCTTTTGCGAACAACTTTTGAGGCGCGTTTGGAACACGAACGCGCCGTCGACACGCCCTGTCGTCGTCATAAGACGGATGGACGGCGAGCTTACCCATCACTCACCGTCCACAGGCCCGCGTCTACGGTGGCCGGATTGATGCCTTTACAAATAAATAAACTAACAAGAATCTATAAGTTTCTTGTTCGTTTATTTATTCGTTTTTAATTAATGTACATAGTTTACTCTCATAATCAATAAAAACCCATTAAACAATTCTTTCTTAATAGATATTTTTCACCAAATGAATTTTCATATCCTGTCATTCCTGACGATGAATTATTTCGGAGTTGAACGTCAACAGCTAAATAACTCGTTTGAAACTAAAATCTATTGTAATAGTTTTGCGCGCTTAATCCCTAAATGTGAATGACATTTGTAATTAAAATTTTGTTGGCAATATTGTATTGTTGATACTATGTTTGGGATAAGTGGTTTTATATGTCAGCAGTATTGAGTTGTTTGGTTTTGTGTTATCGTTTCTGTTTTTGGGATATTCTCTCTGAAAATTCATAATCAATATTGATATTCAATTTTTATTATGGAATTTCAGGAAGAATTCTTTATCTTATTTGACATAATCCGACCAAAGTGGTCTAAGAAACAGTGTGCTTGATTATGAAAACGTTTATGGCTAAACCAGGAAACAAGAAAAAATATATTTCTAAAGAACATCTTAAACAATGTGCATCTTAACACGAATTAACCCATAACATCACGGCTGTAATTCCCGAAGTTTAGTTTAGTTAGTTAGACAGAGGTGTAACTAATAGGTACACGACATTAAAAATATCAATAATATTAAACACATACATAGTTTGAGTATGGGGTCGGCTTCCAGTCTAACCGGATGCAGCTGAATACCAGTATTTTAAACGATGCCTGCCTATATAATATGACCTCCACAACCCAGTTAGTAGCCCTTTTTTTGGAGGTTGAGAAATCATCAAATGACTCCTCTAGCTCTGGGTGGAGCGGAAGGAATGGCAGACTACTGACTAAAAACCACCCATGTTCCTTCTTAGCCCTTTGTGTTCCGGGGCCGCGGTATCTCTTTCGAACAACCCGCAGCCAGTTAGTAGACCTTTTTTTTTATGGTGGGTGGAAAATCATCAAATAACCCCTCCCGCTCTTGGGCAGAGCGAAAGTGAGTGTCAGACTTCTACTGACTAAAAACCACCCATGTTCCTTCTTAGCCCTTCATGTCGAGGCCGCGGTATCTCTTGCGAACAACCCGTAGCCCCGACGGGCCAGTTAGTAGACCTTGGTATGACTTCTGGGCCTCTGACTTCTAATAGCGACTTTAAAAGATCTAAAAGTAAAAGCAGAAACCAACGACTTAACGTGCTTTCTGAGGCACGAAAGAAACTTGGCACATAATTTAATGGTCCCCCATCCACGGACCACCCGAGTGGTTGTTATTATTTGACCACACGCACAATGTACCGTGTACAAACCGAATTGCGCAGGCAAAACTGTGTGAATCTTGTGCGTGTGACAGGCCCATATGAGATGCACAGGTGATCGGGCCATGTAGCGGAAAAAAGGGGGGGCCTATAGCAGTGGGTGAATACGGCGTGATATGGTGATGATGATCTTCAGCGATATCTAGAACAATTGTAAACCGATTTCGATGGTTCTTATAGCTTGGTAGAAGAAAGAAAGAAAGAAAAAATAATTTATTTGTCCAACATGCGTTTACATAAACTGATTAATCAGACATGCAAGGTATTGAATTAATATAATGTTTTGAGCGTCCATAACGTTAACGCTTGATTCGGCGTTGAGAGTAATATCCAAAAGTAATTACTTAACTCGATCCAATCTGAATAGATGTTACCCAACCTATAGCAAGAAACCATTATTTTAATTCCAGGAATAAACTATATTGAAACCCGCTCTTTCCACAAACTGTTATTAAACTTCACATTTAATATTACGGCCTATTTTAAGATCCACCTACCGAGGAAATGAAAAAGCGTGCATGTATGTTTCTACACTGTGTTTTTTTACGTTTTCTTTTTTGATAAACAAAATATGGTACGTTCATGTTCTTGCATCACTTTTAATTTTGTATGACTGTTTTTATTGGTAGAAAAGAAACATAATACATGAAAAACTGCTTCTAAGGAATAAGGAATGTCTTAATTTTTTTTTAATTTTTTTGTTTATAGCCAATAGTTTGGACGGTCATCTGTCCGAACTTTCGCTTGGCGGTTGGTTCAAGGGCCTGATTCAGAAGGCAGTACTCCTCGATACGGCCCGCATTGTGAGGAGGTTCCTGTCTCTGGAGCTCTAACCACCAGTAGCTTAGACCCTGCACCCGATATCGGTGAACCACTGCTTTTTATATTTTTAAAAGTTTTTTATATGCCTTTGAGGGGGATGAGGAACAGGGTGTGAAGTTCCTCATCCCCCATAGAAAAGTGAGGATCCTCCGGCCAGACGGGTGTTGTGTCTGGTGGGCTAACTGCCCGACATTATGTAAGTCGGGATTTTCTAAATAGCCTAATGTCGCGGATAAACTTGATAGCGCGATGTAGGATTAGCCAATTAGTTCGCATGTGTTGCGATAGATGTCACTGTCGCCACATGCCTTATTGTAAGAAATATTTAAAAATGTACGTCATGTGTTAGAAAATAACTATAGGAATTTCAACAATATCATCATCGTCAGGTCAGAGCAGCACTATTATTATTGTATATGTCGCAGCGGGAGTCGTAGATTTAAGAAACTTGTAACATTTGTTACAAGATGGCGGTAGTGATGTCATTGTTGGCAAGTAAAAGTGGGGTGGGCGACAACGGTGTGGACAGTCTGCCTGAGAACGTGCGCGTGAGCGGACGACCTTACAACCTCCATCCATTTTCTATCGTGATTATTGATTATTGTGATTGTGATTCTATAAAGTTTGTGAAATGATTAAAGAAGGTCTACGCTATTTGTTCGTGGTATTATTTCTTGTTTTCTGAAGATGTATGAGGAGGAAGGTTTGCCCAAAAATAACATTCTTGTTACCTCTCCGTTATCAGAAGTGGGATATGATCCACGTTCTGTACTACAGCCCACGTTTAACAATAGTGAATGGAAAATGATATTGGAGCAACAAAATCAATAACACTCTTTTTTTGGGGCAGTCGTGTAAAAATGCAGCAGGAATTGAAGGCACTATCCTACTTAAAAAGAACGGTGCCGAATAGTGACTACAACAGTGACAACCCTGGTCCAAAACAACGCAAGCTGATGTCGACCCCGGTTAAATGTGCGCATTGTGGGAGAGTGGGCCGCCATATTTCTGTGTGTGCCTCACGGAGAAGCAAATAAACTTGCAACCACTTCGAAACTTACAACAACGGAGATCATAATTACGTTACAACTGTCGGAACGTCGTCGGACACAAAGCATCAAGATGCCCTCGGGGTGCCAGTACAGAAGCAACGACGACCGCTGCTAGTCCAACTAGCAAGCCGGTAGAACGGCGGCGTGTTGAAATCTGCGCAGTCAGTACACCAATGGGACGTCTAGAACACCTCGGTGAGTTCTTTTCATTTTGTTATGATTCTGGAGCGTAGTGTTCATTAATGAGAGATTATATTTTGTGTTTTAATAGTGAGCGTAATTATAGTGTCGTTACTACGACGGGTATAGGTCAAACTTCCGTGAATAGTAACCTGAACATTTTAGCTAATGTTGATATTGGTAACATTAGTTTGGATATTGTTTTTCATGTTTTACCTGACAACGTGACATAGTGATTGGACGTGAAATTTTGATTAATGACTCGGTAATAACATGACGTCTAGAACTTTAAACTTTTCGAAAAATTTACCGGATGTGAATACCGTAAGTGTAGAGTCGAGTGTAGAGTCGAGTGTAGAGTCGAGTGTAGAGTCGAGTGTAGAGTCGAGTGTAGAGTCGAGTGTAGAGTCGAGTGTAGAGTCGAGTGTAGAGTCGAGTGTAGAGTCGAGTGTAGAGTCGAGTGTAGAGTCGAGTGTAGAGTCGAGTGTAGAGTCGAGTGTAGAGTCGAGTGTAGAGTCGAGTGTAGAGTCGAGTGTAGAGTCGAGTGTAGAGTCGAGTGTAGAGTCGAGTGTAGAGTCGAGTGTAGAGTCGAGTGTAGAGTCGAGTGTAGAGTCGAGTGTAGAGTCGAGTGTAGAGTCGAGTGTAGAGTCGAGTGTAGAGTCGAGTGTAGAGTCGAGTGTAGAGTCGAGTGTAGAGTCGAGTGTAGAGTCGAGTGTAGAGTCGAGTATCGAATTACGTACCATTTTCAATGTAGAGTCAGGTGCAGTTAAAAATGTCACTGATACCGACGTTTCTCCGGATATCCAAGCAAGACTAACTTTAATTTTAAGTCAATTCTCAAACAACTTTATTATTGGAACACCTAGCTCTCCTGCAAATACTGACCCTATGGAAATACGACTCAAAGATCCCAATAAAACGGTTTATCGTTGTCCTTATCCGTTGAGTCCCCAGGAAAGACAGGTAGTACGCAATAAAATTGAAGACCAGCGCTCTCCTTTAATATGATCCACCCGAGCTCGTCACCTTTTGCCAGTCCTAATCTTCTGGTGAAGACGAAGGAAGGCAGCGACCGCATGTGCGTTGATTGTCGAACGATAATACTGTACCTGAGAGATTTCCATTGCCATTGATTCCGATCCAATTAATAGAGCTAGTGCTATTCGTGCTTTAAAAAAAAGTGTTTGATCTTGTTTGGCGCGCCGACGTGAGTAATTGTAGATTGTTTTGCAAGTACTGACTTCTGCAAGTTGGTTCCTCTCAAAATATTAGTTTGCAAGGATTATGAGCACTCTAAAAATATGCTCACGATCGCCTTAGAAAAATGCCTGATTCTAATGTTCCAATGGAAATTAATGATGATGAGACTAATGAATGAACCTGTTTAATCTTTGGAGTCGTAAATCTTTTACTTTTACTATTACGCTATCTCTGGCTAAGCGAGTTATGTTGACTATCGCTGGTTAAGCGTTAGTAGTGTAATCACTGGTTAAGCGGATTATGATGTGCTTTCGCTGGTTAAGCGTTAGTAGTGTAATCGCTGGTTAAGCGGATTACATTGAGCTTTCGCTGTTTAAGCGTTAGTGATTGAATCGCTGGTTAAGCGTGTTATGATGTACTTTCGCTGGTTAAGCGTTGGTAAGTGTAATCGCTGATTAATCGGATTACGTTGAGCTTTCGCTGGTTAAGCGTTAGTGCTTAAATCGCTGGTTAAATGATGCCGCTGGTTAAGCGATGCCACTGGTTAAGTGATGCCGCTGTTTAAGCGATGCCACTGGTTAAGTGATGCCGCTGGTTAAGCGATGCCACTGGTTAAGTGATGCCGCTGGTTAAGTGATGCCGCTGGTTAAGCGATGCCACTGGTTAAGTGATGCCGCTGGTTAAGTGATGCCGCTGGTTAAGCGATGCCACTGGTTAAGTGATGCCGCTGGTTAAGTGATGCCACTGGTTAAGTGATGCCGCTGGTTAAGCGATGCCGCTGGTAAAGCGATGTCATGGTTAAGCTGACTAATCCTGGTCAGGCATGGCCGAAACAAAGTAATGTACACAGAACTTTCTATTTCAGATGAGCCACACGGGGACGTGTGAGGCGCAGGACGGCCGTGTCGCAGCGGGAGTCGTAGATTTAAGAAACTTGTAACATTTGTTACAAGATGGCGGTAGTGATGTCATTGTTGGCAAGTAAAAGTGGGGTGGGCGACAACGGTGTGGACAGTCTGCCCGAGAACGTGCGCGTGAGCGGACGACCTTACAACCTCCATCCATTTTCTATCGTGATTATTGATTATTGTGATTGTGATTCTATAAAGTTTGTGAAATGATTAAAGAAGGTCTACGCTATTTGTTCGTGGTATTATTTCTTGTTTTCTGAAGATGTATGAGGAGGAAGGTTTGCCCAAAAATAACATTCTTGTTACCTCTCCGTTATATATATACATATAGTCTTACTTTCCAAAATAAGACACCAACAGAAAAACAACTTTAAGCATAAGTAATTAAATATTAAATTCCAATATTAAACACATTCATAGTAACAAAGTACGCCACCTTCACATTGTCGGTACTCTCAAAGCGTAACAGAAGCCTATAAAGTATGGCGGCACATATTGATTCGAAATTCAAATTGAAATTTGAATCTGGCCGTTGATTAGAATCGGAATGGGCAGCCGAGCTGTGACTCGAATACATAAGCGCTTCAAAATCGAGTGATTTAATCGCGTTTCGATACATTCGTTGAGACTCGACGTATCGAAATGAACGAATTTGATATTTTTACGCGATTATTTTTTCGAACAGATACGGATAAAGTATGTCGCTTTTTAAAAGTTTTAATATTTCGGTTCTCTGCGTCGTAAATTAAAGGGTTTATTTTTTGTTTTTGTGCAGATTCATGGTGAAGTGGTCACTAGCGCGACTTCTGAGCATGAGGTCATGGGTTCGATTCTCGGATCGAGCAGTGTTATTAGGTTTTCCATTAGGTATTTCACATTAGCAGCCATGGTGTCTGATTTTGAGCCTCAACCCCTATTACATGGGTTTTAAACATAACTAGTGAAAAGTGGGTGTACTATTAGGTACATCTCTAAGCCTAGCCCTGGATTATAGGCGTGATGTTATGTGAATTTTCTGTTTTGAACAGCAAACATTGTTACCTTGTCGTAGAGCATGTATAATTGTCTTTCAAAGTGTCAGTAAGTAAACACAACTATCCACACCACAAAACCGGACGTCATAATTATGTACGTACGCCTATGTAACATAATCAGTATATTGTTGCGTTCCTTGGATATCCCAGCAATGGGAACAATAGGAGATGAACGTGAGATGAGATGAGATAGAACATGAGAACAATAGAGTTAGTGATTCACGAGGCGGGACCAGTGTAGGTCGGTGGGTGTCACGTGATGGCTTTGATTTTTTGGGGTTCCGTACCTTTTTTTGTTTTGGCTGGTGGAAAATCATCAAATAATCGTCCCACTCTTGGTCAGAGCGAAAGGTAATGTCAGACTTCTACTGACTAAAAACCACCTTCTTAGCCCTTCATGTCGAGGCCGGGGTATCTCTTGCGAACAACCCGCAGCACCGACGGGCGAGGCCGGGGGGGGGGGGTTCCGTACCTCGAAAGGCAAAAACGGAACCCTTAACCCGAAACTAATGAGCCAAAAATTTTGAAAAAAAAAATAGACATTAGTTCAACACTTATAGATTACAGGAAAACCTATAAGAACTCTATGGTCTTTTTTGGTTTGTGTCTTTTGTTCTTGGACATGATTACCTCACGATTTTTCCCTCTCCATTTTAAGAGCAATAGTGAAAGAGTTCGTTGGCTACCGATCACCAATCCATGTTTATTACTTAAATCAAATTAGCTGTCTTTTAGGAAAAATAAAAACCTGTAAAGAATAATAAATATCATGATAATTTGAAACGTAAACAAATCGTGAATAATTCATTCCGCCATATAATTTTAATGCATATCGAATGAACTTCATTATTTATTTACGACAGCTCCTTGGTTAAAGTTATTATTTGTGAAGAAATTTTAATAATTGTGCGACCATAGCGAGCAAAATATTTGATGAAAATATTTTAATCACTACATATTATAAAACAACCCTTTTCCTTGCAGTCGGGTAAAAACAAAGTCCTCGGCCGCGTCTGTCTGTCTGTCTGTTCGCGATAAACTCAAAAACTATCGCAGCATTTTTGGATGGTGGGAACTCATTAAATGACTCCTCCCGCTCTGGGCGGAGCGGAAGGGAGTGTCAGACTTCTTAAAACCACCCATGTTCCTTCTTAGCTTTTTGTGTCCGGGGCCGCGGTATCTCGAACAACACGCAGCCCCAACAGGCGTCGGCCCTTGATCCCTACGATGTTGGTGACATCTCTTTGAGGCGCGCGTGGAACGCGAACGCGCCGTTGAAACGGCCTGTCATCGTCATAGCACGGTCGGACGGTGAGCTAGCCCATTACTCACCGTCCACGGGCCCGAAGTCGTTGGTCCTGGTTTTCATTTGTAGATCTTTGGCAGTTAGTCGAAACGTAGGTAGTCAATGACTCGCTTTGTTTTACCACGGGATATTATATTACATAGATTATAGGTCAGATAGCAGCCGCTCCATAGAATAACCCGGAAGCAGGCCCTAACTTAATAATATGGGAAAAGGTTTGTCGGATGACGTCCAAGGCGCTGTACTGATTTTGATGAAAAATCTACGTTATGTTGGAACATTTATACAGAAGATAGGGTTCATCATAATCATCAGCATATAATGTTCCCACTGCAGGGACTCAGGCCTCCTCTCTAGGAGAGGGATGGGCTATAATCCACCACGCGGGTTGGTAGATGTCACATGTCTTTGATTTTTTGGTTCTAAGACTTGCCGGTTTCCTCACGATGTTTTCCTTCACCGTTTTGAGAGCAGCGGTGATAAAATAAATTACACAAAGTAAAGCGCTTGCCTGGGTTCGAACACACGATTTACTGTTCGTAAGCCGGGGCTACCACCACTGGGCCACCACTACTCCTGAAGAGATAAGGTTATCCTAACATTATTATAAGTAAGTAGAAAAGTTTTATTGCATATTTATTTCATAGATTACCGTTATTTATGATAGTCAAACGACAAAGCACACACTTAAACGTAAATAATTCATACTGACTAAAGCTCCACTTAGCTAAAGTGCCGTATTATATTACAATAAAAATTTTTTTAAATCCTCAGAGAATATTTATGTGGGATCTTGACGGCTCCTTAATTCGTTAAGATTAATTTCTTTCTCATTAGCCTGATGGCAGAAATATAATGGATAAGTTAAGGATAGTAGAGTGTCTTTGCGTTAAGTAAATGCTGTACAAAGTTTAATTGTTGGCAATTTTGTACGATATTTTTACTTACTATTAAAATATTTTCGTTGCTTTTATTGTGAATTTCATTATATTATGGTGTGCTGAAAACTGAAACGTTTATTTTTTTTGGAATTACGTCACTGGGACTTTGACAAATGGTTTGCAATTTGATAAAGTTCAGTGTATGTGTGCAGGAACATAAACACTTTTTGCTTCTTTAATAAACAAACCAAACAATGTTGCTTTCAAATACGAGTAAAAGTTACTTCTTGTTTATATTTTTGTTGTGTTCATGTACGTTTATCAAAATAGTACTTATTTATATACGTTACCGGCCTAACCTGATTTCAGACCAAACTAATTTGACCTAGGCGAAACGTAAATGTACGTATGACACGTCTTAACGTTTCCTAACCAACCCACACCGTGCCCACGTTCTGGATTCAGTCGTGCCCTTCCATAGGGAGAGGGCTTGATTCCCAGCAGAGTAACATTTACTTATAGTACCCAGAACAAATGCAAAAAGCATTCTATATTTTGAAAAACTTTTTTGCAAAAGAATAAACCGACTTCAAAAACACAAAAAAGTGAAAAATAAACTTCACAAGAAAAAGCAGCTTCTGAAGTCGGTGACATTTTGTTTGTTTGATTTCGTTTTTATGCCACAAGTGGGACCACCTCGGGAGTATGCCCTTTCAAACACAAAAAGGATTTTGAAAATCGATCCACAACTGACGGAGATATGCGCGGACAGACATAAAAAAAAAACATACAGACGAATTGAGAACCTCCTCCTTTTTGGCAAGTCGGTTAAAAAAGAACATATTCTTGGAGTAGATAAGTCACCGTAAAATACTTACTTACACAATCATCTAACGATATTCCGATATGCTCCAATTGTAATGTAGGTATTCCTACTAAATAGTAGCTGGAGTCAGGGGAGAAAGTAGATCAAATCAACAGTCTTGCGTAACATTCAACGTGATGCACACGTACCGATGACATTGGTTAAATTCTTATTTCAATATCAATTTATTTTTCTACAGTACAGTTGCAGTACCTGGAAGTTAGTGTAGCGGCACTAAAAAAAAAATACTGCAACATACTACAAAAAAGTATAAAAGCGCCATCTATTTCTCAAATGAAGAACACATATTGTTCTTTGTTCCTCTGTTTTGGAATAACAAAAATGATCATAATATATTATGTCATGATAAAATTATATTATTATATTGAAACTAGTGATATTTTTTGTATAATTTCACATGGACGAAAGCCGCGAGGCCTAGCTAGTCACCAAATAAACAAACTAAACATTCACGTCATAATCTATTAAAATCAGACATCATCAAAATCACCTTAAAATTTCAACCAACAGCTTAGAACTACTGCAAAAATCCTTGCAAGGTAAAACAGCTCACAGTACACACAGCTTGTTCAAGCTCACAGCTTATGTAGCTTGCTCAGCTCTCAGCAGGATTCAATTAATGTCCTGGTAATGAGCGCTCTGGCTGCTAGCCAGCTCTTGACTCCTAAAGATCCAACTTTTTTTCTAGATTTTTGCAGTTGTTACTCTGTAATCACTTCTTTGTTCTATTAAGTCGAAAGTTTCACAGAGAAACACACTGTGAGAGAATTTTAAGCGAGGTTTAGGATTATTCCACTTTTGCACATCTATTTGTCCCACTTTTGGAGCAGAGTGGTATGTGTTTTGGTGACCGCTTTGTTCCACTGAACGTTTTTAGTGGAATAAATTATTTATTGTGGCTGTGGGTTTCAGAGAATTCTATTAAAGTTAAAAAAAAATAATGAGAAGTAAGAATTAATCAAAACGGAGACTGTTTACTAAACAATATTGATTATTGTTTTAATTGGACTGTGTTAGGAATGATAAAAGAAAGGAGGTGTCTCACGAGATTACGAAAAACAGAGAAGTTTAAAAAAGAAGACATTGCGCCGACCCCAAATGAATTGGGATAAGGGTAACAGATTAATCAAAATCAAATCAAATTTATTTATTTTAGGACAACTAAAAATCTAAAGGTTAGTATACAAACAACTTAAAAAACTATTGTTAGTTCATACAATTACAAATAGACAATAACAAGATGATGATGATGATGATTAATGATGATGATTGATTATTGTTTTACTTCACGGTTTTTTTTTAAACCCATCTGTAATAAATTATCTTAAAATGACATAGGTTACGCAGAGGTGTACACCACTCTCTATATTTCGTCAGTTATGTTAAATTCCATTTGTCTGTTTTTTTGTTTGTGTTGTCAATACAAATTCAGATTTCGATACTGGTACTGAGAAATTTCTAATGGTATATCCAAATAACATGGGTATCGAACCCAGGAACTGATGCTCAGAAGTAGCGCTTGCGACCACAACACCAAAGACACAGTCTAAACATACCATTTTCTCCCACAAGTGGGACAAATTACTGGACCCGAGTAGAAAAATCCATGGCAAAGCTAGCAGGTTTTTACAAAATGTTTTCTGTTTAGTATTCTAAACGCAGGTTAACCCAGTTAACCTGGTTAACTTCGGTCTGGTGCGGCTGAACTCAAAACACCAATATACATCATTCGTTTGGAGCAGGATTTAGAAATATATTGGATTTCCACAGATTTGCTGGTTCGTTGGATGCAGCGCGGTGTATCGACCGTTGTGGTTTTAGTTAGGAAAAGATTGGCTAGGAAACCTTAGTAGTTTTCTTATTCGGAAATTGTATGTGTACTGCTGAAAATATTTGTAGGTATGTAGAGTCGAGCAACGTGGTTGCCATGTCAGTTAAAAAACTTATATCGAGCCACATCTTCAAGCGCAGCCACGAATATTTTAGACTAGCAATTAATATTCTATCTTTTATATAATTTTTGTGCGAGATTGGCCGGAGATAGAACTCGTAGAGAAGAGTGGAAGGCTATGAAGGAGGGCTTTGTCCAGCAGTGGGACACTATAGGCTAGAATAAAATTACCAAAATATGTTTCAAAGTTGAAAACTTCCAATAAATAATTCTAGCATTATTTTATGGAATAAAAAACATAACTGGTGAAATTCTGTAAGCATCACCATTACTATAATATTCTGCAAACCTGTTCTTCGCCAAAAATCATGATGCTATGTTACATCACTTCCTCACAGAAACTATAAACTCCCGACACGAATTGAAACGAGTGAATATGCCGAGCCAACATAATTACGTCGCGTCTACTCACAATAGCTCTCATTTAACTATCCCAAGTAATTACTGTAGGTGTCTCCCGTTGCTTTGCTATGGTGGACACACTGTGATAGACGGAGCGGGTAGACAAACTTATATAACTGACACGTCTTCACTTATCGAGGGAGAAAAAACCAAAAAATAATTGTCAAATTAGGCAGTTAAGGTATTTTGACGTATATTTAGCGAAAATATAAACCTACACTTTTGACGTATATTAGGTACACCTCTGCCTAACCCTTCGGGGATTAAAGGCGTGATGTTATGTTATGTTATTTAGCGAAAAAGTGTGGGTTAGACTCTTTCAAGAGTTGTTTTTTAGACAGAAAGATAGAGAATTTTGAACTCTATCAAGCTGTATCAAAAGTAAAAACTCGAAATACGTTATAAACGTATGTATTGGTTACTTGGAAGGAAATCCTGTCTATCAATACATAATAAGTTGATAATATACAAGCATATTCTGATGCCAATTTGGACGTATGGTATCCAACTTTGGGGCTGTACTAAACCAACCAACGTCAAAATAATTCAACAGTTCGAAAATAAAGTGCTCAGGGCTGCAGTGAATACACCCTGGTACATAAGAAACGATGACCTCCACCGTGACCTTGACATGGAAGTCGTCACCTCCATCATTCAAAAATTTGCTGAAGCCCACGAACACAGACTCCATCGACACTAGAATGTTGAGGCAATTCAGCTGCTAGACAATACAGACATAGTGCGTAGACTTAAGAGAACTAAACCATTTGAATTAGTGTAATATAAGTGCAAAGTGAGTGAATAATAGTAACAATGTTGTGCTATTTATATAACACACTAGCTGTTCCCGGCATGCGTTGCAATGCCCTTTTTCCTACCTACTACCTGCCTGTGTACCAACTACCTACCTACCTACTACCTCCTACCCTACCTACCTACTACCCTACCTACCTACCTACTACCCTACCTACCTACTACCCTACCTACCTACTACCCTACCTACCTACTACCCTACCTACCTACCTACTACCCTACCTACCTAGTACCCTACCTACCTACTACCCGATCTACCTACTACCCGACCTACCTACTACCCGACCTACCTACTACCCTACCTACTTACTACCCTACCTACTACTCTACCGACTACCCTACCTACTCTACTATCCTACTTACTACCCTACCTACTACCCTGCCAACCTACCTACCACTTTCTCACCTTTTAAACCTTCCCTGGACTTCCACGAATAATTCAACACTATAATTAGCCAAATCGGTCTACAACTACCTACCACCTACCTATTACCTACCTACCTACATACTACTAATTTCTCACCTTCTCTGGACTGCCACAAATGTTTCAAAACCAAAATTAGACAAATCGGTCTAGCCGTTCTCTAGTTTTAGCGCGACTAACTAACAGCAATTAATTTTTACATTATACGCAAACACCATTTGAAAAATCGTTTTTCTATTGGGAAAGAAACAGTAATTATTTGTGATTATTGTGATAATGTCGTATGGTCTGTTTGAAGTTGTCATTCGTTGACTGAACAACTGAACGTCACTCAATTGTTTTGCCTTCCCGGAACCTCTCCACTAACACTTGAACTTTATGGGTACGGTATTAAAGCTCAAATTGATTTTACGTTTTAGTTAGAAAACGTTTGTATGGGAAAAAGAAAAGGGCTGTTTTTAGGGCTTTTCCGGCCATTATTCGAATTTTTCTCGCCGTAAGAACCATCCTTGAACTTCAACGAACATTTAAAAAAAAAAATCAGCCAAATCGGTCAAGCCGTTTTCATGCCAAGTCGTGACAACGGAAAACGGGTTTCATTTTTATATATATAGAAATGAACATGGTGTTTTTATAATTATATCAGACTCTAAGAAAGTGCTAAGGACTTGTGTATATGTGCATAAATATGGACACTATTCTTAGTTTTAACATAATCTATAATGTAACATAATAAGTCAGATTTAAATTACTTATTAGTCTTTTTTAGGCTAGATTGTAATTAGTTATTAAGAACTTCGTTCTTATAATTATAATATAAAAAAAATAAAAAATAAAGTAAAAATTGACCATTTGTCACGATGCTTTCCTTCATCAAAGAAATTGATACGCACATGAAAATGAGAGGTGCGTGTCTTGGGTTCAAACTTTAGACCTATAACTTAACAGTCTGACGGTCACACCAGCAGGCTATCACTGTTAACGGACCAGAGATAGCTCTCCTCTTACTATCCCACACAATAGGGTAGTTCATCATCTGCCTAGTCTTTTCCCAACTATGTTGGGGTCGGCTTCCAGTCTAACCGGATGCAGCTGAATACCAATAATTTACATGGACCGACTGGCTATCTGACCTCCACAACCCAGTTAATACTAGGTAATACGATACCCTTTGGTAAGACTGGTTGTCAGACTTTCAGGTCACTGACTACATGTAACGACTGCCAAAGATCTATATATGGCAGCCGGGACCAACAGCCTAACGTGCTTTCCGAGGCACGGAGGAAACTCGGTATGTTGGGCGGTCACCCATCCACAGACCGACCTAGGCAAGCACAGCTTTACCTAAAGATCAACCCGAGTGGCAGTTCTTATTAAGCCACGAGCTCCCAAACAATAGGGTAGTTAACTAAAAAAATCTAATTAGTCCGTCAGATAGATTTCCAAAAAATATTGGACACGTATTTTTTCTTTTTTCACGTAAACAAACAATGAAAACGATACAGGGCTTTGAAAACTCGTGTTACGTCATATTCTAAGGCGAGTATGATTAGTATGACATTTTTTACCGGTGAGTGACGTCACGACCGACTCAAATCTTTGACGCGTTTTATCTTCGTCAATTTTTATTGATTTGATAAAACAAAAAATACGTGTCCAATATTTTTCGATAATCTAACAGACGGACTATATTTTTTTTTAGTCAGTAAACATCCCTTTTACCACAAATATCTCCCGTTGCAGCTGCAGTAGACACTTTTTGATAGACAACACTTAGATGCAATAGACAAACATCGAGATGCGCGTTTTAAGTTACTAATTACTAACGTAACATCAAGCCTGTTATCTCCAATAGGTTCGCCAGTTATGTTTAACTCCCCTGTAAAAGGCGGTGAGTCTACTGCAATGATCCGGGCACAAATCCAGACTCTGCGAATCATCATCATCCTAACAGGCTGGAATCACCCACTGCTAGGTATAGGCCTCCCTTTTGCTACTGAGAATTTCCAGATCCAGATATAACCCAATGACACTGTCCAACCACGACCTCATGCTCAGCAGTCACATTTGTAAGTATGGATGTTTGTATCTCTTTCACGCAAAAACTCCTGAACGGATTTAGATAAAATTTGGTACACAGATAGTTTATAACCTATATCAACGCATAGGATAGTTTTCATCCCGATTTTATCTTCCCGTGGGATAATTTTCGAGTTATAGCAGGCAAAGCCGCAGCGAACACCTAGTCAATTATAAACTCGCTTCATCCATCACTAAGGCCTCTACATAACGCATTGCGTCGCATTCTCTCGTGTGATATGTCTCATTGTAACTCGCGACTGAACAGCAATGCATGTGAAACTGCTTAATTTCGCTGTAACAGTGTACACGTCGCCGCGAATGAAGGATAAATACGGAAAGTTTATTAAATTTCCGTCATTTATAACTGTTTTGAAACGATTTGCAAGATTAACTGCAGAATTTGTTCTTCTAATAATGTCTATTTTTTTTAAAAAACGTTGCCCCACACTAGGAATATCTCCTGTATCGTGGCTGCGTTTACAAACACTTAAACTCACATACACAAACACACCCAGACCCGAAACTACTATCTGTAGGCCATATAAATATATGTTCCGTGCGGGGATCGAACCCGCGACACGCAGCGCAGCAGTCCAATCGCTCAGCCACTGCGCCAACCGTGCCGTCACTGACTGGTTAATTTGACCCATAAAAACGTCTCTACTTGACCTCTCGGGGGAAACTGGCGTGATGTTATCATCATCGGTCTAGCCTTTTCCCATCTACGTTGCGGTCGGTTTCCAGTCTATCCGGATGCAACTGAATACTAGTTTACACAGAGTGACTGGTGACTGCCTATCTGACCTTCACAACCCAGTTAATACCGGCTAATACGATACCTCTTGGTAAAACTCTAATCGGTGGCTTAAAGTGCTTTTTGAGGCACAGAGGAAACTCGGTAATGTAATGGTTTGCCACCCATCCTCGGACCAACTTTGGCAAGCGTGGCTTTACCTAAAGATCGAGCGGCTATTATTATTTTGCCACTGGCTCCTCCTTAAACTAAAAACAATGAATATTATAATTAATAATAATAATAAGCGGACGTTCAACAGGTTAAACCTGTAATTAGGTACTTGTCTATTTTAAATATAAGTACCTAGTTTATTTTCACATTATTTTCACAATTTTCTTCAAGCATATCATTGAATAATATTAAAGAAACGGCCGCCCAAAGTTTAAAGCCCCTGATAGCAATGCAAAGCATTATCTGCCATAAACAGGATCTACACCAAGGATTTGCTCTTATAATAAAGAAAAACACTTGCACAACAAAAGTACTAATTCAAACTAATAAAGATAACAATAAAAAACAATTGCTGAACTTATTCACAATTAAAAAACAAAACAGTGTTTTACCGATTCTACTCTTGGGAATAAAATTCTTTACAACTCATACCTCCTTAAGGAGCCCTTTGAAAAAGTTGGGGATGAACGTGAAAAATATCATTGTTAATCCTAAAGTTTGGGGGATATCACACGAGGGACTGAAGGTAGAAAATATACAGATAGAGGACAGAAGGTCAACAGTTCGTACCATTAAATGCACGAAATCATTGACTTGCTTTACGTAGACACGGCTACACATCAAGCTATACATTTCCAGTATAAGCTGGTCTCGCATTGTATAGGACTCCCGTACAGTGCGAGATCAGCGTAAACTGAAAATGTATAGCTTGTGTACAATGAGTTCAAGTATAATTGCGCCGTTTGATATCGCCGTGTCGCACTGCTGAACCAGAAAATTTTGCACTTCGGCCAATTTCATGTTTCTAAAGCAGAGTTTGTAACTTTTATCTTCATAGTAGTGCGCTAGCATTGCGTATGTATGAAGTTTTCTCTCTTTCAGATAACTTTGGTCATAGATAGTCAAATTAGTTTCTCAAACCGTTTCAGTTTTTTTCATAGAATTATTATTTTATTTTTTTGCGTCGTGGTAAAAATAACGGGAACTCAATAATTTGCTCATGCATAAAATTAAAGTTCCACACGAGTATAAGATTTCATAGTCAATCGTTCAGAAGGCAAAAATGATCCTTGGAGGGCATTCTTTTCTCTGTGGGTTTTTTGAAAGAGATACCGTGACTCCGGACACGGACACCTTTCTGTCCGGGGTCGTGGTACCTATCTCTTAGAAGGAGAAAGAACATGGGTGGTTTTTAGTCAGTTGAAGTCTGACACTCCCTTCCGCTCTTCCCAGAGCGGGAGGAGTCATTTGATGATTTCCCTTCCTCCAAAAAAAGGGCATTCTTTTCCTTGGAGAACTATACTTACCTATGTGTGCGTGCGCCTTTCTTCGCTCGTTGTGTAGACTTGACCTTCTGTCTTCCTATCTATTGAACATAATGGGGACTGAACGAACAAGTTGGGGGTATAAGTATTATCTGTGAAGTACGTCATTAAATGTTTGGAGTGAGGGTAGTCGGTTATTGTGCGCACGAGATAAGTGGCGAAATTTATGGAGCAAGAGTTTTTATGACATATGCTTAATACTTTACGTATGTTGTGTTTTTGTGTTACATTGTTGCGTTTATGTCTTGGTAGGGATTGTGTTTTATAGTGTGTTCAAATATACATAAAATCATACCTTTTTCTCATGGGATAAGGCAGAAACTACAATCCTTGCATGCGCCTTTTGTTTTAAACACGTACATACACACTGATTGAGAGTTCAACGAACCTGTCCTCTAATATTTTACAAGAAAAATGTGTCAACCTGTCAATGTAAACTACCTTTAGAAATGCTATAAATTGCGCCATTTAAACATCACGTAAAAATAATCAATCAAATAAAAAACATAAGTGAAATAATGGAAAGCCATTTAAATGGAGGTTAAATGGCGTTGTATTACTTCAATTATTTTTTCAAGGAGAAACTACCTCGACATAGGAAACAGACAATAACTTCGAATTGTTATTGATAAAATCTTTATGGAAAAACACTATACAGCGATTTCCCCGACCTGGGACCACACGTTTAGTAATAACGCGACCGCTGTACCATCAAGACTGTTATAGTGTGATTACGACATTTTCATAAATAAAAATATCCTGAAATAAGAATATCCTACATCTCTATTATTAACAAAAAAAATAGCTATTAAAGCAATATACCTAACCTTAATCAGCCTGTTCCATCCATGCAGGAAACTAAACAAGACATAAGTTGGAATTCCCTGAGCTGTGTCAGATAAGTGTAGTTCAGAACTACCGCACGCTACACCGTTCATTATAATACTAGTCTGACTTATAATAGGTTCCCGTGTATTGGGATTTAAATGACATCAGCGTTATTATAACAACGCCTCGGGCTGACTTGAGAATGGCGGTGAAAAGATTTTGAGATGTTTGGAGCAACGGTGGCCGCGATTTACGAGTAGTAAGTTGTGAGTTCAAACCGCAGGCGCAATTCCTTTGTGTAGATTATTTCATTACCATGGGTCTCAAAACAGAGAAGGAAAACATCGTGAGGAAACTGGCATGTCCTAGAACACAAACTTGAAGACACGTGACATCTAACAACCCGTTTTGGATCCCAGTAATGGGAATATAATAGGCTGATTATGTAAATTACATAACATCGGCGTGTTTTCCTTGAATGGTTTTAAGCCTAACACAGGCTCTTGGCGGCTTCTGAAAAATTATTGATGAATACACCCCATTGATATAAAAACTAAAGATACGGTCGTCCTAACATTTGCTCGACGCGTTCGCCATATAGAGAATCGGTGTAGTCTGCTCGCAACGTAACCTTGTATAAGCGGCGTGGTATTTTCAAGGTATAAAGAACATAAATAAAGCTTTTAATAAAATTTACGACCGCACCCGAAGAGAGCTGATCGTGGACTAGTTCACTTCGGCTTAGGAAAGACCGTTTTAGGACCAAGTTCGAGGCGTCATTGTAACATGCGGTCCACCCAGTCCTTACGCAGTAATATATAAGTCAATGATACACCCATTAGATTTTCCGACCTGGGAATTATACCATCAATCTGGTACAGTCAGTGCCCAGCATTACCTGACCCCTCGTATGAAGAAAAAGAAGGCAAGTGGTGTGAGAAGAGGGGTCAGACAATGCTGGGCACTTACTTTACGAATTTAGATTTCGTGACTGTTACTGAAAAATTCCTCCCGTTTGTCAACCTGGACATAAACTATCCGCTATAATCAAAATCAAAATCAAAACTCATTTATTCAAACTAGGCTGATAATCAGCACTTTTCGAACGTCAAAATTTACTTTACTTTACTTATTTACAAGTGACAGTCCCCCAAAACGCACACCCTTCGACACTTCCTAGTGTTTTTGCTGGAAAGAAGAAGTGGCGGAACAAACTCTCCGGCAACACATCTGTCACTAACATATTGTAATATACAATATGTTAGTTTAAACGAGGGAAATATTGAAACCCGCAATGCTTACCTGATACTAAAAAAAAATGCCAAAAAAAGCAGATTTACATAACAGACAGAACCAAATATTTCGGATCGGTCTCGCAGCCCTAGCGCTTATCACAGAAAATGTATTTTAGGTATAATCCATTTTCCCTTCATATTTTAAAACTGGCGTAGGACAATGGCGAATAAGAAAAGTCTAATAAAGTGAGATCTGGAAATCGTGTGGGGGGGGGGGGGGGGCATGGCACAATTATGTTACAAATTAAGGTGAAGTTTTTTTACATATTTGGGACGAGAATCGAATACTGAATCCTGAATCCTTCAATATATCCATCGTTTAACCCAGAGATTATCAAACTTATTTTTTTTACCGCCCCCTTTTTAAAATCAATTATTTTTCAGCGCCCCCTATTTTTTTTACACTCCTAAAACTTAAAAACTACAAGTATTACTTTAATTAATTTAGTAATACTGTACTAGATTAGTCGGTTCTGGTGTCTGAACTTGCATTCTAAACAAGACATTTTTACCAGTGAGAGCAATTAAAACACATTTTAAAATATTAACAATATATTTTAATCAAATTAAAACACAAACAATATAGATATGCACCTAATCAATATTAGTTTTAAAACTAATCTAATGAGATGGATGAATTTGATGATTTTTAAGTGAGAGTTTGATGATGTTAGGTCCAATTAAAAAAAAAAACGCTTCAAAAACACAAAGTGAAAAAAAACAAAATCACAAAAAAGTGAAAAATAAACTTCAGAAGAAAAATCAGCGTCTGAAGTCGATGACATTTGTTTTTCTTAATTTTTTTTTGATTTTTTTGCCTTAGTAGGTTTAAATTTTAGTGAATTTTAAAATATAAAGTAAATGAAATTGCAAATCAACCATCGCCCCCCTAAACCTCACCAACGCCCCCCAATTTTTTCTGGGTCCCTCAATGCCCCCCTCTAGGTCTCGAACGCCCACAAGGGGGCGCTATCGCCCACTTTGAGAAAGACTGGTTTAACCTAACACACTGTATACACAACACCGACATTGTAATATCTGTATTAACGTTTGACGTAATTAAAAATACAATTTCACTGTTCTGGAATATCCTAAGGCTTTGCTTATTAGGCTTGTCTTAATTAGCGTCTAAAGTAAAGGTAGAACAATATCCACCTACTTTAGGTACTTACTTATGTCAAGCACCTTTTATCCGCCTACAAACAAACATCCACTCACAACTTTCACAAATCAACTTAATAAACTAACAAGTATATATAAGTAAGAACTTATAACCCAAAGTTATCCCACTTCTGATTTCCGCCATCTTCTTTTTACAGAAGGGCGAATCGCGTTGCCGATATAAAAAAAAATATGTTGCAATATAATTGAACATTCAAGAGCAACACTGGTGCGGAAATAATAGAAATAATCAAGGCTTCTCTCGCTTTGTATGCAAATAAGCAATCCGCCACGGGCAAGAGAGCTTCGACTAATTCCCAGAAAACAACATTTTCTAACAAAGACTAGCTCGCATTAGAGGGTATTTGTCATGCTGATGTAGGTGCTTAGTAAAGGTAGTTTGTATGGAGCTATTTTGCATGCAATAGCGACGTCTAGTTGTACTGAATTTTATTCACACGTGATCAAAATTTAAAGTTGAAAGTATTCAAATTCATTTATTGGTTTGACGACACGGTTGGCGCAGTGGTTCAAGCAATTGACTGCTGCGCTGCGCTGCGGGTCGCGGGTTCGATCCCCGCACGTAACAAATATTTGTATGGCCTACAGATAGTTGTTCCGTGTCTGGGTATACAAATACCCAGACAACAGTGAGTTTATGTGTTTGTGAACGCACCCACGATACAGGCGAAATTCCTAGTGTGGCAAAAAAAATAGGTAAAAAATATCACTTCTTATGATTATTATACATTAAGAATCGCTGAAACATACGTATAAGGTGTACAATATTTGTTGCTGGTTAACTATTACCATATCATTTTGAACTACTACTATAATAACCATTTTCATCAACTGCTGGGAAAATTAATGATTTCCGATTCTTTCGGTTTAGGTTTAATGTGGACCTCTGATCGTGTCGTTTCGATCGTTCTTATTCACCTCGTCCTTTTTCTACTTTTTTAAAATATGCAAATCTTTACCACCAGCGCCCTTTTGTCCATATTATTTGAGCGCTAAATGATCCTTGAATCACATGTGGTGATTTTCCGGAAGATTAAGTTGAATGCATTCAATAGTCAGGTCGTGAAAACGGTTTTATTTATTATTGTTCTTTTTTTTAAGATGCCTGATTTCGCACAAGATAGAAGGTGTGGAATGAGAAAGGTAAGGTTTTTTACAAGCAGCGAAAAAACTTCTAGGCTAAAAAAACAGTTAACCAGCGGTGTTGAAATACCTACGTAATTAGTAATGTTAAAATGGCCCCGGACATAAAGTTATCATGATTAATTTATTGACCGGCAAAACATTCAATGAATTGCGCTAAAAATTAAAATAAAAAACACTGTCTTTGCTCTAGTTCATAGTAAATTATAACTTAAATTACTCTCATTCCAATCCTCACAGAAGCTCCCAACCAATAGGCACAATACTTGCCTGCATCTAACTCACAGTTCTGTACCATTTTCTCCATGGTCTTTGCCCTTTCGGCGTGAGGTGAAACACTATGGAATTACTCGTGTTAAAATAAAACCACTAACGCTTTACGTGACACAAATAACAAATCGTTTAAGTTAACTAACTCCTGAAGCCTTCAGCAAGGCTTTATTTTTGAAGTTCCACATTAAAGCGAAGGAACAGTATTGAGTAAATTCTTTTAGGGATTTGTAAGGAATGATAATTTTTGTTGAGGCAACCAGTCTTAACAAGGGATATCGCATTGTCCTGTGCTAACTGGGTTGTGGAAGATAGGCAGTCGATCCATGTAAAATACAGGTATTTAAGCTGCATCTGCTGAAGCATTAATTTTTTTTATCCGGTTAATCTGGAAGCCGACCCCAACACAAACATTTTAAATTACCATCATCATCATTTGCCTTTTTTTTTGGCTGGTGGAAAATCATCAAATACCCCTTCCGCTCTTGGGCAGAGCGAAAGGGACAGTCATACATCTACCGACTAAAAACCACCCATGTTCCTTCTAAGCCCTTGCGCCGACGCCGCGGTATCTCTTTCGAAGAACCCGCATCCCCTACGGGATCATCATTAGTCTGCCCTTTTCTCAGTTGGGAAATAATGATTTTGTTTCGTTGTGCCGTTTATTTAGAACGGGCCATGAACTATGTTTAAATATCTTTTGTGGTTAGAATGTTAGTCAGGCAGCATTGTGATTGTATCTACAAATAACGCCAGATACGAATTTAGTATCAATACCTAACGCCACGTGCTCGTGGCTTAATAAGAACTGCCACTCGGGTCGATCCTTAGGTAAAGCTGTGCTTGCCTAGGTCAGTCTGTGGATGGTTGACCGCCCGACATACCGAGTTTCCTCCGTGCCTCGAAAAGCACGTTAAGCTGTTGGTCAATTGTGGAAAATTGAAAATTGTGGTTTGTGGAAATTTTTGATATTTCTGACATCCACGCGGGCGAACTAGCGGGCAAAAGCTAGTAACAAAAAGATATAATTATTTCTCGGTAAATTTATTACTGAGAAACCCCAATCTCTCATTGCTCTAAATCTGCATTTTCAGAATTTACTCGAAAACTTCACGTGGCCCACACGTGTAACACCTACGACTGTAAAGGTTATATTTTAATGCTTTACTGCGAAAAGCGTCGGCAACTTGAGACTGGGCGCCGACTCGATTCGCAGAAAAGCATTGAAATCTACCTCATTTGCGAAAATTTTGAATGTTTTATAAATACTGTAAGTACAATTTACAGAACTTAAATTATAATAAAATATATACAAGTAGGTATCAAAAAGAGAAGAATTACAGGGCGTCAAAAACTCGTCCACACCGCTATCAACAGGAAAAGTGCCTAGAAGGCTTGCAGCATTCCCACGTTGGATGGCAATGCTGATTCTTTGGCCAAAGAACAGGCCAGCCCTCTGGTCACGTGAAGAGTCGACCAAGTAAGTATATATAGTATACTCTAAGTTAAATTTCATAAGCCTTTAATCGGATTGAAAAAAGATTACAAAGCATTATATCTTCGGAAAGAATGTCCACTGTTCGTTTTTGGCCTCCCCAAAGTGCTACATCACCTGCTTCTATGGTTCACGTATCCAGTGTCTCTACCAGGTCATGAACCTACCTTGCGAGAGGACTGCCATCGCTGCACCTTCCCGTACGCGGTCGTCACTACAGAACCCTACTAGTTTATCAGTCTACTATAATGCGAGCAATGTCCTCCGACCACTCCCACTCCCACTGTTGAGTACGGACTCACAAAAAAACACAACAAAACACGTATCTAACATTTTTTGATAATCTAACTGACGCAGTTAGATTATCAAATAATATTAGATACGTGTTTTTTGTTTTATAAAATTAATAATAAAAAATTACGAAAATAAAACGCGTCAAAGGTCATGAGTGGGGGCTTATGACGTCACTCGCAGGTAAAACTGTGACGTCACAGGAGTTTTCGAAGCACTGTATCTGTCTTCATTTTTTGTTTACGTGAAAAAATATCTGTCCAATATTTTTAGATTATCTAATTGACGTACTAAACAGTTTTTTTTATTTTTTGTGAGGAAACGTCTCTATTTGTTAACTATTCGGAATATACAATACAATAATTTATAATCTATCATCATTAATCATACATAAAAATAAGAATAAGGGGCAATGGAATAAGATTTTCCGTTGAATTTCCAAGCATATGACAAAATGTATTCTGCACTCAACTAAAATCATTTATCACATACTACGAGACTGTCATTTTTCAACTGAACATAAATAATCTTGAGAAACATCAACTCGTAACAGAGCTACAACTAACAAGCGTGCTAATGCACTGAATGTCCCGAAAACAACTAGAGCGTGTCAATAAGAATGCATCTACCACAGATAAAGTATGAATGGAGTACGAACTTGGCTGTGCACTGTGATACGTCAATACATACACCAATCGGAGGCAAGTATTATAACGCGCCACAAACTAATCGGCCATAGGTATCATCGCCTGGGTAGCTAGATGTGTTTGAGTCAACTTCCATTGCTGCAAAAAACAGTAGGTATTTTAATTATTCTAGTACATAGTTCTAACCCTCGTGACGAACAAGTCACAAAAAAAACACGCGTGTAAATCTTCAGAAATAGCAACACAATCTACAAGCATTTTGGCAAGGAGCGACATGGTGGGAAATCATCAAATGACTCCTCCCGCTGTGGGCAGAGCGGTTGTTTCTTCTTAACCCTTTGTGTCGAGGCCGTAGTGTCTCTTTCGAACAACCCGTAGCCAAAACGAGCGTCAATCATTGCGGGCCCCTGCAATGTTGCTTTGGTAAAATAATAAAGCTTTCGAGTTTCTGTTTATCAAAATTCGTGTCTCGTCACTCTGTCTTTACATTATCCGTATCTGAAGCTATCCTAGACTATGCCCATTGCATATTTTAAAGCGTTAAAGACAAGCCAAGTCGACCGCAATTACATAGTGCGTCTTGTATTTCAGCACTTCGTTCTGGTTATGCGGTCCTTGTACATTTTTCAAGCAGTAATTTATTTTGTGATTGTAATAGCACAGAATTTGATTCGGACTGGAGTGTCGGGAAAGAGCAGTTTTTGAGAATTTTGGAGTTGTGAGAAACGGTCTATAGTATACCTTTTGGGGGGGGGGGGAATCATCAAATAACCTCTCCCGCTCTGAGGCACAGCAGAAGGGAGTGTCAGACTTCTACTGACTAAAAACCGCCCATGTTTCTTCTTAGCCCTTGTGCCGAGGCCGCGGTCTCTCTTTAGAACAACCCACAGCCCCGACGGGCGTCGTTCCATGTTGCTGACATGACACGGCCTGTCGTCATAAGGTGGACGGACGGCGAGCTAGCCCATTACTCACCGTCCACAGGCCCGCGTCTACGGTGGCCGGAAGCCGTCACGTGGACCCCGACGCCCGGAGCGTCTCCCGCGGCGGCTGGGACTAGAGGTTCTCTCCCTCTCACGTTCCACCACCTCCTTTGCTAGCATCACTGCTTCGCAGAAGGAGGCGACGACGTCCTATTCCATCTCGCCCCGGACCATGGCTTGCACCAGGGCTGGACGCGAGATTTCACCCCAGTCTATAGTAGACCTTAGTTTTATGAAAAAAATATGATTTATCTAGATACATATATTTATTCAAGAAGACAAAAGGAGAAGAAAGAAGACATTTTTATCGAGAATCACTTGACCGTGTTGGCTCTTAAAAGTTAATCTAAATAACGAGTGAGGTTTTCACTTATTACAGAAAGACCTTGTATGGTACCAGCAAAGATGCGGGCATTTACTAAATAATATAAAACATTTTGTTAAGCATCTACTAAACAGAAGAAACTTAAGCACGCTTAAAGCAAAACTAACTAAAATACCGTCAGAAACCGGCGAAGAACTCACAAAAACTATTTGCTATTAGACGAAGACAAAGAGACTCCTTCTCTCAAGTAAAAAAATGTACAAGAAAAACCTAAAGAGCGTGTTTGTAGTGAACAAGGAGCACTTTTTATTTGTTGCCGTGCTCTTTAAGAAGCTAGACCTTTAAAGCTTAACGCACAGGTATAAAATCAATCTTCAAGCATTAAATTCAATCCAAAGATTTACAGGCAGTCGATCAGTTAGTCGAAATTTAAGTGTAGTAATGAAATCAGTTGACCCAAAACGTAACTAGCAAGCGTATACAGGGTGTAAATCAACCCATCACACAGCCGTGAACCAAGCATTCTGTGCATCAAACTAAGTACCCCTACGCAAAAATTTTCGCTGGGAAACGACTTTTTTTTTTGGGTCAAAAATCACATTTTACGGTAAAACATTGTGCTCGTGGATGCTTTGAATAGTAAACGGGTCATGGAGGTAATTTATGTAAAGTTATAACCTGAAAAACTAGTATTCACAAAAACAGCTGTGAAAAATTTGGAACTTTGACCCCCAATATCTCCGTAACTAGGAGGTTCCCAGGTATGGTCTAGAACAAAAAAAATGATCGCAGTGGTGGGGAAAGTGCCCTTCGTTTGCGTTAAGGGTACTTTTACACCCTATATACTCAGCTGTTAGCTAAACTCCATTGGACACTTCTTTTAAGCATTATTTGGCATACCAACAATTTGAGTACCTATTATTCTTGTGGCTTCTGATGTGCAAACCATGCAAATAAAACAATATTAATCCTTGGATCGGGATGTAAGTAAAAAAACCTCTGGAACAATGTAACGATGGGTTTTCTATCCCGTTCTGCTCCAAACACTGCTGTGTATGAGGTCGTCGAGGTTTCGATTCTTCGAGCAACAGCCAGAGCCTGGATTTTGTACCCGGTTAATGAGTATGGGCGCGCCTCCCATTACATGTGACTTAAACATAACTGGTGAAATGTGGGTGTACACCTCTGCCTAACCGGATATTACTCACCTAATTGCATGCCGCAAGGCATGCAATAGGCATGTTTCCTAATTTAAAAAAATGTGATTCTAATAAGTCCGTCTGTTAGATTATCGAAAAATATTGGTTACGTAGTTTTTGTTTTATCAAATCAATAAAAATTGACGAAGATAAAACGCGTCAAAGATTTGAGTGGTTGTGACGTCACTCACCGGTAAAAAATGACATACTAATGTCTTAGAATATGACGTCACACGAGTTTTCAAAGCACTGTATCGTCTTCATTGTTTGTTTACGTGAAAAAAGAAAAAATACGTGTCCAATATTTTTTGGAAATCTATCTGACGAACAAATTAGATTTTTTTAGTTAACTACCCTATTAGGTGAGGTGATTCCAATTTAGTGCTAAGACGCGTCCTATGAGCTATTGGAGGTAGTTTTAAAACCGCGGCCACGTTATGAACGATATACATCCAGCCAAAAAAAATAATAGTGGCGTTAAACTCTTCGAGCTCATTTCACGTGGCAGTGGGCGGTCCGCTTTAGAACCAGTCAGTGTACTAGAAGATCTTACTACAAGTATTTGTTTGAAGACTGGAACAAAAACTACTTGAATGTGCTTGAGTTCGTATTTAAGAGAACGGATACTGTTGCCATTTGCTTTTTTATTGTTTATCTACATACTACATGACTAATTGAAGTTTTTGTTATAGAAGTTTAGCTGTCGGAAATTAGTCGAAATATTATGATATATTTTGATTAATTATAATGTACAATCACTGCACACATTTAGGTAGAACAAGATACTAGTAAATAACTGGCCTCGTGCGATAAATGTACGCGACTCTATTATAAAGCCCCGCACTTTAGGGTTCCTTTTCCTAAAGGCAAGAAACGAACAGATCCATCCTGTACGTCTGTCTGTTAATCTGTCTGTCCGTATGTCACTACCTTTTTACTCCTAGACTATTAGCATCACACAGATGTTTGGAGAGTAGGTGCTCTGGCCAGAGCGAAAGGGAGTGTCAGACTTCTACTGACTAGAAACCACCCATGTTCCTTCTTAGCCCTTTGTGTCGAGGCCGGAGGAACAACCCGCAGCCCCGACGGGACACGCAGCCTCGACGGGACACGCAGCCTCGACGGGACCCGCAGCCTCGACGGGACACGCAGCCTCTACGGGACCCGCAGCCCCGACGGTGGGTGTAGGTGCCTACTTTCTATAAACCACAACACAAATATCATCATCATCATCATTTCAGCCATAAGACGTCCACTGCTGGACACAGCCCCCCCCCCCCCGAAAGGGGTGATTTCCCATAATCGCCACGCTTGGCAGGCGGGTTGGCGATCGCAGTATGGTTGTTACGAAGGCACAGAGAATGCTGCTGCTCATTCTCTGGCAACAACACAAATATAATGTGTATATAATTATGTAAAATGGCGGTGTTGTTACCGATTTTGAGCACACATAAAAATATTCTTTACATAGTAATGTTACCTCGTGTCGTTCTCGTCCTCGTCGTTTCGAAAAAGATTTTTGGAAAAACATAACCCTTTCCTTGCAGTCGGGTAAAGAAACGACCCAGAATTCTAGTCAAAACAGTAGTAGCGGTAAATACTCTCTCCGAACAAAAGAGTTGTTTCTATAGCGTTTCATTTTTTGACAAATAAACTTTGAGTGACTTTTCCGTGGCTTTGTCCAAATTATTTAGTACAGTGCAGGCTTGTAAAAGTTATTCATTTCTGCATTTGTTCTGAGCACTCTTGTTTGTGGTGAGTAACTAGCGAGTTTCCTAAATAGAAGAAAATTTAAACAGATATTTTCAGGTTTCATGTTTTTTAGGGGTTGATAATAATACGGTTGATGATGGAATATTATGGTTTTTGAAGTTACTCCAACTTTTCATTTAGAACTGCATTCGAAATTATGTAAAGTTTTATTTACTTTTTATTCTTTCAAGCCGTATTTAATACCATTTTTCAGTACGATGAAAGTAGGAAAATAATTGTAGTCATTTATCAACCTTCTTACCTTCTCACCATCAAACAGATTTTTGTTTTGTTGATTTTACGCGATTTTTTTCTGCAGCTTTACATCCAAAAAAATAAATAAACTAACACTAGATAAAGAAACACACAGAAAAACCGAAACAATTACATAAAAACATTAAAAAAGAGAAAGTGTTACTAACAAAGAAAACTGCCTCATCTCACATTTACAATTCAAGGATGTTCCAAAGTTCCCTAATTGATTGTTTCGGGGGTCCCTTAAGCCAGCTTTTAGCTAAAAAACGGAGACAATAAAAAACGGTAAGATGTGAACGGTGACAAGAATGGGATGGTTCCGTGTTTTTTGAATCAACAACATGAACCAAGAATGGGGTATTAAACAAAAATAAGAAGTAGGTACTATGGGAGAAAATTGTATTTTTGTTTCTTTTGGCGACTTCTTGAAGATGCCATGAATAAGAGAACTGTAAGTGGTAGTTCCATTTTAGTTTAAATGCTCACATAACCGTTAAGTGTGGATTCCCTGAATATTAAATAATATTATGTTTTGTCATGTTGTTTTATTAAATAATTAAGAACTGTGAGGATCAGACAGACAAAATGAGATCTTTTTCAGCGAAAAGATTTTATAATCATAACATCACAACTGCAATCCTGTGTGTGGGTTAACAATCAGTAATAATGTATCAACGAGTACATATATTTAGGACAATCCATTGCATTTCTGGACCAAACCGAACAGGAGATCAATAGGAGAATAGCTTTATCATGGAAAAAGTACTGGAGTTTTAAAGAAATCATGAAGAACACCCAGATAAATATAAGGTTGAAATGTAAGTTATATGAAATAGCAATCCTTCCATGCCTTACATATGGATGCCAAACATGGTCACTACGGAAAGCAGACGAGCATAAACTCGGTGTCATGCAAAGAAAAATGGAGAGAAGCATGTTGGGCATAAGATTGTCTGACAGGATGAGTAATGAGGAAATAAGGAAAAAAACTAGAATAACGGACATAGTAGAAAGAGTAAGAAGTCTGAAGTGGAAATGGGCAGGACATATTTGTAGAATGGAAAACGAGAGATGGACAAAGAAAGTCGTGGAATGGGTACCTAGAGACGGAAAAAGGAAGCAAGGAAGACCGCGAAAACGCTGGGAAGATGTTTTTAAAGAGAGATGTGGACCTGACTGGAGGAGACAAGCTAGAGATAGAGAAAAAATGGGGAAAACTGGGGGAGGCCTACGCCATAGAGGCGACTTCCATAAATGATAGGAAATAACTTAATAGATGTAATTTAATTAATGTTTTGAATAATGTCAAGATATGAAAAGTATTTTATTTGTTTAAGTATGCAATACTATTAAATGGATGTAATCAAATTAATGCAATGATAGGAATACATGTTTTAGACCTTATATAATACTAATGATGGAAAATTATTATAGAAATGATATTATTGAATGTTACGGAATTAATGCAATATTGTTAATGTAATATAATGTTATGCTGACATTGTAATGTTAATAATGTAATGTATGTCGTTAATGTAATGTTGATAATGTTTGTTGTAAATGTAATGTTGATAGTGTAATGTTGATAATGTAGTTAATAATGTAATGTTGATAATGTATGTTAATAATGGAATGTTGACATTATGATGTTATTATTGTAATGTCGTGTTAAAAACAAAATAAAATATTAATTTTGATAATATGAATGTGTTGGTAATGTAATGTTGTTAATAAGCTAAAGATACAATTTGAGAACGTAACGTTGATAATGTTGTTAATAGGTTTTACATCCACGTTGAAACAAGTTTATATGTACTTTGAATCAAGTTTGTAATGCGTTCTGTTTTTATTTATGGTAGAATTAAAGGCTTTTTTTTTTTTTTTTTTTTTTTTTTTATAATAATGTATCTAATAGTACACCCACAAAGCAATCTTGGTTTCTGAGAAAAATTTCAGCCTTATACAAAGAATCGAAAATTTTACACGCCTTTTCACTTACACGGCAACCAAGACTCGGTACGTAACAAGATACGCCATGTCTCAATACTCGTAGCAGTCTGCAAGGGAAATCGAATTGGAAATCCGAAATGTCGAAACTACTATTATTGCTATATGTTGTACAGTCTTGTAATTCAATGATAGTCGTCGGCTTCTTCGTGGTTTTTGTCATACTAGTCAGAATATTCTTTGACAGAAAGTCAAACATGTCATCACCAACTCACTAGAACACACACACACACACACACACTCACTCTTTTTATAAGTAGATACACACATACATAAACTCACGCCCTTTTCCCATGGGGGTTGGCAGAAACCACAGAACGCCACTTGCTACAATCCTTACATACTCCTTTTGCCTCGTCCACATTCATACATCTGGTCATACACGCACGCCGGTTACGAGTACTACGCACCTGTCCTTTCCTTTCATAAGATGTAGTGGCAATAATTGAAAATCTGATCATGCAGAGCGGATGACTGAAAGGCAACTAACAAAAGGTGTTACAGTGGAGCAAAGTCTGGTGGTTACGCCCTAGAAAGACATACACTGATCTTATTGGTGAAATTCTTCGAAAAGGTCACTATGACCAGATGTATGAACGTGTACGAGGCAAAAGGAGTATGTAAGGACCGTAGCAGATGGTGTTCTCTGTGTTTTTGCCTACCTTCATGCGAAAAAGACGTGGATTTATCAAGTCATTCTACAATATAAGTTGAACTTCACATACATCCAGGCTCCCAGTACTACCTATTTAAAAACACCACACTTTTTCCACCACAAGGAAGACAAAACTCAGCCCACTTCTGCTCCCTAGAGGCAAACGTTACGAGGCTGTCTAAGACGCGTACGACTTGCTCATTAAATTCACATGCCCTAGTTTACGCGAAGGATGTAAGCTGACGTGAGTGAAAAGATAGTTACAGTCGTAATATTTTTGGGTGTATTTACATTCAGCAAACGGTAGATAATGAGGCAGCTTGACTAGGAACTCTTGCAAACTTTTTGAAAGATTTATCTTTTGATCATGAGCTTTCCTCTTATGATGCATTTTAAAATATAAAGTGGTTAAAATTTACTTGGTTTATCATGTGGATATGCAGACCTTACAGAACGACATACTCTTTTTGCCGCTTCACTTAATATTTTGTCTGCGAATTCTCCATACAATTATATTCTCCATTTCTCTTCCATCCTTCTCTTTTCGGCAAAATATGGTCCGGTGTATTATTACCAACCTGTACCGAACCTTTAGGGATTTACTAACATTTTTTTATGTTAGAATGAGGTAACTTTTTTGAAACGATTTCCACTTCTCTAGGCCCTGAGATTAATGCAAGTCATTTTTCTACCTTTTGCACACACAATTGTGGAAAATAACTACTTCGTAAGCACACAAAACGATGCTTATCTGCTCAATGAAAGTCCATCTTAATCTTAACTAGCCAGGCATCCGCAAAAAGTTCAAACCTCAGGAATTAAACGAAAAGAAACTAACCCTATTCTGAACAAAAGAAACTTTCAACTAGTTCCAAAAGGAACCAGTAAGCGGCTATAGATCTCATTCCGTTTCAACGCCTCAAAGAAGGATCTCTAAAGAACTTTTTCAATCAACCAGCTACTATGTCTTACGGCAATCGGTATTAAGTTAATTTGAAAGGTGATGGCATCGGAAGAGCTTATTGGCCCATCTATTCTTTGTTTATTTTTCTCAATTCTTTTTCCTTTTTTTGTTCCCTTCGATTTTGTCAGAAGTATTATAAGTTTTTCGGAGTTCGGAGTTACATCACTATTTACGCTAGGATATTTGATGCGCTTGTAGTAAAAATACGGGTTGTGTTAGTATACAAACAATTTTTTTTAATGGTATTGTTCAATAGCAATCTGTGTTAGTAATGAGCTTTTTTACGCTATATACAGCACAGTGAATGAACATAAAATTAATTACAAATAATCAATATCAATAAAACAAAATATTATTATGCATGTTTCTTATAGAAGTATCAATATTTATACTAAGCTTTATTATTAACTAACTTACATTTAAAACTTTTTTTTATAAAAAAACACACACTGCGTAGTAACAGTTCCTTTTGGACCCCGGCTCTCCAGTTACGAAAAAAAAACAACAACAAAAACAACTTTTAAGAAAAACCTTTTCAACAATAACAGGAAGATTCCTCACTTTTAAGAAACCGCATAATTAACTAAAAGAACACAAAAACTCGAGAAAAACAGTCGAAAATACACAACACAGTAAATAATCATACCTGCTAATATTGTAAATAAGAAAGTGTATAAATCCGTCTGTCCTTTTACACTTTCACGCCTTATTTATTTTATTTTTATTTTTAGCAGTAGATATCTTTGACAGCTGTCAAAATTTCCCGTCGGGGCTGCGGGTTGTTCGCAAGAGATACCGCGGCCTCGACATAAAGGGCTAAGAAGGAACATGGGTGGTTTTTAGTCAGTAGAAGTCTGACACTCCAAAAAACAAATAACTAGCTGTCAAAATTTGTACTCGTAAAGATTACAGGCTATATTATTTATGAGATTTGGCACCGCAGACCTGGATATTTGTGTTAGGATAGCAGCGCTTTCCGGCACAGCAGTGCAACCGACTAGGTGAGCAGACGATCCATTTAAAGTGTCCGGAAGAAACTGGAGAGCCATGACACAAAACATGACTAAAAAGAGAGATTTGGAAGAGACCTAGGCACACTCAGCACTGGGTGGCCAAAGGTTAAAGAAGAGATTGATGACATTGCCACGAGATAAAGTACGACCTCCACACTTGCGGAGCCACGGGCAAAAGCTTGCATAAAATAATTTCCCGTCGTCACAACAGAACGCGTCGGTAATGACTAAAAAAGATTCCTTTCATGAATAAGCTATGGAAATGCTGCTTCTTTGTCTAATCAGCGACGCAACCAAAAAGAAAGCTAGGCTAAACAAACGAAGATGTCTTTTTGTTCGTTCATTTAATTTCGTTCGTCGTAATTAGCGTGGCAATATTTGAGCCCGCGCTTCATTGAGGCTAGATCGCAGAATGTATTCAGAACATCGTATGCGTCAGGAGCTGAACGTTTTGAACAAACGTTGGATGTCACAGAGAGCATTTTAAAAGGGAGTCGATGGCGTGAGATTTTCTTTTGCAAAGTCAACCAGAGAGCCTAAACCGTGATAAACTACGATTGCAGATACGACCACTTCATTCTCCACTCCAGAGGTTTGAGACAAAGTCAGTTCCATCAGCGACAATTATGATGAAAATGACCAAAATGTTATAAATAGACGTAAGCTATCGAAAACCTCCCGTCGGGGCTGCGGGTCCTGTCGGGGCTGCGGGTCCTGTCGGGGCTGCGGGTCCTGTCGGGGCTGCGGGTCCTGTCGGGGCTGCGGGTCCTGTCGGGGCTGCGGGTTATTCGCAAGAGATACCGCGGCCTCGACATGAAGGGCTAAGAAGGAACATGGGTGGTTTAAAGTCAGTAGAAGTCTGACACTCCCTTTCGCTCTGCCCAGGAGCGGGGCCGCCACCACTGGGCCAACACTGCTTTACATATTATTGCTCGTGAATGTACTTTCAACAGAATAGGAAAAGTTTTCGATAGCTTTTTTTTTGTTTTTTTGGCGGGTGGAAAATCATCAAGTAACCCCTCCGGCACTTGGGCAGAGCGAAAGGGAGTGTCTAACTTCTACTGACTAAAAACCGCCCATGTTCCTTCTTAGCCCTTCATGTCGAGGCCGCGGTATTTCTTGCGAACAACCCGAAGCCCCGCCGGGGAAATACATAACCCTCCTTTTTGGTTTCACCGCAGACGAGTGAAAATAAATCATTGTACATTTTCAACGCGCCTGCCACTTCTCTCGGCTTCTAAGGTCCAGAAGAAGTTGAAAGGTTTCAATTAACGACGGGACATTCTTCAGCTCACTAATTGAACACCCAAGCATAAAGCTGGACCTTCAAAGACGGAATCTAAAAACATGAGTAATTATATAAAAAGGTACCTTTCATAACTTTAATTACGTCGCAATTAAGAGAACAACTTGGCCGTGGAAGGTGGAATTTAGAAGGCTTACTAATTATGGTATGACGTCTGATGTCCACTGAGTTCCCACTAGTTATAATATTCCCACAGCTGGGATACAGTTTCACAAGCCTCCATTTTGTAAGAGGAAGTTGTACACACGGGTGCAAATCAGGCTATAACTTTCCAGTTTAACATGACCGAGCTTTATAGAGATTTCCCGTAGAATGAGAGATACACATAAACTAGTTATGAATAGCATGATTAGTCGCTGTGTGTACCTACACTACATATAAGACTACCATTTTCTTTTTTTTTGGGTGGTGGAAATCATCAAATAACCCCTCCCGCTCTTGGGCAGAGCGCAAGGAAGTGTCAGACTTCTACTGACTAAAAACCACCTATGTTCCTTCTTAGCCCTTGCGCCGAGGCCGCGGTATCTCTTTCGAACAACCCGCAGTCCCGACGGGATATAAGACTGCCTTCGAATGTTTTGTACCTACACCAGAACTTTCAAGTCTAATATTTATTTATTTAACATTTCAAGTACAAAGTATAGAGACGACTGTATGCCATAGGCATTCTCTACCAGCAAACCTTTCTTCTACTTCTTAACGACTCAATGTTCATCCCAAATTGACCCAACCCAAAATTTGGCCACGATTTTAGCACTTTCAGTAGCGTCTATCAGCTCCTCATCATCTGCCTAGCCTTTTCCCAATTATGTTGGGGTCGGTCTATCAGCTCCTGTGTGCAAATGACAGGACAGGCCGCACACGATATCAAGTGCCCCATCGTTTGTGGGGCAACACCACATTCAATTCTAACACTCTCTCTTTCACTTCTTATCGAATCTCCATCTGGACAGGTTTTCCTTGCTTTTGTCAACCTGTGTCTGGAAGACTTCCCAGCTAACCTTTGGGTAATGCAGAGACAAATGCAGGGTGGACGGGACGCCGACACTAGACATAGATTTTTTATAAAACAAACAGGTGTTTGCTACAAAACTGCAATACTACACGTTCAAATTGGATCATCAGATAAAAAAAACTGGCCAAGTGCAAGTCGGACTTGCACATGAATGGTTCCGTACCATGAATTCTTATAGGTTTTCCTCTAATCTATAAGTGTTGAACTAATGGCCACACAAGTGATCCTATAAGGGTTCCGTTGTTTCCTTTTGAGGTGCGAATTCCTAAAAACATAATAATATATAAATAGAGACACAACATGGAAAAAATTTCATCAATAATCTGTTGTTGTTGTGATATGTAAAGTTTTGTTTAAACTTCAACTTCTGTCCATAAAGTCTCACTTCGTATCATTACCGTTTACATTTTAATTTCTAGATCCAAGATGGCGGAAGCCTATTCATTTATACATTAGTTAATTGCTTTTAGAGCACCTTGTACTACCGGTATTTAAGCCACGCAGACAAGGTGAAAAGATTCTCGTCCAAAATAAATATGGTCTTTATATTAACGGCCTTAGAAGCTTGTTTTAAAATAGAAGCAACCTTATATTTTAAAACAGGCTTCTTTCTGTACCCTCGGGCTTTTAAAAAGGGTTCTTAAGTTGAATTAAGGAGAATTTAGTCATTGATTGAGGGAAACAGCTAACATAATAATAAAATGAAATAATAAGTTTTACAATGTTACAAATATCATTCAGGTTGTTATATTATTATGTTACTTTGGAAAATTTAACACCTACATTTTGCCTATTATGTGTACATCCCATCCTATAGGGGGCCACCTTATTGCCATCAACCGGCCACAAATTCAGACTACTTGGCTGCTGCTGATATATTATTAATGAAAAAACCCAATAAAAATTTGACCGAGTCGGGAAACGAACCTAAGACCCCATGCTCAGCAGTCGCGCTTGCGGCCACTAGACCAATGAGACAGTTTTAGTCAATTGATCTGATAGTAAGACGTAAATTCAAAAACGATGTATAAAAATTGCACTAAACTACAATCAAATCAGACGTTTTGAGGAAACTGTGTCGAGACACCTTAATTCATAATAGTAACTACAGTTGTTGCCGATTAAGATCGCAATAGCGGTCATTGCTCTTTTATGAACCAAAATAAATGAACCATGTATCGTTTCTCATTACGAAAAATGTTGAAAATCACGACAGATGTCGATTCAAGATTATGCTATTTTTTGGATTTCAAAGTTAAGAACTTTAATAAATGTAGGTGGGTCAATGACCGTTATTGCGATCTTAACAAGCCTTACGTATAAACGTAGTATAAATATAGTCTCCTCAACATACCCGGATAGTATACTGGCAACAAATAAAAAAATAAATAAAATATCTTTATTTCAGACCTTAGTCCATACGTAGTTAGTGGTTAGTGGTTATAACAGACTGTACTTACATGCTATGTTAGTGTTGTTAGTACTTAATTCTATTTAACATAAACCTATTCCTAATTTTACCCAGTGCCTTTGGATGGGGCAGTCCACTCGGCCAACAATCATTTTCAGGATGCTGTTCCGAGTGCTACGCAAACGTTGCAGTAGGGAAGCTGCTTTCTTACGCATGATGGCGTGAAAGCCATCCGTACGTGCTTCAGCAAACATTCCCGACGCACTGCAACGTCGCGGCCACCGCAACAGCATCCTGAAGGCATTGTTGTATTGCACGCGCAGGACGTTGTAGGCTCGGCTCGTATATGACACCCATAGGCCGCTCGTGTAGAAGGACTGGCAGAACGCTTTAAATAAACAGACTTTGACGTCTGCCGTGCAGCGAGCAAACCTACGGGCGAGCATATTGCTCCTCACCGCCAACGCCCTGCGCTCGCGTTCTATGTCCCCATCATCACGTAGGTCACTGGTGACAACATGACCCAAGTATTTAAATTGAGTCACCACATTCAGTTCAACGTCGTTGAGATATACTGGAGGTACACGACGGGGCTGTTGTTTAGGTGCCGTAAACACTAACACCTCACTTTTTTTTGAGTTATATTTAAGGCCGTGTACCTCCGCATACGTCTCGCAGATCGTGAGAAGCTTCCTCAATCCACTCATCGAGGGACTGAGCAACACCATGTCGTCAACACTACAACAACAACACAACAACACTAACATAAACGCAGCGATCAAGTAAAGTGTTGCCATACAACACGTCATACAAGTAATGGTGCACACTATAACGTTTACGAGCTCGTTCCGTACTATTACCGACATAACATGTACCTGCAGTGGCTACTGGTTGCTAATAGGCTCCAGTTACGGAAGGAAATAGGTAAAGTCCATTTCACGAAAGAAGTCCCGCAGACGCAGCGCTGTATGTCGCGCGACATAATGTTGTTTCACAACTTTTGGCATCGTAATAGAATAGAATAGAATAGAATAGAATAGAATAGAATAGAATAGAATAGCATTTATTTGCAAATATGGGTTATACATAAGTAGGTAGTGGTAGGTTTTCATCAGAGTTCTGCCATATTTCACCATTCGGCATGCAAACATTTTCATTATATAAAATTGTTAAAATTTAAATTCTTATTGGAGCATTAAATTAGTTACGTTATTCTCATTCAATAAAATTATTAAAATTCAAATATTCATTAAAAATATCAACTTAATTATTACATAAAAATTAAAATTGTAAGCATAATCAATAAGTCAATCAAATCATCAATCAATAAGTCATACAATAGGTCAATACAAAATCGTGGTCCGAAGGTAAATAAACAAACAAACATTAAAAATTCCAGGTCATAGACAATACACTAATAAATTATTCCGTAAGCAAAACAATGATTAATTAATTAATTAAAAATTCGAGGTAGTTTGTTATCCGTTAAAAACTCAGTTACACTGTAATATGTTTTATCTATTAATAATTTACGAAGTGTACTTTTGAATTGCACCGTTTTCAAGTCTTTCCAAGCCCTTGGCAATTTATTATAAACAACTGGGGCCATGCAATAAATACTTTTGCGCATCATAGTGGTTTGACACGGTACATTATTTAATTTCGAATTGTCACGTCTGTTTCTTGGGTATACATCGGCCAAACGTTCAAAGCGATTTGGATTATTCTTCACAAACATAGCCACTTCAAGAATATAGATAGAAGGAAGGGTCAATATGTTGTACTGCTTAAAATATGGCTTGCAACTGTCGGTGGTTTTTAGTTTAAACATTGACCGGAGACATCTTTTTTGAGCCTTAAATGCTGTCTCTTTGTCGGTGGAGTTCGCCCAGAAAATGACACCGTAGCGTAAGTAAGATTCAGCTATACCGTAGTAAGCCGCAAGAAGTGTTTTTGTATCTACTATGAAGGATAGTCTATGTAAAGCAAATGCAGACGAACTCAATTTTTTACACAACATGTCGATATGTGCTTTCCAGTTTAAACTGCAGTCTATTTGTAATCCTAAAAATTTGGTATCAGTTACTTCGTCAATGTCGTTATTTTTGTAGTGTATGTGAAGGTTAGGTACACGAGGCATACGTTGTCTAAAGTGCATTATTTTAGTCTTACTTAAATTTATATTCAAATTATTATTATCTAACCATTTAATTAAATTGTCAAGAGAATCATTAATGTCCGTTTCATATGTATTTACGTTTTTACACGGGATCGTAATGGTACTATCATCAGCAAACATAGTTAAGGGATGTTCAATGGACATGGGCATATCATTAACATATAATATAAATCCAAACGGGCCCACAACGCTTCCCTGTGGAACACCGAATGTAATTTTGCGTTCTCGTGACCGTGATATCTCTTCGTGTTTATTAATTACATTGATGCGACTAATTTCGGTTATCTGTGTTCTGTTTTCTAAATACGATTTCATCAGTTCGAGTACGTTGCCTCTTATGCCGTAGGCTTCTAACTTATTTAACAATGTATTATAATGGACATAATCGAAAGCCTGCGTCATATCACAAAATATGGCACATATGGGGAATCGTTTATCCACATTTCTAATAATCGGAAACAAAAAGTCATAAATTGCCATATCAATGGTTCTATGCTGCCTAAATCCTTTTTGTTCTTCACATAATATGTTATTCTTATCAATGAAATTAGCTAACTGTTTGTAAATGTACTTTTCAAATACCTTTGAGATGACTGGTATGAGTGAGATGGGTCTATAATATTCCATCAATTCCTTATCTACTTTCTTAAATAGAGGTTTAATTATGGATATTTTTAATGCTTCTGGATATACACCCATACATATACTGAGGTTGATTAAGTGACTCAGATGACTGCATATCTCGACTGATACTGACTTTATTATTTTAGTGGCGATCCCATCAAAACCTACACTACCAGTGTTTTTTAATGACATTATTATTTTATGTATGTCGTGTGGTGTGCTGGGAGCCATAAACATTGATTTAGCACTTCTTGATATTATGGATGCTTTTGGTTTATATTCAGCATCTAATTTTGGATGTATTTTATCAACAAAAAAGTCATTAAAAGCATTAGCGATATCCAATGGTTTGTGAATAGTTCGATTACCAATTCTTAGTTTTTCAATTTGCTGTTTAGGGATATTGTTATTTGTCCGATTAATTATTTGCCAAGTAGTCTTTGATTTATTTTTTGATTGTTGTATTTTGTAATTATTCTGTGCTTTCTGTGTTAGATTAATAATTTTACTATACAATTTAGAATAAGTAGCAAATTTCTTTTTATTTTCGTGGTTAGGATTCAATCTAAATTGCCATAAGAGTTTTGTTTTTTTCTTACTGCACAATTTAATACCATTTGATAGCCATTTGGGTTTATTAAATGTGTTGATTTTGATTTCCTTGAACGGGAAGCATAAATCGTAGAACAATTTAAACGTGTTAATAAACTCATTATAAGCCAAGTTAGGATCTTCAGTTAGATATATCTCCGAAAATTTGAGACTGTTTATACAGTTTTTAAATTTCGCTATATTTTCGTTGCAGTAATCCCTTCTAGTTATATGCCAGTATTTTATTCTACACACAGTGGGTACTGGACATTGAAGCAGCTGAGCTGTATGGTCTGACAATGCAAATTCCAAGACGTCTGTTTTCACAGATTTTTTAAAGTTATGCGCAAAATTATCTATACATGTCTCACTAGCCATTCGAGTCGGTTGTTTAAGAGCAAGTTTTAAATTGTAATTTAGTAACATACACTCCAATGCAACTGAATTTCTATTCGGTTTTAAAATATCGATATTAAAATCGCCTGCAATAACAATATTCTTATTAAGCCGGTTGGATACATCTTTGAGTAACAATTCAAGTTTATTAAAACATTCAGTTATGTTCTTAGTATTTGGTACTCTATAGAGACATATGACTATCAATTTATAATTAATTAGCTCAACACCACAACACTCAAAAACCCCTGGTGATGATAAACTAGCTATTTGCGGTATTTCTTTCCACTGGTGACAATTATTAACCATAATGCACGCTCCCCCTCTCTTTTTACCCTGTCTACTAAAACATGCAGCCAAACTGTAGTTTGGTATGCATAGTTGTTTCTCGAGTCCCTTCATGATGAAATGCTCGGTAATACATACTACATCCACATTCATTTTTTTATCACAAAGTTCATTTAAACATACCGTAAGTGCATTTGATTTATTTAACAAACCTGCAATATTTTGGTGTAAAATGCTAATAAATTTATTGGAGAAAAAACATTTCTTTTGGCTCATTTATTGTATTAAGCGTATTTTCTTCTAAAATTTCCAGTTGCAGGTTGTACAAGTCCTCAAAGATAGTTTTCATGGCGTAGTCTTTTAAAGCTCCCGATCTTGTATACGTAGACTGATGATAGCTTAGGTTCAAATTAGAGTCCAGGATATATGCGTATTGATGCGTAAAATTGTCTAAACATAGCATGTTATTGAAGATTTCTAGTCGTGAATTATATAAAATATTGAAGTTATTGTTAAATTTAAAAGTTGGCAATGTAATAATTATATTTGTGTTCTTTATATCCAGCAAAGTGTTTTTCATGTATGTTATTATGTCAAAATAACATTTTGTAGTTTTAAACTCTTCCTCGCCGATCATAATTAAACAGAAATCATTCTTAGTATAATATCTGAGTTTTGACTGAATATCACGTAAAAGATGCATAATACTTGCGCCCGGTGTAAGATAATGACATATTTGATATCTGTCCTGAAAATAATCTTCTGCTAAACTTAATATATTCTTATTAGTTTTATTAGTACTAAAGATACATAGGTTATTTTTCAATTTATTGTTGTTTGCCTGTGTATTCTGCTTTGTCCCTTGCACATTCGCAGCTTTCGTCGCCATCTGTGGACTGGAATGTGTACTAATATTTTGCTGTCCATCATCACTTTTGGTCAATTTTTCTGTCATTGATAAGTTCGAATCAGTTTGCGTTTCTTTATTATTACACACCGCTTTTTTGGATTGTTTTTTCACCATTTTCTTAGGTGTTGGAGATTTAGATGTACTTGTACTAGCTATTTGTTTATAGAGGGAATTCATCCGACTTAAATTTTCAATTTCCTTCTTTAGGTTTGCGTTTTCAAGGCTTAATGCGTCTATTTCTCCATTTGCACCACATAATTTCATTGTGAGCTCCTCAATTTGTTTCTTTAATTGAGTAACTAAATCAATATCATCATCCGATAGATCTGGCATACTGCATGCAGTGCCATCTAGAGTGAAATTTGCAACACTGTCATCCAAGTTCATATCGGAGGTCGAACGCGCGCGTGCGCGTCTCATGGTGACGTTTTTGGTTTCACTCATAGTTCAGCTATTTGCTATGGCTATTTGTCGCTAGATGTCACTTAACTGACGTCGATAAAACAGTTTAGGCCTTAGTTCAGCTACTGTCCGCTTGAAGCGCTGACACGAAGTTTAAATCGTCGAAAGAAAAAACCGTCATCCCTTATTGTTCACCATGGTTTTATCACAATAAAAAGTATGTAGTGTCACTGCTTAACGATGAACAGAACTTACTGATGCGACGTAAAATTTTTCGTGGTAATATTTGGTAGAATTGTACTTATTTAATACTTTTGACTGATTATGCACTGTCACTTTGTTTACAACGTTTGTTTACATCTAAACTGAGATTGTTCTTCAAGATAACACTTGTACGATATATTTATCGGTTAATGTTCACTTTAACTCACAATACGTAATTAGTAATTTGGTAATTATAATTATATCAATTTATTAAAACTTTCGGTTAGGAACTCAGTGTTTACGCGACGGCAGCGCCATCTATTTTTGAAATAAACCTTATAACGCACTAATCCAAATTTTTTGTAAATTTTTGTAAATAAACCTTATAACGCACTAATCCAATAATAAACTCACAAAATATCTACCACAACAAACGCGCCTTGATAACAACCGATCTGTTAAATTTAGTTCCACAATTGTCCGCGGGACTTCTTTCGTGAAATGCACTTTAAGGTATGAATCGACGCCTTAGAGTGAAAACCTCGTAAGTGTAAAAGAAGTAAATTTTGACGGGGAAGAAAAAACTGCGTGCTGCAACAAGGCGTTTAACGGCGTCTTTTATGTTTTTTTATTTATTAATATGAAATGTATACAGGGTGTAAATCAACCCATCTCACAGCTGTCAACCAAGCATTCTGTACATCAAACTAAGTACACCTAAGCAAAATTTTTTGCTGGGAAACGACTTTTTCGTCAAAAATGAAATTTTACGGTAAAACTCAATGTAGCACTGTTAGAACATTGTGCCCTATATCGAATGAACAAATTAGTTAGACTAAGATGCGCGTTGCTAGGTTTTCTTCCCAGAAACGCAATAAAATAAATTTGAGGAAAAATGCATTCCCGAGGTTTTTACTCTAAGGCGACGGTATAGGGCTTTTCCAAATCCAAAGATAGGTAGCTGGAGTAATTAAATTTCCTATCGTAAGCTCTCTGATGACTAAAACTAGGCACCGGTACACCTGCAGGAGTACACTGTTATTGTGAGAAAGGACTGTATTTATTAAAACTACTAGCTGTGCCCGCGACTTCGTTCGCGTGCTTGTCGGAAACTAAAATGCGTCGCTTAGATAAAAGTACATTTAATCATTGCCCTGCGTTAACTTACTGACGCTGTGGAAAATAAGAAGAGAGTAATGCAAAGTACTGACTATGTCTCATACTAAAGTTTAGATGGATGGGTGTTTGTTAATTAACCACGTCAGAACGGCCGAACGGATCTTGAAGAAATTTGAAACAGGTACATTATAGTCGACAGGCAGACAGATTGTCGTTGGCGCGTTCGTGCTCCACGCGCGCCTCAAAGATATGTCAGCAATAATTAAGGGGCCCCAAAGGGACGTCTGCCGGGGCTGAGGGTTGTCCGCAAGAGATACCACGGCCCCGAAACACAAAGGGCTAAGAAGGAAAGTGGGTGGTTTTTAGTCAGTATAAATTCATATATCTTTTGATAGAGAGCACCGATTACGATGAAACAAAGACTAAGTAATAGCCCAAGTTACGCACAATATTTATGTATAAAAGTTACCTACATTCGTTTAGTAAATTTGACGTGATGCTTAGTCATCGAAACAGACAAACAGACAAAAATTCCAAAAATGCTGGAAATGTGTTCTGTTGGTTATACTTTAATACCCTGACAATTTTTTTTTTTAATATTTTCGATGTACAAAAATGATTTCTCTACAGATTTATTATATGTATAGATTAAAGAAAGGCGCTTTTTCAAATGGTAGTAATTTTTACTGACTTTCTTAAGCTAGAACAAAACCAAATCTAATCTGACTTAAAACAATAAAAAACAATAGACAAAAAGGATATCAAAAAACATATAAAATACATACAAGAAAAAAGGCTGAATAAAATATTCATTAACAAACATAAAACCGTAATTTTTATGACTAGAATATTGTTCCGAACACACAAAAATTCACAATTCACAACAAAAAAGACTGTATTGATAGATTTACCATCATTCAAAATTCAAGACATTTCTTTGATGAAACTAAAATAACACTAGACTACAAAGACTAACTGCGGTACTCAGAGATATTTAATGATTACTTAGGCCGTCACTTAGTAACGATTTGACATACTTTTGTGACAAAACTGTCAAAACCTTTACTAAGTAATGGCCTAAGTAATCATTAAAGCTCTCTGAGTACGGCAGTAATTACTCACTTCAACTAAATTGTCAATTAACACGGCCAATTAATCGGGAATTTACTGTGCAATTCAAAGTCACATGCCGAGAACCTATTAATGGGCTCATCAAAGTTAGTCATACGGATGTCGGTTGTCATGGAGACGGTAACGAGGCTATTTCGCCTGCTAACAGCTCGGACACACTCCGTTTGCTAGTACTAGGTTAGGGTGCGGGTAGATTGTAGGAGAAAATGTTCAACGTCGAGATGTGTTTAGGTAGATAACCATATTGTGGACAATGCAACAGGGGATCGGAAAAAAAAATCCTAAAAATATTAAACACATATTTTTTCTTTTTTCACGTAAACAAAAAATGAAGACTCGTGAACTCCTCGAAAACGTCACATGTCAGTTCATTTCTTACCTACAAGTGACGTCAGTCCGTCAGTGGGGGCTTGCCCCCACTCATGATCTTTGACGCATTTTATTTTTGTCAATTTTTATTAATTTGATAAAAGAATATATATTGTGCCCCACACCCCACCGTCACCGGTTTACCACCAGTTATGACATGACTGGTAGAGTAGTTAAATACTACATAGTACTATACTAACTTTTTTAGTTAAATATAACTGGCGAAATGTGGGTGTACTATTAGCTGTCTTTGGGGATTACAGGCATTTTGTAATGTAAATCCAATAGGGTAGTTGATAAAAAAAATCTAATTAGTCCGTCAGACAGATAACCAGAAATTAAAAAATACGTGTCCACGTATTTTTTCTTTTTTCACGTAAACAATCAATGAAAACGTTACAGTGCTTCGAAAAGTCGCGCGACGTCACAGTTTGGTACATTTTTTTACCAGAAAGTGACGTCACCAGCCCCCACTCACGATCTTTGACACGTTTTATTTTCGTATTTTTTTATTAAAAAGATAAAACAAAAAACACGTATCCAATATTTTTCGATAATCTAACAGACGGACTATACAGACTCATATTTTTTAGTCAGTCAACTACCCTATTTCAAAACCATACTTCACTTATGATGTGCCTACTAGTTCATAAGCAGCATCTAATCTAAGTATATACACTTGAAAAGCTTTATATGCTAATAAACTGCGCAAATAACCTACATGCTTTGCTCTCATTACCGAATATTTCCCTAAATATTGTCTAAACGGCCCGAGGGAAAACGTGTACAGTTAAATACGGCTTCATGTGTTTTCCGAAACATGCGAGAACGTGAAAACTAAGTAATTTGGAAGCTTTCGTACACTTATTAGTTTCTACAACGACGGCCTAATTTAACATGCTTTTATAGAGCCCGTCCCCATCACACATATTTTCACACAAATATGAGTGACAAGGACGCCGCTCTATAAAGGGTGTAAAAGTTCCCTTAACGCAAACGAAGGGCACTTGTCTGGTTCTCTCCAGTACTGCGATATTTTTTTAAGTTATAGACCCATACCTGTGAACCTCCTAGTTACGGAGATATTGGGGGTCAAAGTTCCAAATTTTTCACAACTGTTTTTGTCAATACTAGTTTTTCAGGTTATAACTTAACGGGTCATGGAGGTAATTTAAATTACCTCCTTGACCCGTTTACTATTCAAAGCATCCACTAGCACAATGTTTTAACAGTGCTACATTGAGTTTTACCGTAAAATATGATTTTTGACCCGAAAAAAAAAGTCGTTACCCAGCAAAAATTTTTGCGTATGGGTACTTAGTTTGATGTACAGAATGCTTGGTTGACGGCTGTGTGATGGGTTGATTTACACCCTGTATTATAGTGTCTTTCAAAAGCTAAAAATGTCTCATTTTAATTCAGATTTTCCTGTGTTGGTCCGTGACTGCGACCCATTACATACCGAGTTTCCTTCGTGCTTCGAAAAGCACGTTATTTTTAACACCCATTACATGTGGTTAGTAGCCCAAATATCTGCCAATGGATCTAATCAAGGGGTATCTTATTACCAAATTGTGGAGGTTAGATATTATAGGCAGTCGCTCTATTTATAATACAGGTTTCCGCCTGCATCCAGTAAGACTGGAACCCGACATCAACATAGTTGGGAAAGGCCCACCAAATGATGAGTGTCTTTAAGAAGCTGATAGAGTCTTATTTTCATCCGGATACTGCAATATTCTAGGTATATTGATAAAGCTGTGGCTAAAGCTATTGCTGACGGTGTCGATTCTTGTATGTTTTAGTGTTGGGAAATTCTCATTCCCATACTCAACAAGACTTACTGCGGTACTCAGAGATATTTAATGATTACCTAAGCCGTCACCTAATAAAGATTTGATATACTTTTGTATGACAAAACTGTCAAAACCTTTATTAAGTGATGGCCTAAGTAATCATTAAAGATCTCTGAGTGCAGCAGTTAGACTTATCTCTTTTGGAATTTCAGTGATATTATGTAATGACTAGTTTTTCTTCAAGAAAATAAACCGAACACCGTCTTGAAATATATCAAAATCCATGTTATGCAAAAACGAAGTAACTCTTTGGCCGACTAGGGCACCAAGCGTAAAACATCATGCCACTAGACGAAAAAGGCATTCATCATATCCCGTCGGGGCTGCGCGTAGTTCGAAAGAGATACCGTGGCCTCGACACAAGGGCTAAGAAGGAACATGGGTGGTTTTTAGTCAGTAGAAGTCTGACACTCCCTTCCGCTCTGCCCAAGAGCGGGAGGGGTTATTTGATGATTTCCCACCCCACAAAAAAAAGATTAGACGAACAAGGCATTCATCATATTACTCCTACGCAACTCCACTCTCGCCTCGCTGACTCAGCAATATGACCGCGTCTCAACAATGCGTTGCCACAAAGACTAAGCTGTGATTTAATTGTTTGTTACCCCATTGAAAATTCTACTCTAATTAATTTAGTTTAATTATACGAGTTAACGAGGCGAGCTTAATGTCTTGTTTTGTTGCTATCTTACAAGTACGACTCTTGAGAAAGACGTAACTGAAAAGCCTTTTGTTCGTGTCATAATTTCATTCTATGCGATGTGAAATAGTTCGTTCTCTTGCAAAATGTTTCATGATAATTAAAAAAAAGTTCATCTGACTGAAGCACACGGTTATATTTTATTAAGTTTCATTATCATCGTCGTTTCAGCCAAAAGACGACCACTGCTGGAAATAGGCCTCCCTTAAGTGTCGCCACATTGACTGGTCCCGTGCGTCTAAGTACTAATATTAAAAACTAGTTAATGCCCGCGACTTCGCTCGCGTGAATGCCAATGCTTGACAAATTAAATGCTAAAACCTTCCTTGAGAACCACTCTATCCATGGGTGAAAACATCATGAAAATCGGTGCTGTAGTTTTTGTGTTTATCGCGAACAGACAGACAGAAGCGGTGGAGAACTTTGTTTTATAATATACTAGCTGATGCCCGCGGCTTCACCCGCGCGGATGTCGGTCAAATTATACATTAAAATATTCCTCTTGAATCACTCTATCTATTAAAAAAAACCGCTTTAAAATCTGTTGCGTAGTTTTAAAGATTTAAGCATACATAGGGACGGACAGATAGCGACAGCGACTTTGTTTTAAACTATGTAGTATTTGTGACTAGCTGATGCCCGCGGCTTCACCCGCGTGGATGTCGGTCAACTTACATACTAAAACCTTCCTCTTGAATCACTCTATCTATTAAAAAAAACCGCTTAAAAATCCGTTGCAAAGTTTTAAAGATTTAAGCATACATAGGGACGGACAGACAGCGACAGCGACTTTGTTTTATACTATGTAGTGATTGTAGTGATACGTAACCTATCACGTCTTAAGATCTAAAAGTATTTGAATAAGTGAGAAATCAGAGAAAATCAGTCGTTACTTTGCAAAAATCCATGACTTTTAATATACAAAAACATTTAAATTCCGCGAACAAAAGATTCAGCCCCTGGATGCCTGGATGCAGAGTGTAACACCACCCTTCCCCCCTACAAAAGTGTAAAGCAGTGTTTTCTTCACGATGTTTTCTGTCACAATTTCAGTATGGCGCATAAAAAAACACTTTACTGAGAAAAGAACATGTTTTTTTTTCATTTCAAAAAGAAGTTTTTTAATAAAATAAGTACATACTTACTTATTCTGACATTTACTAAGTAAAGATTAAATTAACGTCACTCGAATGAAATGTTACGGTACATCAAAATTATTTGCCTTTCAGACATATTAATTTAAATGGAATGTGACTTGACTTTCAGAAGTTTAATGAAAAACAGAATAATTTTGCTAAAGTTACATTAATAAATTATTATGCAAAACATTAATTCTGTAATGGAAAATGTATTTCAATGACAATTTTAGTATAAACTGTTCCCACTGCTTTACTCGTGTTAATAGAAAGACTGCCTCGTTGGTCTTGTGGTTGCAAACACGACTGCTGAGTATGAGGTCCTTGGTTCGGTTCCCGGGACTGGCAAAGTGTTATTGGGTTTTTTCATCAGGAATTTCTCAGTAGCAGCCACGGATTTGTGCCCGGTTGGTGGGAATAAGCTCACCTTCTATTACATGGGACTTAACATAACTGGCAAAGTGTGGGTGTAGGTGTACTATTAGATACACCTCTGGCAAACCTTTCAGGAATTACAGGCGTGATGTTATGTGACAAGATTTATAAAAAAAACTCACTGTTACTGTTAGATTGCCTGCATGAACAGTGCTGGGCAAAAGCCTCGCTCAGACATTCAGTGCTAATCCACCACGGACCTAGTCTTTTTTTAAACTTTGCCCCACACTAGGATTTTCTCCTGTATCGTGGGTGCGTTCACAAACATATAAAGTAACATACATAAATACCCAGACCCGAAACAACTATCTGCAGGCCATACAAATATTTGTTCCGTGCGGGGATCGAACCCGCGACACGCAGCGCAGCAGTCCAATCGCTTAGCAACTGCGCCAACCGTGGCGTCAATTTACTTAGACCAGCTCATCCCTCCTTCTGCTACGAAGCTTGCCACATCAGATTCAAATCAAACTGATAGATATAGCATTTACGGTTGATTTTACATTAACACTTACGAGAAATCTTTCGCGATTTTGGATGACTTGAGTCATCCCACGATCATGGCGCTTACTCACTTAAAAATCACCGAAGGTATCTCGTAATTAGTAATTAGTTTATTTACAAACCGTAGAAGTTTAAAGCAGTCTGTTGATCGTACGTTAATGAAAAATTTATAACTTCTTCTCGTCTACAAAGCTGTAACTAAAATAATAGGGATGTTTCCTGACTAAAAAAATATGATTCTAATAAGTTCGTCTGTTAGATTATCGAAAAATATTGGATACGTATTTTTTGTTTTATCAAATCAATTAAAATTGACGAAGATAAAACGCGTAAAAGATCTTAGAATTATGATGTCACACGAGTTTTCAAAGCACTGTATCGTCTTCATTGTTTGTTTACGTGAAAATAGAAAAAATATGTGTCCAATATTTTTGGAAATCTATCTGACGGACTGATTAGATTTTTTTGTTAACTACCCTATTGGCACATCAACACTTTCGACCACCCAAATAAATAAGACGACCATCTTAACCCAAGAACACAACGACCATTAAACAAACATCCCCCAACGTGTATAGTAAACAAGCACTCTCCGTGTTACCCCTAACTAAAGCCTGAACACACGTCTTGTGTGTAACAAACAGAGCGACCGCAGACGCGAGGCGCGAGCCGTCAATGTATACCTGCCTCATAATTTGCATGGTTAGACTTCAATGCTGCCGCGACTCAAAGACGTTACTAGTGCCTCCGTCCTGTTGGAGTGTGGTCTAAGTGTTAAAATAAAGTCTAACTGCGGTACTCAGAGATATTTAATGATTACTTAAGCCGTCACTTAGTAAAGATTTGACATACTTTTGTATGACAAAACTGTCAAAACCTTTACTAAGTGATGGCCTAAGTAATCATTAAAACTCTCTGAGTGCGGCAGTAAGATTTACATTTCTGACTTACCTGTTTTGTACCGGTTTGTGTAACGCTAGATGTCGCTAACCAGCCGTAAAGCCGGCTGCAAAGCCCTCCACGCTTAGCCACTAAGTCACTTCCTCACTACGCGAGGCTTGTCCAATGAAATTCCGAGTCGGAGGAGTTGAAGTAGCCACCAGCATGCCAGCCTTATAAAGCCCCGGAGCAAAGATTTTGTCGATGCATGATGATTATAATAACTGTGAGGGAAAGCTCTGCCCGAATAAAGTATAAATAAATTTCAGTTTTCACGTTTAACACAGTGGCTGAGCGACTGGACTGCTGCGCTGTGTGTCGCGGGTTCGATCCCCGCACGGAACAAATATTTGTATGGCCTACAGATAGTTGTTTCGGGTCTGGGTGTGTTTGTGTATGTCAGTTCAAATGTTTGTAAACGCACCCACGATCCACGATAAATTCCTAGAGTGGGGCAATGTTTTTAAAAAAATATATATATTTTTGCAACTATCGTTATATTTATTTGTTTCTTTATAAAAATGTCGCATTGACACAAAATTATGACAAACTCAATCCAATCCAAGCAAAAGTGGCAATCAATTTTATTGAGTTTCGTATATCGGAGAATTGAGTTTCGCATTTCTACAACTTCTATCAATAGGATTAATATGAGTTTTTCGGAGGCGTATGTAAATTTAATGTTTTGACTTTTCCATATTAATACTGATAAAACATCAATTATCTATTTGGTTAATTCCTTAGGTTTTGTATTCAATTTTGCTGATTAAAAAATGTAACACCAACCTAATCACCAACGTAGATAAAAAATAAAATATATATTTTTAATAAAAAAATTGTAACTGTATTCATCCCATGAAATAAATCATTTCGATTCTAGAAAATAATGTCATGAATGCTTTTGAAAGTACAAATATGGCGCACACATAGTTATTCAAATCATCTCATATTTGCTTTGTCATGTGAAAATAACAATGCTAAATATTTGCATAAACAAAGCCGGTGCCATACAATAGCATCAAACAAACGGCTACTTTCATGACAATTCAATTCAAATTCAATGCGCATTACTCGCAATTGTAAACCTAGCCTAATTTAATATTGATGCTTGAAATACTACTAATTAATACCAATACAATACTGGTAGAGTATGCAATTGAAAATTGTATCTGTAATTTATTTTGTACTAGCTGAAGCCCACGGCCTCGCCCGCGTGTATGTCGGTCAAATTATATATTAAAACCTTCCTCGAGAACCAGTCTATCCATTGGTGAAATCAGCGTGAAAATCAGTGCAGTAGTTTTTGAGTTTATCGCGAACAGACAGACAGACGCGGCGGAGGACTTTGTTTTATAATATACTAGCGTGTGCCAGCGGCTTCGCCCGCGTGGAGTTCGATAATTATCCTACGGGATCATACTACCGGGATAAGAAGTATCCTATGTGTTAATCCGGATTATAAACTATCTGTGTTTTAAATTTCATCCAGATTCGATCAGTAGTTTTTGCGTGAAAGAGTAACAAACATTCATCCATCCGTACATCCTCACAAAAGCGGCTTCGCCCGCTACAACTCGAAAATTATCCCACGGGAAGATAAAATCGGGATAAAAACTATCCTATGTGTTAATCCAGGTTATAAACTATCTGTGTACCAAATTTTATCCAAATCCGTTCTGTAGTTTTTGCGTGAAAGAGTAACAAACATCCACACATCCATTCTCACAAACTTTCACATTTATAATATTAGTAGGATAGTGATGTAGTGAATTGCTGTATAAAAACGTCATTTGGGATTTCCAGCCTCTTTGGCTAAAATATATTTTTATATCCGGACTTCGTTTTATAAATGTAGTGATAGTGATTTTGGTTTTAAATACGCTTTCCCGTCGACGGTGATGCGGGCGATGTTTTTGACATATATTTTTACCCGACTGGTGAAGCCCAAAAGGAGAGTTATGTATTTATTTTTATTTTAGGTCTGTTTATTGTTTTTAAATTATGCATTTCTCACTTATTTATTTAGTACTACAAGTACAAAGTGCGTATAGAGGTGGACACGACATAGGTTTAATGTATAGACTTGACTATTATATAGGGTGTAAAAGTACCCCTAACGCAAACGAAGGGCACTTGTTCTCCCCATCACTACGATATTTTTTTTGTTCTAGACCATACCTGGGAACCCCTTAGTTACGGAGATATTGGGGGTCAAAGTTCGAAATTTTTCACAGCTGTTTTTGTAAATACTAGTTTTTCATTTTATAACTTTACTTAAATTAGCTCCATGACTCGTTTACTATTCAAAGCATCCACTAGCACGATGTTTTAAGAGTGCTACATTGAGTTTTAGCGTAAAAAGTGATTTTTGACCCTAAAAAAAAATATCGTTTCCCAGCAAAAATTTTTGCGTAGTGGTACTTAGTTTGATGTACAGAATGCTTGGTTGACGGATGTGTGATGGGTTGATTTACACCCTGTATAAGACGCCAGGGTCTCATTTTGGTCTCGCTTTTAAGACGAGGCAGGCGAGTTAATACATATGCTCGTACTATTATTTCTGTACCCATATCAGTTTGCCGTTTCTGTCACATTTTTAATCAAGCTACCTTATCAATCTGTTTCTAACACTTAGGCCCCTAGCACACGGCGTATTTTAAACGCCGATTTTTGCGCTTTTATAGATTCAAACGCTCGTAAAACGCGATAGAACGCGCGTGTGAAGCGCTTATAAAGGGTCGGCTTGGGATCGCTGTAATTGCGCGTATACGCACAGTAGACGCGCATTTTACGATTGTTCCGTGTGCTTAGGTTACAAGGTTGCCTAAATATCTTGTTTGAAACGCGAATACGTACTTCACCTGCGCGTTTAAAATACGCCGTGTGCTAGGGGCCTTACTTCTACTATCTGGTTTATATTTTGGTCATAATTATTGTCCTGTATTTATCCTAGGTGGACCTATGACCTGGCGAAAGTGGCGAGTATCCGCTGGATACGAGACGCATGGGACCGGTGAATGTGGTTACGCTTGGGGTAGGCCTAAGTCCAGCAGTAGGACGTCTTTCGGCTGAAATGATGATCATGAGATTAGATTATTGGCAACCAACATCATAAAATCGAAGCCGCAATTTCTTCTAACTTGGACCATAACCGACACACTACTCGAAACACAATGCACGGTCTCCTTGTACCGCAAAGGATCGTAGCCACTCGTTACCAAGTTTTTATTCATCCATTTGTGCATGTCCCCCCGTCCTCCTCTCTCCGGCCACAATCAGTTAGGAGTATTCTCGTTATTTTCTTTGTGACAAAGAGTAGTTGGGGGTCATTCGGAATATGGAATAATTTCCTTTAGAGAATTTTTGTGGCGTGATTTTTGTTTTTGTTTGTTGCATTGCTGTTGAATTTGCTTGTTATGTTTTCAAAGTGACTCTTTTGTGTTTTTATGGTTCCGTACTCAAGGGCATCAGGTGGGACCACATAATAAACTTACTTACTTTTACACCCTATATACAGGGTGTCTCACGGCAGAGTTAGGATTTTAAATTTGAATATTTAAAAAACCGTTGCAAGTAAGCGCGGGGGGAGGAGCGCAGTAGCTTCGTCGTTCGTGCGGATTCGTTGGTCACGATGTCGCAGTGGTCGGGTGAGCACCGCGCGTTCGCTATCGAAGCGTTTGTGAAAGGTGGAGAATCGTACGTTGTGGCTCGGAGACAGTTTTGTTCTCACTACAATATCAGACGTTTACGCGATGGACCAAGCGAAAATTTGATTCGTAAATTGATTATCAAGTTTCGAGCTACCGGTTCCGCTATAAATCAACCGCGTCCGGGCCCAAGCAGAACTTCAAGAACGGAAGAAACAATAAACAAAGTGGCAAAAGAGCGGCGGCTTTAAACATCACCAAATCAACCGTAGAGTGGGTTTTAAAACGTGATTTGAAATTCCATCCCTATAAAATACAGATAGTTCAGGAAATAAATGAAAATGACTACAGTTTACGTAAAAGTTAGTAAGGCTATGCTTAGGCGCGTTATGCAAAATGCGATAAATAGATTCCATGAATGCGTGCTACGAAATGGAAGACATCTGGAAGATGTAATGTTTAAAAAATAAAATCCGCATTATAGTTGAATAATTTTTAATAAAAATGTTTTCACAAAAATATGCAAATTGACTTTTATTTCATTTCAAAATCCTAACTCTGCCGTGAGACACCCTGTATGAAAGAGGCGACAATTTATTGGAATTATTTTATTAAAAGTTCTGAACTAGCGTCGAGCGAGCTGTCAACATACACATGAGCGACGAAAATCTCAATAACGGGTGATTCTGGGAAAAACTGTCCAAAATGAAATGTGAAATGTTGGAGTATTCAGAAAATTCACCCTTTATGATGTTCCGAGAACTGGTTTCCATTATCATTATGATATTTTGTGTGGCAACGGTATACAGCTGCAGATTATTACTGGAACTGCAGGATAATATTTTTACCAAACCTGTATTAAATGCATTAAATGAGGAAATAAACCTATTCATCGTGCCATAACGTCATATTTTCTGAAACTGACGACAGACCGAGACTTAAAACATAATACAAAATAAAAATAATTAATTCTCATCATCATGATCATCATTTCAGCCAAAAGACGTCCACTGCTAGGCCTCCCCCAGGTGTCGCCACATTGACCGGTCTCGTGCGTCTTGCATCCAGCAACCTTCACCAGGTCATCGGTCCACCTAGTGAGAGACCTTCCAACGCAACGTCTTCCGGTCCGCCGTCGCCAGGCAACTTAAGCCCATAGATATACCTTACAGACACAACACAACACACACACACACAACACACACACACTCACACACACACACACACTCACTCACTCACTCTCTTCACACTTATACATAACATCACGCCTATAATCCCCGAAGGGTTGCGCAGAGGTGTGTCTACCTAATAGTACACCCATATTTCGCCAGTTATGTTTAAATCCCATTTAATTGAAGAGGGTATATAAACGATTGTATAATCCTTGAACTCAGTGAGTAGTGTCAATGGTCAAACCATATCTAAATATTTTTGTCGACGACACCTTCTTTGGTGAAAGATTCTGTCGCGTCGATTCACTCATGAATTAATCGTTCTGTCGGCGAAACGTTTGCTGTGGAAAGGTTCTGTCGTTGAACGGGTACGTATTTGAATATCGAAGATTAAAATACCTACGCTTAAAATATCGATGTTCAAAACATCTAAAATGGAAATATCGAACGATCATAAAACCGAAACATAAAATATCGAAAGTTTATATTATCGAATGGTTAAATAACCTACGTCCAAAACATCTAAAATCTAAATATCTACAAAAGCTACATCGAAATACAGATTCTAGACCATACCTGGGAACCCCCTAGTTACGGAGATATTGGGGGTCAAAGTTAAAAAAAATTCCCCAAAAAAAAAAACGTTTCCCAGTAAAAATTTTTGCGTAGGGGTACTTAGTTTGATGTACAGAATGCTTGGTTAACGGCTGTGTGATGGGTTGATTTACAGCCTGTATAATTTTTTTTCGGTATTTTAACTAGTAGGTATTTTGAACGTAGATATTATGAACTTAGGCATAATGTCATTCGATATTTTGAATCATTCGAAATTTTAATCATTCGGAATTTTAATTTTCGATGTTTTAAGCGTAGGTATAACAATTTTCGACATTTTGATACAATCGATATTTAAATTTTCGATGTTTTGAACATCGATATTTTAAGCGTAGGTATTTTAATCTTCGATATTCAAATACGTACCCCGTTGAACAAACTGTAGTCGAAACATTCTGTCGGCGGCTCTTTCGGCCAAGAAACGTTGCCCAGCGGTGGCCCAGTAGTGGCGATCCCGACTTACGAACAGTAGGTCGTGGGTTCGAAACCAAGCAGGCGCATTACTTTGTGTAATTTATTTCATCACCACTGCTCTCAAAAACGGTGAAAGAAAACATCGTGAAGAAACCGGCATGTCCTAGAACCAAAACCTCTCAAAGAGAGGAGGCCTGTGTCCCAGCAGTGGGAACATTGGTGATGATAATGTTTCAGAATTCAATAGGTTCATGGGACTTCAACATAACTCACGAAATGTGATCGTGCTAAGGGTAGTTTTCTGCTTTATCCTTCGCTACGGGCGCGATCTTATCATATTTTCTTTATTCAAAAAAATCTCGAGAATGCAAAAATGTTCTTTACTGAAACCATACGGCATAACCGGTAAATCTGAGCATAACTGAAATACAAAGTGCTCAAGAAGGCACTTGAACACTTTTAAGCATCCATTCTCTCACATCTATCTAAAGAATGTTCCTAAAAATGCTTAAAAGCATCATTCTTTAGAATGTTCTGGCATTTTTAACGAGCACAAATATTGTAGCTACGTTGTCGTTCCCAATGGAGTTTGCTTTATAATTTTCGTGGTTTGGAATTAATGATGTAAGACAAATGTAGTATTTCAGTTTGATCGATAGATGAAAGAAGGTTTTGTGCTCTGTATGCACGGACGATAGTACATGAAGTTACTACAATCTATCAAATTGTGGCGGCAGTTGTCGTGGATTCGAACCTAAGCAGATGCATTACTTTGTGTAATTTATTTCATCACCGCTGCTCTCAAAACGGTAAAGGAAAACATCGTGAGGAAACCTGTGACATCTACGAACCAGCACTGCTGTGGTGGATTGTAGCCCATCCCTCTCCTAGAGAGGAGGCCTGAGTCCCCGCAGTGGGGACATTATAGACTGATGATGATGACTGAGTTCAACCTCATTCATGACACATTGAGTGTCTCAGCCAGCCACATTTCTACGGAACTGTCGAGGCATTGTAAAGTCAAACCACCACAGAGTCAAATTTAAACCACTTGCGGCACCTAGATAAAGTGATGTTTATCCTACTTAGATATCGATATAATATCATTTACTTCTGCGGAATATCGCTAGAAGATTTTATTTGACCAGCCAATTGGATAGACATTATAAGACCCCCGTCGGGGCTGCGGGTTGTTCGAAAGAGATACGGCGGTCTCGACACAAAGGGCTAAGAAGGAACATGGAAGGTTTTTAGGCCGTAGAAGTCTGACACTCTTTTCTGTTCCGCCCAGAGTGGAAGGAGCGCTTCGATGATTTCCCAACCTCCAAAGAAAAGAAGGCTCGTAAGACGAGTGTACCAAATTCTATAGGAATTTGGTACACTCGTCTGACAATCACACTGAACCATTTATACCATTCCAATAACTCAATAACACTCCTAACAGCAGAACCAACCCTTTTTTTTTTTGGGAGGGTGGAATATCATCAAATAACCCCTCCCGCTCTTGGGCAGAGCGAAAAGGAATGTCAGACTTCTACTAACTAAAAACCACCCATGTTCCTACTTAGCCCTTCATGTCGAGGCCGCGGTATCTCTTGCAAACAACCCGCAGCCCCGACGGGAACGCAGAACCAACCCGTAAACGGAAATACCTCATACCAAAATCTTCCGTCAGCAGGCTGCAACGCTCAAGAGAATGCCTCTTTTATATTTCAGAGACGAAATGTCAGGCAGGGAATATTCGTGGAGTAATGTGGAATCCCATGACCTAGTACAGAACATACAGTATATCAGGTGACAACACACCAGTAACACCCGAGGGGTATACAGTTTAGCGGGGCTGCGGCTGGTTGAAAGAGATACCGCGGCCTCCACACAAAGGGCTAAGAAGGAACATGGGTGGTTTATAGTCAGTAGAAGTCTGACACTCCCTGACACATTGATATAAAAACTAAAGATACGGTCGTCCGAACATTTGCTCGACGCGTTCGCCATACAGAGAATCGGTGTAGTCTGCTCGTTAACGTAACCTTGTATAAGCGGCGTGGTATTTTCGAGGTATAAAGAACATAAATAAAGCTTTTAATAAAATTTACGACCGCACCCGAAGAGAGCCGATCGTGGACTAGTTCACTTCGGCTTAAGAAAGACCGTTTTGGGACCACGTTCGAGGCGTCACTTTAACATGCCACCCGCCCAGTCTTTACGCAGTAATATATGAGTCAATGCCCTGACATCAACTGGGTTATGGAGGTCAAATAGGCAGTCGCTCCATATGAAATACTGGTATTCAACTTCATTAAGTTAGACTGGAAGCCGACCCCAACATATTTGACAAAAAGTTAGGTAGATGATGTTGAGGTATAATTGGTTTACTGGTTATCCTTACACTATGGTAATGTGGCTGCCTTGGAAATGAGCACAGGACATTTGTGAACACACTGACGGGGCAGATGAAAAGCTTTGTGGCGGGAAAGAAAGATGGCGCCTTTGTTCCGTAGCCCAGATTTGAAAAAGGAAGGATTTGAAAAAAGGAATCTTGTGGGTTTTTTGATGGTTTACGTTTTGATTGGAATGTCATAGGACATAGGGACTTGGTGTATGATGTTTATAGCTACTTCGATTTGATGATATACTGGGTGCCTACCTAGTTGGTCTAGTCGTTCACAAGCACGACTGCTGAACATGAGTCCTGGTATTAGTAGTCTTCGGTCCGATTCCCGGGTAAGGCAGTGTTATCACTAGCTCGCCGTCCGTCCGTCTTATGACGACGACAGGCCGCGTCGACGGCGCGTTCGTGTTCCACGCGCACCTCAAAGAGATGTCAGTAACATGGAAGGGGCCCGCAAGGGCAGACGCCCGTCGGGGCTGCGGGTTGTTCGAAAGAGATACCGCGGCCTCGATACAAAGGGCTAAGAAGGAACATGGGTGGTTTTTAGTCAGTAGAAGTCTGACACTCTCTTCCGCTTATTTGATGATTTCCCACCCACAAAAAAAAAGGCAGTGTTATCAGGAATTTATCAGTAGCAGCCACGGAGTCTGAATTTGGGCCTGATTGATAGCAATAGGCTCGCCCCCTTCTACATGGGACCTAAACATAACTGACGAAATGTGGGTGTTCTATTAGGTACACCTCTGCCTAACCCTTTGGGGATTATGCGTGATGTTATTTTATAAAAAAGTTAATAAAATTGTATGCTCCTACAACTAAAAAACCGGCCAAGAGCGTGTCGGGCCACGCTCAGTGTAGGGTTCCGTAGTTTCCCGTCCGTCACAATAAGTGTTCCCACTTATGAGTTTAAAGGTGGGTATCCATACTATCCATTATGTTCGCGATCCAGCAGCGCTCCGCAATTAATACATAGACGTGCCAGAAGTTTTCGATGGTAATTTTGAATTGCGAGAACCTATTTTAATAATTATTTTTTTGTTTGAAAAAAGATACGTTCAGGATAATAAAATATTATGTAAACGAAGTTAAAAAAAAAATACGGGCAAATGAAACTTGACCTCTGGATTGTATAGGCGCTCATACGATTCAGGGACCAAATTATATTGGTTAACTGCAGTTTCCATCTGTTGTTTCCATCCAAGTTCAAAATAATTTTCCTAGAAAGTCCTTATAAAGTTCTACTTTTCAGATTTTTTTCGTATTTTCTAAACTTATGGTTCAAAAGTTAGAGGGGGGGGGACGCTTTGTTTTTTACTTTTGGAGCGATTATTTCCGAAATTATTGACATTATCAAAAAATGATTTTAGTAAACCCCTATTCATTTTTAAATACCTTTCCAACAATATATCACACATTAGGGTTAAAATTAAAAAAAAAAACACTTCCCACTTTACATATAGGGGGGCTACCCTAATAAAACATTTTTTTCCAATTTTTATTTTAGCACTTTGTCGGCGTGATTGATACACATATTGGTCCCAAATTTCAGCTTTCTAGTGCTAACGGTCACAGAGATTAAGCGAGGACGGACAGACAGACAGACAGACATGGCGAAACTATAAGGGTTCCTAGTTGACTACGGAACCCTAAAAACGTATGATGTTCGTAACGAATCGTAACTTCGAGGAGTTCACTAGAACATTTAAACGCTTATAGTAGAAAAAAAAAAATTGGAAAAGAAAATAACGCTCGTACGGTACGCTAACTACATTAATTAGCTGTACACCACATACTGCAAAGTCTAGCGAAACACCTGAACCGTTTAAGAGCAACGAAACAAAACCAACTACAAGCTTTTTACTCACACTTTTGTTCAACTTAATTACTCGTAGTTGGCTTAATTTTTCTCGCCAATTAGCTTAACAAAACCACAATCAGTATGTCGCATTGTCGAAGCCCTAAGACATAAGGTACAATTCTGTAGTCGATTGCATCTGTGCCGTCCAACGGCAATGGCAGACCGCAACGACTCTAGTGGTAATGTAACATAACATCACGCCTGTAATCCCCGAAGGGTTAGGCAGAGGTGTACCTAATAGAACACCCACATTTCGCCAGTTATGTTTAAGTCCCATGTAATAGGGGGCGAGCCTATTGCCATCAACCGGGCACAAATCCAGACTCCGTGGCTGTTACCGATAAATTCCTGATGGATAAAGCCAATATCACTTTGCCCGACCCGGGAATCGAACCCAGGACCTCATGCTCAGCAGTCGCGCTTACGACCACTAGACCATCGAGGCAGTCCCGTCACGCTGACGAATATGACGACAATGCGACTACTGCGTTCGAGCGGCGAACGCAGACCACCAGCCAATAGTGCTAGCACTTCTTGTTCTTCGTTTCAATGATTCCCTTTATGAAATTAAATTAAATCACGTCGACTGCTTTATTAGTGCTTTCGGAGTACAATATTAGTAGTCACTAACAGAACAATAACACCTACGTATTTGCTGTTAGAATCTTACTTTGTGTAGGCCCTGAGGTAATAGATAATAAACTGAATAAAAAAGTGCCACTGCCCTAATAGATATGACAACGCATTCGAAATTATAACCACGGCGGCATTGTCGCTTGCAGTTATTGTTGTCCGCCGTTGCGGTCTGCCGTTGTCATCAGAACTGTACCTTAAATATAATTAGCCATTCGACCAAGACGGAAAGTCGGTAAATTATGTATGCGTTCAATTATAGAGTCCTCCCCTGAGACTGATACCGCCCGGGATCTTACGTTGTCTGCATAGTTTATGAAAGAAGATAAAAAATGCTGAAAGAATGGCAGGAGGAATGTTTGCAGGGAATAGTAAATCTGTGATTATAAATTTAATTTTAGGCTATTGAGAAAGACATGAGAAAGAAATGTGTTTGGACATAAGTTTATTAGGATAAACAAATTGTTAAATAAATAGGAGAAAAAAAACTTGGCTTGTCACAGAAATCCTAACATCTCCGAAAATGTGATCGACTTTGACGATGTTTCGGTAACTCGAATTCTATTTAAGTGTTGCCTTACCCCAGGTAATAGTTTTGACACATAAAAAATAAGAACTACCACTCGGTTCGATCTTTAGGTAAAGCTGTGCTCACCTAGGTCGGTCTGTGGATGGGTGACCGCCCGACATGCCGAGTTTCCTCCGTGCCTCGGAAAGCACGTTAAGCTGTTGGTCCCGGCTGCCATATATAGATCTTTGGCAGTCGTTACAGGTAGTCAGTGACCTGAAATTCTGACATCCAGTCTTACCAAAGAGTATCGTATTACCTAGTATTAACTGGGTTGTGGAGGTCAGATAGGCAGTCGCTCCATGTAAAATACTGGTATTCAGCTGAATCTGGTTAGACTGGACGCCGACCCTAACATAGTTGGGAAAAGGCTAGGCAGATGATGTACCACAAACATACTCTTTCTTAAAATAATGTTAATGATAATTCAATCGGTTCAGTTGTCGAGTCGAAAAAAAATGAATACAAAAAATCGATCTCGTCAAATTTTTGTGGTATAAATACAATTTGAGATGCAACGGGATCCCTATCATATATTATTCTACGGGACAGTTTTTCAAGCACCTACTTTTTTGGCCTTTTCCCCTCTTGAACGATAAATTAGAAAACTAATACCTATCTATAAATACTCGCAATTCTCAACAATATTGCAAAAGACGCAGCAATCCCTTCCGGCCCCGTTATAGTTTCCAACAATAAAGTATCATCCACCCTAACCACGGGGTATGAGCAGATGAAAAGGGTGCCAGATAATAATTCCGACAAGTTTCATATTACGGGAGGTATATTTCGGTATTACTTGCCTTTGTCCCGATAAAGTGATATATTTGTGTGATGAAATATGTACGATGTTCTATGGTGTTACAATCATCGTAAAAAGGTTGAATTGTGTTCATATTGATTGGTTTCTCTCTAGTGCTGTAGTACTGTTTTCATCGAATGATGAAAAAAGTGGATAGTAGGCACATTGAAAGTACGTAATCATCATTCATTCTCCTGCCGATCCCTGGTACTATGACGTCTTAAAACAGTCCTAACATAAGCTTATTCCAGTGTGGAAACGTGACAGAGCTATACAGGGTGTCTAGCGCCATCACTTTTTCACACTGGATTAAGAATAAGTTAGGACTGTTTTAAGACGTCGTCGTGGTAGGCCTTTTTATCTCAATTTATTTGGGCCCAGTAAGCGCGCAAGATTTCTTCTGTATATTCAGACATTGTCCGTATAACAAATAAAGATATTGTACCATCTTGCATCTGTTCCAAAAACTTTGCAAAGCCGGGGAATAGCTAATATTTCTTTTTTTTTCCTGGAAACCGTCAGCCAGCTCCATTCCTTAGTAGCGAACATTCAAAGATGCCTAGAGTATTCTTGTAGGGCGCTTGTTACACCGAAGTGTAATACTATCTGAGCTTTCAGTTAATTTGTTGGCTTAGATTAACCTAATCAACTGATCCAAGTAAAAGCATGACATTGAGTTCAGTGTAACTGGTCTATTTTTGGTTTTTTGTAATTGTTGCAAAATGTAGAGAAATTTCTAGTGTACCCCTACACTAGAAATTTCTCTTGTATCTTTGGTGTGTTAAGTCATTGAAACTCACATTCACCAACGGCTAGCTGTGGTGGCCTAGACCCATGCGGGGATCAAACCCGCGACACACACCGCAACAGCCAATCGCTTAGCCTCTTACCAGGGTCATACTGGTCCTGGTAGATTAAGTTTGAAATACAAAAGCTGCGCTATTGACATGATTGACCAGTCTTATTAACACATACATTCAGCTTAAAATTTTAACCGCCTCAAATATAGGTACGTTATCTACAATTTGAACATGCGGTGTAAACGCGGCCGCGTCACGGCTAGCCCGATGCAAAGTTGTATTGTAAAGCAGAATGGAATTGTTGTGGGTTTGCGTTCCATTGCTGTACAACATTTATATTTTTCAATTTTATCATTCTCACTTCTATCCAAAGGTTACCGTGGAATTCATTTTACTTTGTCGTTCCTACTGTTTGAGGGGAATGGGAAAATTGGGAGAAATGGCGGTGATCTAGGAGTGTCTGGGAGTTAGTGGGAAAAATTGTATGAATTATGTTCGTTCTCGTGGGGTTGAAGTTTGAATTTGGTCATCTTGTATATCGTAAAAGGTTATTTAGTAAAAATGTTATCAATCTACATAGGGCAAAGAAGAAGACCGCGGCCAACATATAGGTATGTATATATGAAATACTATTGGCTTCGCCTAACGTGAAAATCAGAAAATATTCACAGGAAAGAACTTCTGGGATAAAAGTACACTTTGTCCTAATCTCTCTCTTCTTGGTCATGATCTATCAGTGTATCTGTGTGCCAATTTCCATTGAAATCGATATAGTGATCAAGGTGTGAAAAGGTAACACATCATCATCTGCCTAGCCTTTTCCCAACTATGTTGGGGTCGGCTTCCAGTCTAACCAGATTCAGCTGAATACCAGTATTTTACATGGAGCGACTGCCTATCTGACCTCCACAATCCAGTTAACACTAGGTAATGATACCTTTTGGTAAGACTGGACGTCCGACTTTCAGGTCACTGAGTGGGTAACGACTGCTATGACAGCCGGGACCAACAGCTTAACGTGCTTTCCGAGGCACGGAGGAAACTCGGTAAGTAAAAGGCGGTCACCCATCCACAGATCAACCTAGGCAAGCGCAGCTTAACCTAAAATCGATCCGAGTAGCAGTACTTATTAAACCACGAGCTGCTCAAAAATATAACACTTACGCAGAGTTATTTCCGCATTTATAATACGTAGGTATGGATTAAATTAATCACCGGCCATCAAGCCACCGATCTGGAGTTGCAAAACAAAGCAAGAAAGCAAAGGTGAGTGTCTTTACACTCACCTTATAATAACAAAAAAAAACTACAGATAAACTAAAAATAACAACAAAAAATAAAACCTTCTTTAGTCTCCAAACAGAAACTTTACGAAGCATTAACTCGATCGACAACAGTTACAGAGAGACCCAGTTCAATTACACAGAAATACTAGCAGGATTGTGAATGACCACTTTACTGAAAAAACCTAATTACAGACTTTGTCCCCGAAGCGTTATTGAATCGAAACCCTTGTTAGTAAAGAGTAATGAGACAGTTCTACTTTCGTACTTAGCTGTTTGGCTTTCTGAATGTGGAGACTGTGGTTAGACCTTCGGAGTAAGAATGATTGCGAAGTTAATGAAAATTGATTTTCATCAGCCTCATTTTTTTTTAGTCGGTGCTTTCCCACAGCTGGGCAAAGGTCTCCCCTAATACCTTCCATGTGCTCTTTTTACGTGGCACCTCGAAGCAGCTCTCGTGGTACGTCTACAGATTCGCCTCGCTACCTCTTTCTCTAGGTCGGCCATACCAGTGCCTTTCGTCTTCTGGCAAATATCGTGTGGAGATTATTTCTCAGCGGTCATCGTGCATGCAGCATGTGTTATTTTTTCTAAATAATGGTAAGAACCTCATCAAAATGTGTTGTGTTTTGAAGAACAACGAAGACAAGAATACCAATACAATTAATATTTATGTATAAATTAATTATAGATTCACCTTCTAGCCATAAATTAAGCTATTATAGCCATAACCGGCGTGCGTGTATGACCAGATGTATGAATGTGGACGAGGCAAATGATCGTAGCAAGTGGCGTTCTGTGGTTTCTGCCTACCCCCATGGGAAAAGGGCGTGAGTTTATGTATGTATGTATAACCATAAATTAAGCTATTATAACCATAAATTTATATCAACCTGAGAACAGTTATTGTTTCACAACTCAAAACGGTAGCTAAAACAATACACTTACTCCACACAGTACAATAGCACATCCCAAATAACCCTATTATTGTTTCATACGCCAGACCCGAAGAAAACGCCTTATACCGACACGTCACTGACGTCCAGCCACGTCGGCCCGATCAATTTGTTGGCTATAACTTAGACAAGACACTCCCTGAGGTGTATTTTAACACTACACTAGATAGGGTAAAGTTTACGACAGTAATACCTTGTGGGTATAACAGATATTCCGTGGTTCAGTGCAGTTAGACAGTGTTATCTGGGACTTAACCTTTCGTATGCCGGAACGTAGATCTACGCGAGACACAATGGCTTTTTAATTGTGTCTAATTACACGGCATACGAAAGGTTAAACATAACTGGTGCTGGTGGTGGTGGTGGCGCTGGTGCTGGTGGTGGGTGGAGGTGTTCTATTATTTGCTACATCTGTGCTTCATCTTCTTCTTCTCCTGGTAGTACCTATTCATACGCACAACTAACTAATAACACAAACTACAAAACTGTTTTACTTCCGTCACATCACCATCTCAGTGCAAGTTCAAAACCACTAGCTGCTCGGCAGTTTGCTGAACTGATCCTATTTGGCGCAGCCGTGAGATACACACCTTTTTCGTGTTTAGTTCTTAGTTTTTTTCTTTATTATTTTTTACTTTTGTTGTGTGCACTTGTGGCATGTGCCCGTGTCTAAATAAGAACTGCCACTCGGGTCGATCTTTAGGTAAAGCTGTGCTTGCCTAGGTCGGTCTGTGGATGGGTGACCGCCCGACATACCGAGTTTCCTCCGTGCCTCGGAAATCACGTTAAGCTGTTGGTCCCGGCTGCCATATATAGATCTTTGGCAGTCGTTACAGGTAGTCAGTGACCTGAAATTCTGACATCCAGTCTTACCAAAGAGTATCGTATTACCTAGTATTAACTGGGTTGTGGAGGTCAGATAGGCAGTCGCTCCATGTAAAATACTGGTATTCAGCTGCATCCGGTTAGACTGGAAGCCGACCCCAACATAGTTGGGAAAAGGCTAGGCAGATGATGACTTGTGGCATGTGCCAAATAAATATGTTTTCTTTCTTTTTTCGTTTTCTCGAATAAATGACCCAGATTTTGTGCGACCAGTGCCTACCTACGTAGCAACTGGTGCAGCTTTTTGTGCACGAAGAGCAAAATACATTGTTAAATATTGGAATGGGCAACTACAGTCCACTCATAGTAATAATGTCTGTCAGGACTTGGAGCTTGTCCTTCTCTGCTTTTACGAGGTTTTCATTTATCATACAAAACATTAATTTTAACAATGTGGTGGCGAATTGTAACATATTAAATATTGTTTCAAGAAGGGTTCAATTTGATATGTCCAAATCCCATCACAATATTTTTTGATGATTCTATTTAAGTGTACCACACAAAACTGAGAAATTTTCGTGTTGACAAACATATTAAAAGAATCTTCATAGTAGGTTAATCATTCAATCAGTTATTTGAATCGCACTGCAATATTGTCCATCATCAAACCGTAGGCAGAATTGATAATGTTCATTTGTTACCTGAATAGATACGGTACAACTCACGGGTACACCTCGTTACCCAAACGTGTATGCAGGGAGTAGTGTATCAATTAAGTAGTTAGGTAGCCACTCCGGCAGACGGTCGTGTGACTATTAACATCTGTACGCAAGGTAGTGAATGAAATACGAATATTAGTTTGTCTGGTGTGACCACCTAACGAACAAACGTGTACAGGAAATGAATCGATAACATTGAAGCAGCTGTGGGCCGAGTAGCTCCGCTTAGAGTAAACGTTAAATAATTTGGCCGATTTCACAATTGAAATAATCTTTTCTTTAAAGAGGGAATACCGATTTTTCTGCTCATAAACACCCACCTGCCATAACTTCAGTTTTTCCTTGATCATGGTGCTTGCAACAGCGCCGAAGTATCGGGAACTCGAAACAAACAGAAATAATAGTCATCCCGTTTCAATGTTGATGATGGGCCCGTCGGGGCTGCGAGTTGTTCGCAGATACCGTGGCCTCGACATGAAGGGCAAAGAAGGAACATGGGTGGTTTTAGTCAGTAGAAGTCTGACACTCCCTTTCGCTCTGCCCAAGAGCGGGAGGGGTCATTTGACGATTTTCCACCCGCCATAAAAAAAAAAAAGTGTTGATGATGGGGCTGTGACAGTCTAGTGAAATGAACATCGGACTGCCAAGTCATAGGTCATAAGTTCGAACCCCAAGACCTTTGATTTTCCAATTCATATGCGTATTGTATAATAGGGATGTTTACTGACTTAAAAAAATATGATTCTAATTAGTCCGTCTGTTAGATTATTGAAGGATATTGGACACGTATTTTTTGTTTTATCAATTCAATAAAAATTGGCGAAGAACGCGTCAAAGATTTGAGTGGGGGGTTGTGTGTGTTTTTTACCGGTGATTGACGTCACTCACCGGTAAAAAATGTCATAGTTATGTCTTAGAATATAACGTCACACGCACAAAGCACTGTATCGTCTTCATTGTTTGTTTAAGTAAAAAATAAAAAATACGTGTCCAATATTTTTTGGAAATCTATCTGACGGACTAATTAGATTTTTTTTGTTAACTACCTAACTGTCGCACTCAGAGAGCTTTAATGATTACTTAGGCCATCACTTAGTAAAGGTTTTGACAGTTTCGTCATACAAAAGTATGTCAAACCTTTACTAAGTGACGGCTTAAGTAATCATTACATATCTCTGAGTACCGCAGTTAGTGTAATTTTATTCGGCGAACGAAAACATCGCAAGAAAGCCAAAATGCCTGAGAGATATTTTTCAACGGCATGTAAAGGCAAGTCTGCGGCTCATGGGTGACAAAAAAAACACACGAAAAAAAAAAAGTAAGCCAAAAAAATCTCTCAACGCGACAAACTATGAACTTAAACAATCCCTTTCTACCACCAATCCACCACATTCACCACTACAACTTACACGGAATTCAAACTCCCCAGCAGGTTGTACGTAGTTCAGTACTTCTCGTAAGTGAGTTATTAAACTAAGTCCTGATATATACTAATGAAGTACAGGCGGGATGGTGACATTGTGCAACTTCGACAGATGTCTTGGACTGTACTAGTTTATACTTAGACTTGGCGTGCTAGTCCCTCGAACACTACTTGTGGGCTAGGAGCTGGGATTAAAGTTTGAAATGGTTTTGAGTATTTAAATGTTACGCTTTTGGATGATGACCTAACTTAATCTAAAAT